>PYUH01000180.1:740464-828605 GCA_016808085.1 Suaeda aralocaspica
GAAGAAAATAAAAGAGGAAAAATTACTTGATTGCTTGGAAAAGAAAAGGGCCTTAAATAGGCAACAAAAAACTAACTCTTACTAAAATAAAGGAAAACAAGGGGAGCATAACCCACGAAAACATACTGCTATGCTAATACTTAGGAAATAATTCCGGATTCCTAACAAATTAAAAAACCACTAACTTATAATCCTAAATTAAAGCAAAGTCAAATAGTCAACTTTGAAGCACTACTTCCACTAATTATCCAAATAACCCCTTGATTCAAAGTTGCATACTCCCATTTGCATTCTGAAGTATTCTTGTTTCATGGAACCATAGGCTTCACCTCATGCCAAGCTTCGTATGGAGTCTGATTCATGACTGCCTTTGTAGGAGAGATGTTGCGAAGATACACAGATGTTGCTACAGCCTCTGCCCAAAACTCATCAGGTAGTCCTCTTGCCTTCAACATGCTTCTAGCCATCTCTACAATAGTTCGGTTCTTTCGTTCAGCAATGCCATTTTGCTCAGGAGTGTATGGTGCTGTAAGTTGCTTGGAAATTCCAAGCTCCGCACAAAAGGCATCAAAATCATTTGAGCAAAATTCACCACCATTGTCTGTGCGTAGCTTCTTAAGAGAACACCCTGATTGCTTCTCTACAAAGGCTCTAAACTTCTTAAACATGTCAAGTGCCTCAGACTTGTATGATAAAAAGTAAACCCAACTCATTCTTGTATAATCATCAGTGAATAATAAGAAGTAACGACTTCCATTTAAGGACTTCGTTCTCATCGGCCCACACAAGTCAGCATGCACCAACTCAAGACATTCAGATGCTCTCCATGACTTCCCAACAGAAAATGGTTTCTTACTGTGTTTTCCCAAGACACAACCCTCACAAAAACCCAAGGTATCAATAGTTGGCAGCCCCAAAACCATCTCTTTTTTACTTAATAATTTTAAGCCATTAAGATGTAAGTGACCATAACGCAAATGCCATAAGTCAGAGTCACTACATCCCTTAGCAATAAGAGCTCGGTTTTCTACAGTGGAAACATCTAATGGGAACATTCGATTTTTAGTCATACAAACATTCACAATATTCAAACCAGACTTCTTATCTTTGATGACACATTGACTATCATCAAACACAATAATTAATCCACCATTCATCAATTGTCCCACACTTAACAGATTATGAGCCAAACTAGGTACAAAGAAAACATCATGCAATAATTTCTTTTTACCGCTACTAGTACAAATAGCAATAGTACCTTTCCCTTCGACTTGCACCTTCTTGTTATCACCAAGTCGAACCTCTGTTTTTTGTGAGACGTCCAAGCTCTCAAACAACGAGCGAGAATTGGACATGTGGTTGGAGCACCCACTGTCAATGAACCAGACATCCTGAGCAGGGACGTTGCCGGCAAAGTGTGCCATAAACAAAGTCTCAGATGTTTCTTCTTTCTCAGCCAAATTTGCCTTTGGTCCCTCAGCCTTCTGTTTGGACCAACAATCAGCTTCTTTGTGGCCATATTTTTTGCAATAATGGCATTGAATAGAGCTCTTGTGGGTGAAATTTCGTTGCTCCGATGACCGGCCACGGCCTCTGCCACCAGTATAGCGACCACCGCGTCCTCGACCACGGTATCCACCTCTTCCGGTTCCTCGTCCACCAGGATCAGATTTGTCTTTATAGGCCTCCCCTTTAACTTGGAATGCCTTCTCTTCAGTGCTCTCTTTCCTTCTATTCAACCTCTCTTCATGATTTTGCAAAGAGCTCATCAATTTAGCAAAAGAATAAGTAGAGAGGTCATGTGATTCCTCAATAGCAGGAACAATAAGATCAAATCGATCATTTAGAGTGCGCAAAATTTTTTTGACAACAGTTTGATCAGTGATGGTCTCTCCGTAAGACCGCATTTTGTTGACAATTGAGCTTGCTCTAGACAAATAATCTTGCACAGATTCTTGTTTTTCCATTTTCAGATTGGAAAATTCAGAATGAAGAGATTGGAGTTTTACCTCAATCACCTTTTTAGAGCCCTGAAATTCAGTTTTCAGAGTCTGCCAAGCTTCCTTGGCTGTTGTTGCAGCAGCAATTCGTGAGAAGAGAGAGTCAGTCATTGCTTGTTGAAGAAAAAATAAGGCTCTAGCATCCTTTTTCTTATTTTCCTTCAATTTCTGCTCATCCTTCTCCTTGGCATCATACCCATCTTCAATATACTCCCATAAATCTTGGGATTTGAAGAGAGTTGTCATCTTAATTGACCAAAACTCATACTTATCCCCATCAAAAATGGGAATTAACGGCTGGGAAGCGGTAGAAATCCCATTTGTTGCCATTGATACTCTCAATTTTGTGGATAATCTCACTGTGTTTCACTCAAAGAATGCAATTGAAACAATGGCTACGGTGCCCACTTGTTTCTCTCTCTAACTTTACTCTTTTCTCTCTTTTTTTTTTTGTTAAATGAAATAACTAACCTGGATTTTTTTTTAATTCTTTGATAGTGGATAAAAGCTGTTGTGCTTTTACTAACAAAGCCCACTCAAAGATTAAAAAAGCATCTGATACCAAGATAGAAAATAAAAGAGGAAAAATTACTTGATTGCTTGGAAAAGAAAAGGGCCTTTAAATAGGCAACAAACAAACTAACTCTTACTAAAATAAAGGAAAACAAAGTGGGAGCATAACCCACGAAAACATACTGCTATGCTAATACTTAGGAAATAATTCTAGGATTCCTAACAAATTAAAAAACCACTAACTTATTAATCCTAAATTAAAGCAAAGTCAAATAGTCAACTTTGAAGCACTACTTCCACTAATTATCCAACAAGGATCATAGGGAGTGCTCACAGATGCAACATCAAAAGAATTAAAATTGATTCTGTGGAAAAATTGCAGAAACAGTGACCTACGCCGCCGCTAGGGAAAATGCAGAAGAGAAATTAATGGTTTGAGTGTTGTTGAGCAGAAGAAGTTTGAATTTCGATACAAAAACTCGGTACAAAAACTCAGCTTCCTTTTTTTTTTTTGATGGCAACTCAGCTTTTATTTATGGTTCATTGGTATTACACATTTCATCTTCTGGAAGCAGATAGTTCCAGTCAGACCAGATGGATGTCTTCTCAATTGCATCGCTCAACTTCCTTTTATTCCTCAAACTTAGTGGTTATGATTAGTATGACTATGGTTATGATTATTATCATTATGATTATCATTATGACTATGGTTATGATTATTATCATTTTAATACTGCTCTTTTCCAATTTTTGCATCCCTCAAGCACTTCTCTACAGGTCCAAACAACGCATGAACAAATCCATATTTAACTTGTCAAACCTTGCACGAGTAATGGTTGACAAGAGATCAATGCCCTCAAATAGACCATCTATCTCAATCGTAGTCTCAGTAGTGGAAGAGAGCGTTTTCTTAGCCCTCTCACATGCAGCTCTCAACCTTCCAAGAGCCCTTGGATTGCTACTTATGTCCTTATTGTGTTTACTTATTGTCCTTATTAAATTTTTTTTAATAATTAATAATTTTTTCATTTGATTATGATTAATTAATAATATTATTTTCATTAATTATTTTATTATTATTATTAATTAATATTATTATTGAATAATTAATTTTATTATTTTTTTATTAATATTAATTGTTATTATTAGTTTTAATTATTTTTATTATTAATTAATGTTATATTTATTATTAATAATAATTATTATTGATAATCATTATTTTAATATTAATTTAATTATTATTATTATTATCATTATCAATATTAATATTTTTAATAACTAATAGTTTTTCTATTTAATTATGATTAATAAATAATATTATTTTTATTAATTATTTTATTATTATTAATTATTAATATTATTAATTATTACTAGTATTAATTATTATTAATATTAGTTAATAGTATTATTATAATATTATAAAATAACCATAAAGTAGAAGAATATAGAGTATAGAGAAGAATATAGAGAGGATGTAAAAATATGTTCTTATTATAATTATCTATATACATAATACATATATATGGTTAACTCCATATATGTTTAACTCCATTTCAATGCCTTCGAGTTGGGCATGAGCTAAATCTTGCCAATAAATTGACCAAAAATGATATATCTGGTCGAGTATGACTTGCAAGATACATTAATGCACCTATAACACTTAAATATGGTACTTCAGGACCAAGAAGCTCTTCATCATTTTCTCGAGGGCGGAATGGATCTTTATCCACTTCAAGTGATCTAACAACCATTGGGTTGCTCAATGAATGTGCTTTTTCCATATAAAACCTTTGTAGCACTTTTTGTGTGTATGTTGTTTGGTGCACAAGGATTCCATTGTTAAAGTGTTCAATTTGTAACCCCAAACAAAATTTTGTCTTACCAAGATCTTTCATTTCAAATTCTTTCTTTAAACACTTCATTGTTACTGAAATCTCTTCAGGAGTTCCAATAAGATTTAAATCATCAACATACACTGCAATTATAACAAATCCTGATCCAAATTTCTTTAGAAAAATGCATGGACAAATCTAATCATTCTTATAACCTTCTTTCAACAAGTACTCACTCAGGCGTTTATACCACATACGCCCAGATTGTTTCAGTCCATAAAGAGATCTATTTAGTTTGATTGAAAATTGTTCTCGAGAACCTGAACTTGTTGCTTCTGGCAACTTAAAACCTTCTGGAAGTCTCATATAAATGTCATTATCTAGTGGGCCATATAGATAAGTAGTGACTACATCCATCAATCGTAAGTCAAGTCCTTCCCTTACTGCCAGACGTATTAGAAATCTAAAAGTTGTCGCATCTACCACAGGAGAATATGTTTCTTCATAGTCAATACCAGGCCTTTGTGAGAATCCTTGTGCAACTAATCGTGCTTTATATCTCACAATTTCACCCTTTTCATTACGTTTTCGCACAAAGACCCATTTATATCCCACTGGTTTTACACCTTCAGGTGTACGTAACGTAGTACAGGTCCAAATACTTGTCTTTTGTCAAGAGATCTTAATTCTTCTGCAATTGCTTCTTTCCACTTTGGCCAATCATCTCTTTGTTTACATTCTTCAATGGATTTTGGTTCATGATCCTCATTTCTATCCTCATTATTATCCATAATTTCCAATGATACATTGCATGCAAAAACATCATCGACATCGATTTGAGTTCGGTTCCAAGTAATTCCCGACATGACATGATTTATTGAAATTTCTTCANTATAATTATCTATTTGGAAATTTATTGGGTACCCTTTCTTCCTTCATGTCTATAGTCTCTTCATGAGATCTTTCTTGTACTTCCTCGATTTGGTCATCAATAATTTTTGCTCCTTGTCTTTTTCGAGGATTTTTGTCTTTGGAACCTATTGGTCTTCCACGCTTCTGGCGTGCTTTAGATTCACTTGCAATTTCATGTTGTCCTTCTGGGACATCAATTTTGATTGAAGCATTTACAGCTGGTATATGTGACTTAGTCACTCTCTTTGGGTCAGTAAAAGCGTCTGGCAATCGATTTGCTAAACTTTGTAAATGAATTATCTTTTGAACTTCTTGTTCACATTCATATGTACGAGGATCAAGATGAGATAATTGTGATGTCATTGGGGATGGGGATGACATTTGTAAGATAAGATGACATTTGTAAGTTTGGGTATTGGGGATTTAATTGCAAATTAATCCATATTAGGGTTCATCCTAACCCTAGAATTTGAGAAATTACTGTAATACGAAAATAATAGCAAATGTGGGCCGAATAATTTACTGTCCTCAGCCTATCCTGAATTCTCTAAATCGATATGGCCACCGCCTATATGGTTCTCCCTCAAGAGGTATTCAAAAAAATAAAAGGGGAATTATTGCAGATTTTATGAATAATAAAAACATAATTGCAAAATCTTCATTGATGCGCCTATTTTGACAAACCTTGAAATAAAGGATTGTACTTCTTGTTATTACTTCATCAAGAAACCAACTCAATTGACCAAAGCATTCATTGGCTTGGCAGAAGTCGAGGAAAATGGTTGGGAGTATTAGGAGGACGCAGAAGAAGACTATATGCACAAAATGTCCAAGTTTATTGCGGGATTGTCTAGTGCTCACGAACTAGTGTTAGAGGCTTGGTTTGTGTACAACACCGAGGAGAGCCTAATCACCAAAATTAATGAATAAAAAAAACCTACATTTTACCAAAAAAAAAAAAATCAAAAAACCAAAAAAAATAAAAAGAAGTCAATTTTCTTTGACTTACTTTGAGCAATTCTTTGACTTTTCGGCGAATTAATTCAGGGGGAAATCCCATAGGTTTCAAAGCATCAACAGTAGCATCCTTTCGTTTTAAACCCACCTACAAAATTCACACCAAAAAAAAAAAAAAAAAAAAAGAATCATCGTAAAAAAGCCCACAAAAAATACATTATTGAATACGGAAAAAAATTGGGAAGATGAAAGGGAATGTAGAAAAATTGAAGAATTTTGATGGAAAAAAGAAGGGGGGTTTTTTTGTGCAGTTTTAGGGGGTGTTTTCAGAGTAATGGAGAGTGAAGTAGTTTGGGAAAAACTCTGTTTTTGGGAAATTGTTTGAAGTATGAGAGAGAAAGAAGTAGGAGAGTATTTACTATTTAATCGGTTAATCTTTCTTTTTTTACTGTGGTTAAATGAGTAAATATGGTTACAAGTTTAATGAGCATTGTAACAAATGGGACGTTGTGGAGCATTTGGGAAGAGAAAGGATTCTGTTTGTTGGTGTTCACCATTTCTTTTTCGCAAAAGCTACTGATTTCCCTGGTTGTAAACGAAATACCATTGTGTTTGCTGGCAACTGTTTTACACATTCATGATAATGATTCGTCTATAATTTATGTTATTTGGATTATTGCAATCAAATTGAGGCTTAGTAGATTGTAGCAGATTGTATATATGTTACATATCTGCGTGTATGTGTGTGTTGAATATGTACCGAGGATCATCAAAATTGAGCACAATGTGACTGTCAGCTGATTGAATTGATTGTTGTAATGTTTTTTATAAAGATGTTCATTGTACGCTGTTGGCTCTCAACTAAGTTTGAGGCTATATTAGGAATTTTTACTGTTGTTCAATTTTATGATGAGGATTGTTTGTTTGCTTGCATGCTTTGAATGATTCACATAATGATGATGTGAGGGATCGAAAACGGACATTTGTAAGCTTGAGGAGGAGGAGGTGTGATCGATGGAGCTTGTCTGTAGAGTTAAAGGTTTGGATTGGTTATTAGTTGAATGGTACAAGGGAAGAGTTTTAGGGATGTTTTAAGTGGGAGGCACGACACTGAGTATTTGGGCCTGAAACTCAGCAGGCAGTCATCCCTCAACACCCTCAAGGTATGGAAGAAATTTGGGGGAAAATGGAGACGGTTACCAAAACGGCAATGCACGCACACAAAGGTTGTAAATTAGAAAGGAAACTGTGCAAAACTAAAGGCTGCTTCAGAGAGAGCTAAAAGGGTATTGTCAATGAACTTTCAAACTGTCGTTGAGGTCGATTCACTTTTTAACAACATTGATTTAAAAAAAATTAAAGAAAGAAAGTAGTTGCGCACTAAACAGAAACAACATAGCAACAAAACCCCTGACCCATGATGGACATTTTATACAGACTGGGCTGTCTGTTGGGCCAGCCCAAAAACAAATGAGTTTCTTAATGTATTTTAGTGTAACACCGTTGTATTAGGAGCTACGATGGTGTTAGACCGGAGTGGAAAGGAAGTTGAGGCATGTTTAGGCCTCAAGTATGAGGGAAGACTTGTTGATTTTACAACCAAAAACAAGAAAACTCCCCAAATTATCAAACAATATTTTGGAATGGATGGGAGGATAACGAAGGACAGTTTGATGAAAAAATTGAAGCAAATGCACATGAACAAACTAAATGCCGATGACTTCTTTAGGTTATCGGTTTATTTTATGTTCAGTGTGTATTTCTTTAGCACAGCTGATGCATATATATGTCTCTTATTGGCCTGTGAGGTATTTGGAAAATCTGGAAAGCTTTGGAAGTTATGGTTGGGGTTGTGCTGTTTTTCAATATTTAATGGAGTCTGTGCAGAAAACAGCAAATAAGTGTGCAGAAAAGGTATCAAGTTATGCCTAAGTTAAAGATGTCTCCCTCTCTTAGAGGTACAACTCCTGTTTAACCTTGTAATCTAGATTATATAACTACATTCCTATTGACTTGCATTTATATGACCTGTTATTTTGTGCTCCAGACATTGGTATATGGGCGTGTTGGGAGTTACTACTTAAAAGTAGAAGTCGATCCCAGATTTTCATATCCAGCATACCCTAANAACCCTACTACAATGAGGAGATAGTATTATCAAGTACGCAAAAGGAGATAGTAGGAACCCTACTACAATGAGGAAGGTGCTTGACAAAGTTAAATTTGACAAGGTATATATTGTAATCTCCCTTGTTGAATAGCTGCTTCGATTCACATATTTCACATGCACCAACTTGTCTTTGATAATATCTATGCATTCGTCTTACTTCATTTCAGATCAAAGATTGTGAAGATTGCCCGAAAGAGATCACAACACCATTTCGTTAGGAAGTCTCTTTGAAGCTGAAATGAAGGGTCATGAGTTCATGACTTGCTTAAAAGTGTTAATACTGTGACTTTTGATCCTGGCATTAACCTTACAAATCTAAGCTGTAACATCTCTGGTTGACATACTTTAGCAGCTTAGGACAGTAGCAGACCGTGTCGATGGTGATCATGAGATCTTTTTGTACAAAATTAATTATTATATTTGCAAGTGCCCCTCGTCTCCAAAAATGAAGAGGCTTCTTGCTATGTAGTTCCTTATACATGGTTCAATTTGTAATTAGTAGTATTAGATGTACTATACACACTAATACTACTAATACTACTACTATTTTATGGAAATTTAGTGGATTATGGAAGCTATCAAACTGACAAACTTTTGGCAAAACAGAAAAACTAGAAGATGATTTATCTTCTGAAAGTATAAACTGTTCATAGAACACTTGTAGTTGTATACTTGTGTATTTGCCTGCAGCTGATCATGGCTTTGGATATGCACTCAAATATTTTACTGGTGATTCATTTCAGGTTGTTCTTCTTCAGAGTGTAAATGAGACATTTTTCTGATTTGGGTCATTGGGTGTATGTTGTCCACCCATTTTACATGCATCCAAAGATGTACTACCTCCGTATCAAAATATTTGCAACTTTGGGGTATTATTTTTGAGTATTAAAAAATTAGTTTGTTGCAGATATTTTGATACGGAGGTAGTAACTGACTTGAACATGTTGTCCACCCATTTTTCATTGGCTATTCTGACTTGATTGTGGCTATCTCTAACTTGAAGTCAATAGTAAATTTTATGACTTTGAGTAATGTGCATTGTGACTTGAGAAGTTGATAATACTTTTAACTTGAATAATAACTACTTTGACTTGATAATGTCTATTTGTGACTTGAATAATACAAGTTGAACCCTACTACAATGAGGAGATAGTATTATCAAGTACGCAAAAGGAGATAGTAGGAACCCTACTACAATGAGGAAGGTGCTTGACAAAGTTAAATTTGACAAGGTATATATTGTAATCTCCCTTGTTGAATAGCTGCTTCGATTCACATATTTCACATGCACCAACTTGTCTTTGATAATATCTATGCATTCGTCTTACTTCATTTCAGATCAAAGATTGTGAAGATTGCCCGAAAGAGATCACAACACCATTTCGTTAGGAAGTCTCTTTGAAGTTGAAATGAAGGGTCATGAGTTCATGACTTACTTAAAAGTGTTAATAATGTGACTTTTGATCCTGGCATTAACCTTACAAATCTAAGCTGTATCATCTCTGGTTGAAATACTTTAGGAGCTTAGGACAGTAGCAGACCGTGTCGATGGTGATCATGAGATCTTTTTGTACAAAATTAATTATTATATTTGCAAGTTTCCCTCGTCTCCAAAAATGAAGAGGCTTCTTGCTATGTAGTTCCTTATACATGGTTCAATTTGTAATTAGTAGTATTAGATGTACTATACACAGTAATACTACTACTATTTTATGGAAATTTAGTGGATTATGGAAGCCATCAAACTGACAAACTTTTGGCAAAACAGAAAAACTAGAAGATGATTTATCTTCTGAAAGTATAAACTGTTCACAGAACACTTGTAGTTGTATACTTGTGTATTTGCCTGCAGCTGATCATGGCTTTGGATATGCACTCAAATATTTTACTGGTGATTCATTTCAGGTTGTTCTTCTTCAGAGTGTAAATGAGACATTTTTCTGATTTGGGTCATTGGGTGTATGTTGTCCACCCATTTTACATGCATCCAAAGATGTACTACCTCCGTATCAAAATATTTGCAACGAACTAATTTTTTAATACTCACAAATAATACCCCAAAGTTGCAAATATTTTGATACGGAGGTAGTAACTGACTTGAACATGTTGTCCACCCATTTTTCATTGGCTATTCTGACTTGACTGTGGCTATCTCTAACTTGAAGTCAATAGTAAATTTTATGACTTTGAGTAATGTGCATTGTGACTTGAGAAGTTGATAATACTTTTAACTTGAATAATAACTACTTTGACTTGATAATGTCTATTTGTGACTTGAATAATAAAAGTTGAACAATTGTCTAAAAATCCCTCTAAACCAGAGGTCCACCACTAGGGTTGGCAAAAGGGCTGAGCAAAAAATCTGATAATCCGAAAATCCAATTAACTGACTTGCATCCAACCTGATTTTATGGATAACTGAATTGACTTTTCATTTCGGATCGGATATCCAATCCGAAAAAGGCAGATAGCAGATACAGATACAGATACATATACCATTTTTTCCGGCATCAAATATCCAAAAATCCAAAAAAAAATAACGGATAAAAGATTTCGGATAATAAATATCCGTATATTTGCTATCCAAATATCCGAATTTTGATGTAAAAAGTAATAAAGGCTCGTTTACTAAACGCCCTTTATTAAACACTCAGTCCAAAACATCTTCCTTTTCCTCCTCAAATCAATTCAAAATTTTCTCAATTCAAAATCAATCTGAGTTAAGTTGCTGAAATCCTTTTCTTTTTCCTTCTTCCAAAATATAGTGGAAGAAGGAACACCCCCTTATTGTTACCACTTAGGTTAACTCTTCCACCATTTGCGTTTGTTGGTTCTGTAAGTTGTATCAAATATTAGCAAATCGCCAAATGCTTCATAACCTCTTTTCATTTTGGTATCTCTCCAGAATATGCTAATTAATGTTCCATATTCATCCACCTCAAATTCATAGAAGAATTCTGGATCCTTTGGTTGCCTGCATAAAAATTCAGATATTATGCATAAAAGTTCAGATATACCTTTAATGTTCAGCTAATTTGCATAAAAGTTCAGATATAGCTTTAATATCCTTTGATTGCCTGCATGTTTTTAATGTTCAGTTTTGACTAAAAGTTCTTCAAATAATATGCATAAAAGTTCAGATATACCTTTGTGCTAACATTTTTATCAAATTTTTGCAGTCTGCTCCACCTACTTCTTTCTTCTTCTCTATGGATAAGTTATTGTAAGCATCTTTCCCAGCGAATCCTACCATTGGAGATCCTCCTGGTTCTTTCTTCATTACACGTATTGCATCTGCAATTTTTACTCCACTTGCTTTTAAAGTGCTCATAAATTGTAGTTGATTATTTGTTATTTTCCTTTGAGATCTGAGATAGTGTCTCTTCTCAATAGGTATCATTGGGTGGTTATGTTGCATATTGTGCCTTGAACATGTCCATTGCCCTTATTTATCAATGCTGAATTGAACAAAAGCATTGCAGTTTGTCCTTGTATCTGCTTTCTCAAAAGACATTTCTTTCTTAATTTGATCATCCTTTCTACCAGTATTTGAACAAACAAACTTCCTCATTGTCCAACTTCCACCAGCACGCAGTCTCATTTTATCTTTTCTGATGATGAATCCTTTTCGAAAAGCATATTTGTTATATAAATCAAATGCTTCTTCATCATTGTTCACTTTTACATTCAACAATTCAGATTCATCAGCTTCATTTACAATCATTTGGATTGAATCATCTGCAAAAATTGAAAACATTAAATTTAATAAGCCAATGTTCATAATTTTTATGAAAAAGTTCAGAACAACATATTAATATAGAAATTTAATTTCTGAACACTAAATCATTTTTTTAGAACATATATGAATCTTCATCAGCATATATGCAAAATTTCAGAACAATAATTTCTAAACTTTAATTGAAACTTTTTGAACGTTTATTAAATGAAATTATGAAAAATTTGACGAAAATTAGAGCTTACAATTTTCTGTAAAATCTTCATTGATTATTTCTTGTAGATCTTCGTCTGATTTTGTGTTGTTTTGAATTGTATTTCTTTGATTTTCTGTTGAATCTGGCATGATTGAAATTCTAGGGTTTCAAATTAGACAGAGAATTGTTTTGATTTTGAGAGAAAGAAGAGAGAGAATCAGAGAGAATGAAGGATGAACTAAAAAAAAAAAAAGGAATTTGCTGCGTATATATAGCAGTGGTTGTTGGAGATTTATGGAAATTGCGCAAACGCAACATTTTGTACCCGGAGCACCTAGAGGAAGATGCTCCGGGTGCACCTAATCCAGATTGAGTGTTATTTGGTTTAAGTTTTTTTCTTTTCTAATTTTTTTTTGGTTTAGCATTGCTGTAACTCTTACTCTCCATTTTTTATTTAGCTTTTTGATTTTTTTTCTTCTCTTTTTTAATTTTGTTTTGCTTTTTTGTTTTTTTGTTTTCTTATATTTTTCATTTTACTAATTTACTATTTTCTATGTTTCAGTGATGGACTATCTTGCTTTTTAATTATGAAGTGATATACTATGTATTCAGTGTTTTTTCCATGTTCATTTTGCTTTCACTCTTGTAAAAAGAAAAGAACAAGTTTGTAATTTGAAATAGGAACATAAATATATTTAATATGTCCAACTATACTTGAAAAAAAAAACTAGGAAAAATGAAATCGAAAGTACTCGCTTACAAGACCCGCTTATTTTCGGGTATCCGATATGCGGGTACCCAAAATTCCCAGGTAAGTCTTAGGCACTAAAATTCACTACCCGCAAAGTCGAGTTTCGAGTACCCGCTTTTGCACACTCCTTTTGTTAATTATTGGGGATTTTATTAATTAGGGTTAATGAATTTGACGTTGATTTTCTTGTTTTCAATTTGATTGTTTGCATTAATTTTTTGTGATTAATCAAATTTGTTGGTTTTGGTCATTTACGTTTCCTTAATACCACCAAACAATTAATATGGGAAACACTTTGCATTACCTTTTCCTCTCATTTGTTTCCAATCCATTTCCTTGCAAATTCCCATACGGCCATACCAAACACCTTAGAAGCTTTATACACACCATTTATTGTGCTCACTAAGACTGTTCTAATTTGAAACAGATGTATGTTCTGAAAAAATTTGATATCCATAAATTATCACAATATCCCTTGTGAGTGCATAGCCAAACATCTCTAATTAAGCCACCCTAATCATTTCATTCTGGTAATAAAGAAACATGATAAGGGGGTAACTATAAGGGGAGGGGGATTATCAGAACCTTATTTGCCCCCTATATGTGCAATATTATGGCTACGGAAAAGGTACACTAATGAAATAGGAGAATGTCTAAAACTGATTCACGATTAGGCATGCTTGGAATCGCTCCTTTGACTTGAACACAAAGAGAAGCTGCTGCAGCTGAAGACAGAGTAAACAAAGGATCTTAGTTCTCTACATGCATGAAGAACAATGATGACATGATAAAGAATAAGAGGTGATGCATATAGTTTTTACCAGCAAATCTCAAACATTCCTGCTTTGATTTACCCTCCACAAAAGCCACAGCAAAAGCAGCCGTGAAGGTATCACCCGCTCCTGTTGTATCAACAACCTTTGATGCCAATATAATTGGCTGCTTGATGGGTTCTTCTCCTTCCACAAACAGGGCTGAACCTTTAGCTCCGAGTTTGACCAGAACCTGCTTTACACTCTGCAAGAAATAGCAGCACATGCCAGTGATAGAACGGCTCAGATTACTCTAGATTAAGTTATGGCAAAATTGACATAACCTCAATTTTCACAGTTTCACCAATGTGGCTTTTCGAATTAATCCCACATTTGGATTGTTCACTGTTCACATGGGCTCTTTAAGTCCTGTTGTATTAACTATTCATGATATACTACAGTATAACACTTAGGAAAATTTTTAAACATCAAAGTAGGGATAACTTCAGCAAGATGAGATTATATACAAAAAATTCCCTCCGGTCATAACTATGATAGCTCCTACAATCATGTGGCTCTTTTGTGTTCCCCTTTTATATAAGAAAAGGATCTGGTGAAAATCATTTTAACCATGAAAACCGGTACATATGGCGTATCAAAAGGGGTACACATCCTTTATTAATGACAGTTTTGAAAATATTGGAAACTTTCATTGTAAAAGCATGCTTACTCCTTTAATATATGTACCCTTAACCTTATGTGAACCATTTTTTCCCGTTTTCATAGTTTTAGCAAATTTGTGGTTGTTAGTCAATCCCTCTTGTATATATCCGTAATATTAAGATTTTTCACCATAATCCCCTAATGTTTTAAAATTTTCCAATGTACCCTTAAAAATTAAAAGTATTGAAAATTCACAAAATGCCTTTATGATTAAAAGGTGCTAAATTTTCCATTAACTCCATCTCATTTAGTTCTGTAACTTTATCTTTCAATACAACTATTGTCCATTAACACACTACAAATATTAGCAACACTTCCACCACACTACTGCATCATCACCTTCACCGCTGTCCCTAACTCTTACTAGCATAGATGCGACCATTATTATTTCAGTTTTTCTTTTTTATTGTAAATACCAAAAAAAAATTAAAATCCAAGTAAAAGGCTCAAAACACATTTCAATTGCAAAAAATATGAAAAAGCAATTGGACAGGTACAATGGTAGTATGAAGTCAACTTTACAAATAATTGAATGAAATATTCATAAGAACAAGCATCTTCATTTGTATTTGCAAGACTCGATATAACCCCTCCATCAAGTCATGAACAACAAATAACCTGGCAACTTGCAACCAAATAAACACATGCGATTGAGGAAACGATAGTGCTTGATGTTAAGGAAATTAATAGTTAGAGGTATTCAGTTTTTGTAAATTGGGTTTTTTTCTGAACAATAAAAATAAAATTAGGTTTTTTCTTGTGTAAGCAAAGAAGGATGAAGGGATAAAGAGGACGTGGTGGTGCTAGTGAGGGTGGCTGTGGTGAAGGAGATGTTGTATCATTATTGTTGGGTGTGATGGGAAGAACATGAATTGAAAAACAATTGAAAGTAAGAGGCTTAGAAGAAGATGATGAAGAAAAAGAGAAATAAGAGAGGATAATGTAAAATCTAACTTTGCTAGTCATAAGGGCATTTGGTGAACTACATTATATTACAAGGGTAAAAGATCAATTTTTTTTAAGGAAAAAAAAAAATACACACATCTTTCTTTACACACTTTTTTATATTACTCACCAAGTATCCATGAGAAAAACATAAATGTTATTTCTTTGAGTTGTGAACCCAAAATCATCTTCCTGTATTGGATTGTCTTAATATCTTATAATTCTATTGAATGACAACACAAACATGCAAATTACTACCTCCGTTTTTTTTTAGATGCAACATTTGGTTGCAGTACGGGGATTTATGCATTGTGATTTTTACAAGTTTACCCTTGTGCAATTGCGGTATACCACCACTGCTAACACCATGTCTAACACCACCAAGCATAGCCAACACTACTAACACCACCAAGCATAGCCACCACCACTAACACCACTGTACAATCATCAACACCGACAGCCACCAAAACCACCTCCACCATCAAGTTTGAACCTACGACCACCAGCAAGTTCGACCCTACAACTTCATCATCCAACGACAAATTCAACCCACCACCACTAGTAGCAACAAATTAAATCTACTATCAGAAAACTCGTCATCCACCACCACTTTGACAGATTAATTCAACCCAAATTAACCCAGAAACTGACAAATTTCTAGGCAAATAAAGGTGTCCAAATTCGAACAAAAACCAGCGAACTTTTACAAATTGGTCGGATTTTTCTGGTATAGAAGTAGATCGCGAATTGATATCTTGCTTTCTTTTCATGAATCTTACAATTGATTGCGAATTCAAGCTACTCAATTTGACAAAGTTGATGAATCTAAAACTAAAGATTCAATTTCATTCCATAACCCAGTTGGTGTTTGTGGTGGTAATTAAGTGGCAAATAATCAGATGGTTCTAGTGGTGGAGATGAAGGTGTGTGTGGTGGTGGTAATATGCGACGATAAAAAGAGAATTTGCGGTGGTGATGGTGACGAAAAATATCGGTCTGTGGTGGTGGTGAGTGACAAAAACGAAGGTGCATGGTTTGTGGTGGTGGTGGTGGGAGACGAGAAAGGGGTTGTGGATGACGAGTTCGCAAGTCAATGGTGGAGACAAGAGTGGATGATGAAGATTGGTGGTGGCAGGTGATGAGTATTGATTAGGGGTATAATTGTCTTTTTAATAAAAATAAATTGCCAAACAAGGAAAGAAATAAAATTGTTGCAACTAATTCTAAATTTCCTAAAAAGGAAATTGTTGCATCTAAAAAAACGGAGGGAGTATCTCATCACTATTTTTTTAATTAGTTCTCTCAATGTATTATAAATTAAGTATTATGTAATTTGATAAATTATCACTATTTTTTAATTAGTTCTCTCAATAAATTATGTATTTTAGAGTCTTAGTAAGATTAATTGTTAAATTTCAATACTTAAAGGTACTTAACTTAATTAAATATAATGAAATCGACATCAATTACTTAAAGGGACTTAGTAAGATGAGTGATGCAAATTTTTTTTATAATTTCCAGGTGCATAGTGATTAAAAAGATGTGCAAGGGTAGATGGTGCAATTTAATAGCTTCAATCGTACAAGGTTTCATGTTTTCCTCAATTTCATGTCTAATTTCCATTTCTGTTGTTGTTACTTAATTTTATTAGCCTAATTTAAATCATCCAACCATTAACTTATAGTCTTAGAGATATAGATAGATATAAATCAAACAATAACGCTAGTAAACTAAGGGTTCGTTTGGTAGGCATAAAACGTTTTCCCCGAAAACTAATTTCCCAATTTACATTGTTTGGTTTAGAGTAAAATATTAAAATGTAAAACTTGGGATGGAAAACCATTTTCCACCATATTGAAAACATTTTCCCCCAAAATTAGGAGGAAAAAATTTTTCATCACACTTGGAAGGAAACCATTTTCCCTCACAATTAAAATAATTAATTTTCAGTTCAACCAAATAATGGAAAATGACTAAAATATAAAATCATTTTACATGCAACCAAACAATGAAAATTCATCATGAAATGAATTTTCCAATGTAAAAGCTTTTCCATAAACAAAAAATTCATCCAAAAATGTTTTACACCTTACCAAACGGATCCTAAGATAAAATTTATACTAAGAGCTTCAATAATAACATTGGCAAAATTGAGACAACCACAATGATATTGACACGAGAGTTAAAGAAAAGTCAACTCACCATTTCATGACACTTGGTCACAGCTTGACTAACTTGATCAAAAGTTTCAGTTGGCATCCCTGTCAAACGTGAAAGCTCGCTTTCATTAGGACTCAATATATCAACAAAATTCAGCAGCTCTTGGGGAAGAGGTGCATCCATTCCACCAGCATCCAAGATTACAGGAACACCTGCATTTCTTGCAGCCTAAAAATTCAATAAACAGAACTATTTATAAATTAGTGTGTTGCAAATATTGCTGATTGCAAAATAGATCCATTAGAAAAATAGATGGTGATAGCTGTTTTGGGGTCACTTGGAAAGAACATCATTTTTTTTCTCCTTCCTTTTCAGAGTTTATCATACTCCATACAAGTGAAAAGTACAAATTATTCTAGGAAAATATGCCCACAACACCTTTAAAAACTATATTTTTGTCAAAAAATACAAGTTTTGAAAAGTTACAAGTTAGCAAGACTTGAGCCCTGTTTTTTTTTTTTTTTTGGGCTGAATCTGAGTGAACCACACCAAATTGAAACGAGTATTGAACTGAAATCAGATTTCATTATTGTTTTTTTTTTTTTTTTTAATGTTTTAATATTCTACGTATATATATAAAACAAAAAGTACACTGAACTGAAAATAAGCTCAAATGAGCAGGACCTTAGACCAACCACCATTTTGTCATAAGGAAAAAATGCTTTTGCTTTCCTCCAACTTTCTTCTCCCTACATTCCATTGAAATTGCAATTATTCTATTAGGGAAAAAAACTGGATTGAACAACCATGTGTTGTTGTCTTATTAACCAAAATCAAACTATAATTCTGGAACAAAAAAAAAAAAGAAAAAAGAAAAACAAAACGCTATGTCTAAGTTTTATAACCTAGAAATTCAAAATCCTAAAAAAACAGAAAAAATAGATCTTTCAACCACATATGCTGTCAGCTTTTATTAGTGCATAAAATTCATCTTCAACGAAAGCAGAGGTTAATTGTTTAGTTCTTGTCCATCAAATGTCAATAAATGCTCATTCTCTATCGTAATCCCTCATTCTGCGTTTCAACCATGTTTTCAAACTACTGAATTTTAGATGACCTACCAGGTCAATTCTCAAAAGCTCTGGAGAAACAGTAGCATCAACAAAAATAAGGGCATCTACAACAAGAGATTTTGTTGTTATTAGGGTGAGGTGAGGTTTGAAAGTTAGGAGGGGTTTGAAATTAGTGAGTGGTTTGTATAAGTGATGTGGCTTTTTGGTTGGATATGGAGTGAATGTTGTGAAATGTTGGTTGAGTAACATACCCCATCTATAAACCCTTGAAAGGTTTGAACTATTGTTGATGAAAGGTTTGTTGAGCAATGGACTTGTATAAAAGTGATGTGGCATATGGAAACACCCCTAAGGAGTTTGAACAATTGTGGATGCCCTAAATGCACATGAGTAGATAAAAAGAAAAATAACACCAGGTAATTTCTTGACTGCTTGCTTTGAATCTTTTCACTTTTTCAAATTAAGCTCATCACGCTAGAGCAAAACACAGAAATTAAACTATGAGATTTAAATAACCAAAGTTTGTTATGATGGAGAAATTTAGATGATAGGAAGACTGAAGAAAGGGGCAGCAGCAGTGCCAATCTCCTTAGTACTGTCAACTAATCGAGTGTCCAATGTGGTTCATAACCATGTTAATATATGGGATAGCCAAACAGATATTATAAATAAAATAAATAAATAAAAGAACTCCTCAATTGAACTCTTGTAGCGTTGTGTTCGGCCGAGAAATCTAGTTGTACAGATACTGAAAGCAAGCATCTATCAATTGGTATGGGAAAAAAAAATCCTTTAACCACTTCAAAGCCCGACAGAAACTGCCCCTTCTTTCTCGGTTCACCACTTACTGTTTCCATGGTGTGGTGTTTCCTTTGACCTTTACACGTAAGCTATCCTGGTTTTAAATAAGAGAGTAAAGTATTTTGATGGTTTTAGATCTGAAGTCAAGGAGGGCATAACGGAAATTTGAGTATATTGCTTGCATGTTTTTTATATTTTTCATCTAATCTGTTGCACAAGTACTTAAACCCACAGCATATCAGTAACAATCCCAATCCAGGGGTCCATATTCTACAATGAAGCATGAAACTTTTTCTAAACACATCAATAAACCTCATAGCTTACACTACCGTATCCCTACTTTTCTTCATTTTTGTCCAAAGAGAAACTTGACATTACCTTTTTTATATATCTTCAGTTCATTGAAATATTTCCTTTCGGAGTCTATACACATACACTCCCAATAGAGCACTGAACACAAATAAAAATACTTAAATTCACAACAATATATACTAAACCCTCAAAATAAAATGATATTGAAATAAAAAGACCTATCACCTATGCATACATGAAAAGATAAAATTAGGAATGATATAATTAGGAATAAAGTGGGGGTTACTTATTGAAGATAAGATGAGGGAAAATCATCGAAGATGGTTCGGACATATAAGACGGAGACTAACACTTTATTTGGATACAAGGAAATGGAGAGAAATGGAGGGAAGGGAAAGGAAACGAGAGTGGGTCCCTTATTTGGATAATTAGTTGGGGGAAGGAGAGCAAGAGATTCATTTTCCCTCCTCTTAAATAGGAGAGATTTGGAAGGAAAATGGATCTCCCTTTCTCCATCCCTTTCTTTCCCCTCCCCTTCCTCCTATTTTCCCTCCCTTACTTTCCCTTCAAAATAGTTATCCAAACATAGTGTAAGTAGTGGCACATGATGAGTGGATGGATGGAGGAGAGGTGGAGGATGACCTAAATAAACTTGGACGAGGATGGTTTTGAGATATGAGGTTCTTGGGGCTTGAAGACAATATGGAGCTAAACAAGAAAGAATGGAAAGAGAGAGAAGATTTCCATAGATGACTATTGTGATTCCTCTTATTGATTTATGGCTATCCGACAAAAAAATTCTTTGGGGCTTAGGCTATTGAAGTTGTATAAAAAAGGCCTGTACAATTTGAATATTAAGACAAATAAATAATTTCATAATCTCAGGGGTCAACGAAATAAAGAAGGCCCTCATAGTATGACAAGAAGTTTTCATTCTTCTGAAAAATACCAAAGAATTAATGATAAGTGCTAGCCTAAATTCACTAAATTCAAGTGAAGAGCATAATTCTCAAATGAAGACCAAAATAGAACTAAAACCAGAAACGTTAGCAGCTTCTCTTTGATGAACAAAGGATGGATTAGTTTAGCTAAAAAAAAAAGTATTGTTTATCTAACCTCCACACAAATATTTTAACAAAACAAACAAGAACTAAGGTTTGCTTCTTGCACATAAATTTGCATAGACAAGCACGTCAAAAACAAAAAAAAAAAATGATTAAGAAAAGCAGATGATTTATTTACAGAGTTACAGTATATAACTTTTATAATGTAAAATAAACTTCATAAAAAAAAATAAAAAATAAAAAACGCTTTACTTTTGTCAAAGTCACAAATTCAAGGATGAATACTAGAAGCTCTCAGCCACAGTGTTCATACAGTCTCATTAGCACAGTTCACACCTTGGTAACCTCTTTCTTTATCTAAGCCTATTTATCAAGCAAGTAGGAGCATGTAATGCCAATTCTAGCAATTAACACGAAATCACCTTCACTAACCATAGTTTGATCACCTATTGGACAAGTGTAAACACAATTCCTATCAACACAACACAATGGGCTCGATTACTAAAGTGATTATATAAGAACCAAAAAACAAATGAATATCAGTGTCGTTCTATCACAATCATCTTTCCCACGAGACGATCAAAACTAATTGCTTTCAGTAAAATCCAACTGTACTAATAAGTAGTCACCAGTTTAGTCACCATTTTCAACACTGTCAACTCCTAAATATCCAAAT
This sequence comes from Suaeda aralocaspica, assembly GCA_016808085.1. Lineage (NCBI taxonomy): Eukaryota > Viridiplantae > Streptophyta > Magnoliopsida > Caryophyllales > Amaranthaceae > Suaeda > Suaeda aralocaspica. Next base: position 762,038 of record PYUH01000180.1, read on the forward strand.
AAGAGCATTCCTGTTAGGCTGCTAGTGTTTGACTGCTTGCTGAGGAAGCAAGTGAAACAAGTAGATTCGAGCTTATTTATTGAAAGCTTGTTATATTTCTCTTATTAATTAGACAAGTACTTAGACCCATTACATGTCACATTTGGAATCCATATTCTCAATAAAACAATCAAGCCGCCATCCTATGAGCGGAAGAAATCAATCACATCCTTAATCCCATAAATGAGGACACCTACACCTTATTGAAAATATTTTCCCCCAAAATTGAAAGGAAAACATTTTATATGTAACCAAACAACGGAAAACCTTTACGAAATGAAAGTGAGATTGTCAATGTAAAAGGATTTTCATGGAAAACAATTTTCATCTAAAAATGTTAACATCCTACCAAACGAAGTCTAAATAGAAATGCCATCCCACGTGCTCATCCACACAAAAATTCTTCCTCAGTGCCTCCATTTCTTACACTCTGATGCCATCAAAGGCACCAACGTCACCAGCTCATGCAAACCCTATATTTTCATATCCTTCTTAAATTCCCTCCATTCAAGTCAGCCTAATACTCTACTGTTCTTATCGCCACCTCTAGCAGTCTCCGTTTTGCATGCCCAAACAAATGTAAACAAAATTGAAAGGAAAACATTTTATATGTAACCAAACAACGGAAAACCTTTACGAAATGAAAGTGAGATTGTCAATGTAAAAGGTTTTTCATGGAAAACAATTTTCATCTAAAAATGTTAACATCCTACCAAACGAAGTCTAAATAGAAATGCCATCCCACGTGCTCATCCACACAAAAATTCTTCCTCAGTGCCTCCATTTCTTACACTCTGATGCCATCAAAGGCACCAACGTCACCAGCTCATGCAAACCCTATATTTTCATATCCTTCTTAAATTCCCTCCATTCAAGTCAGCCTAATACTCTACTGTTCTTATCGCCACCTCTAGCAGTCTCCGTTTTGCATGCCCAAACCAATGTAAACAAAATTTCCCTATCTTATCCTCGACAATCGCAACTCCAACTTTACTTCATATATCTTCATTTATTGCCTCCAAAACATATCACTGAACTTCACAGCATACATAAAATAGTAACATTTGCCCAATTCACTATATGCTTGGTTAAAAATACACTGTGTATCATCGTTCTAGATCATCTAATAACAAAATAATACACACATAAAACTACACAGCATATTAAAATGCACAAATCAAAAAATAAAACCCTCAAAAAATCAATTTTGAAATGAAGAAAAATAAACAAATAACAAACCTTTGCAACTTGGATGTTAACAGAATCAGGAATTTCCCTCTGAAGAAGAACAATCCCAGCATTGTTAACAACCTCAAAATCAATTAATTGAGGCCAACAACACATATTAGCACCACCAACAATGATGATTGAATTCTGACCGTCAGATTGAAGCATGACAACAGCATGACCAGTGGGGGCCCCACTAACAGTCCTAACAAAATCCAAACAAACCCCACCTCCTTTTAACTCCTGTGTAATCAACTTCCCATGAGCATCTTCTCCAACTTGTCCTACAAAATAAGTTGGGTATAACAATTTACCCCCACAAACTGCTTGATTTGCACCTTTGCCACCTGCTAGGGTTTGCCCTGATTTTGCTGATATTGTTTCGCCTTCTAAAGGGAGTCTTTCGATTTCGACATAAATATCTGCGTTTGCTGATCCTACTACTACTAATGGTGGTTGGTTTGTTGTTGGTGAAATGGGGTTTTTTGATGCGGTTAGTGTGAGTGATGATGGGAGCTTTGTGGGGAGGTTTAGGATGAACGGTGGTTTGTTTTGATTGGAATTTATGATGTTGTTATTGTTTGTGAGATGATGTGTTTTTGGATTGAAATTATAACAGTGATTTGAATCTGTGAACGATGATGATATTGCCTTCATTTTTTTCTTTTTTGTCAATGTAGATCGCAGGTTTCCGTTCTTGTTACAATGTTTTTTCTTTTTTGTTTTTTATTTTCAGTTCTAGTTACAATGTTTTTTTTTTTTTTTAATAGTACTTGTTACAATGTTTTGGCAATGAATAATATCTGCTAAATCACTGTCATATTTATAAATAAAAATCAGAAGACATTTTCCGTAAATAAGTAAAAAAACTTTATTATCATACTACCCTTTAAATTTTACCCCTAAACTTTTAACATATTACCTCAAAATGTCATTGTGATATGCACTGCGATTTATTAATCATCCCTCACAATGCAATTGCCTTTGCAATTGAGACAAACAGTGGAGTTAACCTGAATAAGTTGGTCAAACTAGAATGGTAAAAAGACTTCTTTTCGAAAAAAAAAAATAAATAAAGTTTAAGATTCCTCCTTGTAAAAAAAACAAAAAGTTAAATTTTTTTTAAAAAGGTTCTTTTAGCAAATTTCCATAATGTAATAGAAGAAAAGGAGAAAAACATTGGAAAAATTCATAAATATAATCCCAATTATGGGCGTTCACCTAATAAAAACCGAACTTTAATTAATCTAAAAATGAACCCAATTTTCATGCTCATTTTTCAATTTTGGACCCTCCTAAATTTTAACCTGTAAAATCAAGTAAATCTTGTTAATTATCCGGTTTTTTCTTAACATTTGGAGGTTTCGGGTGGAAGGGATGGTTGTGGTGGTGGTTTCAGATGGTCCTGCTTCAGCAAAAATCGGATAATTAGCAAGATTTACTCGATTTTATAAGTAAAAATTTAAGAGGGTCCAAAATTGGAAAATGGGCATGAAAGTTGGGTCCATTTTTGGATTAATCAAAATTCAGTCTTTTATTAGATGAACGCCCATAGTTGGGATTATTTGTATGAATTTTTCCAAAAACATAGGGAGTGCAAGTATGGAGTCAAAGTCCAAAACCGATAGTTAACACCATAAATCAACCTTATATTATTATTTACAAAATAATTTAGTTTAAGGTGTCCATTTAAAAAAGGAAAAAAATAAAAATAATTCGAATTTTGAATGGTCATCTACCTAAATATCTAACTTTCAATTATTTATTTTTGGACCCAAGTTTGAACCTACTTTTCTGTTTTTGGACCCTTGTTAATATTTACCTGCAAAATTATGTAAATCTACTATTTAGCTGGTAAATCTATTAGTGTAAAAAATTTGCACCAGGTTGCAAAGGTAATGGGTGTGCATATTATTGATGCAGGGTAGGTGATATTGAAAACTGGATTGTTTTTTGGGTCAAAAAAAACTTATTTGCAACGGGCCTATAAATTAACCTATTACAAATAATCTTTACTATTTTTAGCACATAATATTATTTGTATCGGGCACATGAGACTCCCGTTACAAATAATATGTATTTGTAACGGGCTTAATTCAAAGCCCGTTACAAGTTTGTGGTTTTTTTTACTACTAATGACCCTATTTGTAACGGTCGGAAGCCTGATACAAATACTTTCATTATTTGTAACCTCCATAAACGTAACGCCTAAAATCCGTCCGAAATGAACGATTTTGCCCGATACGAATAGGAAATTTTCCACTATTAGGTCTAGCCTAAAGGCAAATTGACAACTAAGGATAAGATGGTCTCATGTCTCAGGATTCGAGGACGAGGGTAAGTGGCCTCCCCCCGCGGGTATAGTGGCCTCTACTTGGTCTCATATGTAATTTCACGACCATAATATCGAATTATAGCATTGATATTTTCGTTTTAATCCTAAAATACATAGAAATATTGCTAGGTGAGTTTTGATTAATGCACACATATATTCTAAATAACACGTGAGGGTAATCGCTTTGAGAATTAATTAATATTGAGAATTCTAAGCCAATTTGCAATTATTTATCTTTACTTTATGTGAAAACATGCTTTTAGGTCATATAATTAAACATGAAATCTATGTGATTGAAAACATTAAACATTTAGCATTCATAATCACATAAACGACCTAATTAATGTTTCTACTTAAGATTAATTTTAATTCAAAGTCAAGCCATTAATTAAGTTAATATTTCATGAATTAATCAAGACATGTCAATTCTCTAATAAAGCAATAAAATACATAAACTAACACATATTTAAAAGAATTCAAGATGATGTTGTTGATGATGTCGGCATCATTTGAAATACCTTTCATGCCGTAGTCAAAACAATCTCTTCAATTGAATACTTGAATAAGAACTTGAGTTATAATAATAACGATAATAATAATTATAATAATAATATGAATTAAATATAGGATATATAATATGTTTTAGGTGTTTTTAGGGTTGGCTAGAAAGAGTATTTGTAGAGAGAGAAAGTACAGAGAAAAGGGCACACACTTCGAGAGAGAGAATTCACTATATAAGAGAAGGTGTTTGTAATACCACATATTTTCACGTATTTTAAGGAGTTATTTTCGTATTTCATACGTATGTTTTAATATATTTGTTGAGAAATTATAATCAATAAGAATATTAAAACAAAAGAAATTTAATTAAATTCTAATTAAAATAATTATTTTGTGTTTATAAATAATATATTATGTTTTATTAAATATTTTGAAAATTTTCCAAAAATAGAATTTTTAAAGTTTCCTAAATTGTTTTAACGCAAGGGGTATAAAAGTAATTTCAAGCATTAAGGGTATTTATGGAATTGCACCAAATCCTACTTTAGGGCTATAAATACCCCTTTAAACCCCAATTTTCAAATTTATTTTACAACTCAAGGATTTAGGATTCCAAAAATTTAGAGAGAGAAAGAGAAAAAAAAATTTCGAACAAAATAAAGGGCGGACAAATTTTTCGAAAAAAAAAACTTGTTCGTTGCTTCTCGCCAGAGCCCGCCCTTGCTGTCGCCACTACACCTCGTCGGCCACCCTCCTCTCCTATTTTGGTATTTTCGAAACTTTTATTAAAAAACATTTTCTTCTTTTTATTTTTGATTCAATCTGGCAATTTCATGTTTATATTTATGATCAATCATGTTTCTATAGTTTTAATGATCATGAAGTTATGATTTAGTTTAAAGCATGGATTTATTTGTTAATCATGAAATTTTAAATTAGGGTTTATAAAATTATGAAATTCTTGATTTTATGGGTTTTAATGATTTAAACTTCAATATTATGATCATGAATTGTTGTGGGGTGAATTTATGATGATTTTATGAAGTTTAGAAAGATTTTTAAAGGCTTTAAACATAAAATATATTGCTATCTGTTATGTAACATTATTATGGTTGTCCATTATTCTTATTTACTATTTGACTTCTTTGCCTCTTGTAACTCCCTTTTTGTCTTTTCACTTCCCTTGACTTCTCATGTAACTCACTCTCTTAATAAGTGACATTCTAATACTCTTAGAAGTTATTAATCCACTAGTACAAAAAAACACAATTGCTGCGGTTAAAACCGGGCTTTTGCTGCCGTAGCAAATAAGTACCCCAAATTTTATTTTATTTTATTTTATTTTATTTTATTTTTGCTTTTTAAGCTATAATTGAATATTAAATAATACATATATAAAATATTGCTTATTATCAATCAGAATTAAGCTATATCAAATATGATTGCACTCTTCCTCAAAAAAAAANCCCCAAAAAAAAAAAAAAAAAAACATACAACAACACTCATTCACACCAAGCAGCAGCAACAATCACCGAGCAAAAGTAGCAACAACAACCGAGCAAAAGCTGCAAGAACCACCGAGCAACAGCAGCAAGAACCACCGAGCAACAGCAGGACGAGGAAGGCAGCAACAATGCATGAGAAGGCAATACGAAACACATTGGAGGAAGCAATAACAAAAATTGAAATTAGATAAAATGGAATTTAAGCTGTACCATCTGCAGAACGCTCAAGTTACACAGTTCAAACCACAAAAAAACAATTCTTCCCTCTTTTTTCCTACTTTTTTTTGTATTCTTGATTATTTGTACAATTCAAATGTTCAAGTTACACAGTTCAAGTTCTTCAAATCAAAATGCTCCATTGCTAATAATAATAAAGCTACAGGCATAAACTTTCTCAATTAATAGCATGTTCATGTAAAACTTATAGCACTAACAATATGTTCACGTAAAACAAATGATAGTTTAAGGTACCTTTCAAATTCAGCAATTAGTCCAAATTCAAGATCAACTCACTTCAATTCAATACCCTAAATCTGAAACACACTCAAAAATTAATAACGTTACAATATTTTTTTCATAAATTAACAATATTTCTTTCTTTAAGTTAGTTACCTAGGAGGTTGAGTGACATTAGCTCTCTCCCACCCATTCTCATCAGGCCAAACAAAGAGCAAGCCTTGAGACACCATAGTTGGTAGTTTTGTGACACAAGCTCTGGGGACTTTACGACGCGAGCTTCCGGACCCTCTGATTTGGCTTGAGGGATCTGAGTACACGACCCGCAACCATCAAAAGACCAACCATGATATGAACACTGCAAATCTCCATCAAAAGACCAACCATGATATGAACACTAAAAAACCAAAGAAGCAGAAACCTAATTCATCAAATCAGCTACAAGTTCAATAGGATGAAAGCCCAATTCATTAAATCAGCTCAAAATTGAAAGAATCAAGAAACCCAATTCATAAAATCAACACAAAATTTGAAAAAGCTGAAGACTTTTATCAAATCAGCTTCAAATTCAAATACCCCAATTCATTAAGTCAGCTTAAAATTCACAAAACCTGAAAGCTTTCATCAAAGCAACTCAAAATCCAAGTACCCCAATTCATCAAATCAAATCCAAATTCATAAAAGCTGAAAACATTCATCAATTTAGCTTTAAATTGAAACAATCATAAAACTCCCAATTCATCAAATCAAACCCTAAAAACAACAATTATATCCCAAAAAAAAAAAAATCAAAAAATAAAACTCATTGTGAGTTTTTGAATGGAGTTATGTTGACGATTCAATCAAATGGTATTCAAGAACTAATTGATAAAGAAGCATTGGATCAGTTCACCCAACCAAACCAAAAAAAAAATACGTAGTAAATGAATATGTAGAAATATTTTCATCCCTGCAATACCTTAAAGAAGAGTTAAATATTAATTTCCTTCAAGCAAAAGACTAACATTACAGAAGCTAATTAATATTGGTTACCAAAAATAGCAACAATGAGACTACAATACAACACAATCCTAGCTTGTAAGCTCTTCCCAGTCCAAAACTCAAACTGACTATCCCAGAAACCCAGAAACCTAAACGGCTAAACCCAAAAACCAGAACCCATTAAACCCTAAACCATAAGCCCAAATCCAGAAACCCTAACCCAAAACCAAAACCAAAACCTTAGGCCACGAACCAAACCAAAACCAAAACTAGATACCCTAACCCATGAGCCCACACCAGAAGCCCTAAGCCACGACCCAAACCCAAGCCGATAACCAAACTCCAAATCGAAAACACCAGAAACATAAACACAATCACTTGAAATGGAAAAAATCAAAAACAAACAAATGAATCAGGAAAAACAAAAATTGATAAGAAATTAATAAAGCAACTTGAAATCGAAAATAAAAATCACAAACACAATCAACAAATGAGTTTAAAACGGAAACTAACCTTTAATCATCAACAAACTAAAGTCAATAGGATGAACTTTTACAAGATCTTCAATAAAAACGAAGAGATCTTTATTTGCTACGATTCATTTGAACCACAGCAAATACTTCTAAATGATAGTAATATCAATGATTATTTGTTGCGGTTCTTCAAAAACCACAAGGAACCGCAGCAAATGTGGCGCAGCAAATGTGGATTTTTCCACTAGTGATCATAAGTATGTATAAATATATGCATTGTATAATTAAGCAAATGGAGACTAAAAAAAGATTACATATTATCTACATCTCATTTCCTATGTTTTCATAACACGTTATCAACACGATAACAATTTTAAAAATATCATGATATCAATATATGGTGGAATCAATGAATTCTATGCATATGCAAAAGGAGTAGATTAGAGAACGGGATCTAAAATAAATGTCCTATTTGGTGTCGACATGTTAATAATGATTCAAGCTTCTCATGGACTTGAAGTCCAATAAATATGAATAATGATAATCATGAAGGACCAGAAATCCGACAATGGGATTTTGAAACCCACACTGTACAGTGCATTTTTTGGGTATTACATTTATGTGCATGTGTGAGTCGTAGGTCATTAAACGCATAATTCATTGCATGTGTCAAATAGTGATTAAATGCATTACTCATTATATATGTAATATCTGTTTTATTATGCTCAAAATCTTATTAGTATAAATTTTGTATCTCATCATGTTACATGCACTAATTTTATACAATAATTATGATATATATGAAATTTTTTCCATTATATAGTAAGTTGTATTTACAATAGTACGAAGACTTACATGTAAAATTTTATACTCCAATGAGAATATAACTGTGATGAAATTATACATACAAAAGCGTTCTAATAGCATGTTGTGTATCATGCATAAAAATAAAGTTCTAGAAGAACTTATGTAAGACATATTCAAATATCTAGCCCTTCAAATTTTATATTCAGAATACCGCAATGTGGTCATTGTTATTGAACTCCCGAAGAGTATTGATGAATAAACAATCAATACTCGGCTTGAAGTTTGAGCATGTGAGAAATAATCAAAATCTTTGTTCAATGAAAAACTTTCACATTAAATTGCAATGAGAATAATCTTTTTATGGTCCAGAAGAGCCATAAACAAATAATGCAATTACTTATATGTTATTATTAATTTACAAAAGATTAGACAATGTTATTGATGACGTCACGACATGCCATAAATCATGATCAATATTTGATTACCAATAACTACTTTATATGACTTCCAGAAGAAGGCATAAATTTAATGATTATAGCAACTTGAAACAAATATAAAGTAACGATATACGGAATATATGTACTATTTTCAAGAGTATGAAGAAATGAAAACGTCTCATATTGAAGATTTGAAGATTGAAGTCCAACCAGGATGGATTAGCTATCGAAGAATTAAATGTTATTCTACTTCAAATGAGAAGTTACCCAAAGACATTGAATCATTATTTCGGAAGACCTCAAGTTATGTATTCATTAGGGGGAGAAAATACGCGCTGCACTCTTTTTCCCTTAACCATGGTTTTGTCCCACATTGGGTTTTCCTAGTAAGGTTTTTAACGAGGTGGCATTGTATGCGTATTATTAAGATGTTGTACTCTTTTTCCTTCACTAGGGTTTTATCCTATTGGGTTTTTTACCTAGTATGGTTTAACGAGACATAATCTTCAATAATGAACAACCAAGGGGTTGTGTTATGTAATATTATTATGGTTGTCCATTATTCTCATTTACTATTTCACTTTTTCGCCTCTTGTAACTCCCTTTTTGTCTTTTCACTTCTCTTGTAACTTCTCATGTAACACAATCTCTTAATAAGTGACTTTCTAATACTCTTAGAAGTTACTAATCATATGTATGTATAAATATATGCATTGTATAATGAAGCAAATGGAGCCTAAAAAAGATTACATATTCTCTATATCTCATTTTCTATGTTTTCATAACATTGTCCAAATTTTGTAATCATGAAAATCAATAGAATAACTATTATGAACATGTTTTGGTTTATGAAAAAATATTCTAAAGCATAGATTTGTTTCATAATGATGGTAGTGGATTGTAAAAGAGTTTTATGATGAATTCATGATGTTTTTATGAGTTTTTAATGAGTTTTATATGAATAAATAAAGTTGTAAATTTTTATGATCAAAATATGCATCTTAACACATATTGATCTTAACACATGACATGACTATATTGATCTTAACACATATTTATGCCCAATAAAAATAGTAACATGCAATATAGTAAGTTATAATTATTTTAAATGCATCTAAGTATTGTATATTGATCTTAGGACATGACTATAGTGTTTTATGATCAAAATATGATACTTAGAAAGGTTTAAGGGTGTTTTTAAGAAGGTTTACAAAGCTGCCATTTTTGGAAAATTACCGAAAATCAAGTATTTTGCAATAGAAAATTTAAAATAAAGTATGGAATTGAATAAAGACCATATGGGGAATGTTTTGGACAGGTTTCCAATTTAGAAAGCTAGTTTAGAGTTGTTGTAGAACTTAGTCAACAAGGTTTTAATTTAGTTTCTGCTTTCTCTATGTAGGAAACTTCGAACTAGTCGACTTTCAGAAGTTGTGGTGGATCACCACTACAACACAAGGTATGTAAGTACTGAAGACAAACATAGAAATTAGAATTCATGCTTGGTTGATCTTATATGATATGTTGCTGTGCTTGATTGGATTTTGAAATTGACATGCATGGCAAGTTTTATTAGAAGCATGATTTTATATTATTTTGACATTCCATATTTTAACAATATAAATTCTTCAGGATTAAATTGGAATGTTATGATCGGTTTAAAATTGGCCAATAGCTTATTAAAGAAGAAAGGAAGTTGTTTAAGTTGGTTAGTTACTTAATCAACAAGAAAAGTAGTTTGTGAATTTTTATTCACATGATTAATAGAAGTTAATGAGCAATTATTTTTATACATGTTGCCACTCACAGATTGATGTGTGGTCACGTAAATAGTTAATCACTCACAGTTAATGTGTGGTAAAGTAAATTTAGTTTAATTAAAGGACACACATAAGATTATTTTAGAACCACCTTAAATCAAAGATAATTAATACGACTTGTTTGATCTTATGCATGTGCTTATGTGATATTATATGTGAGTGATAACATTGTTAAACCGGTTAATCACTTAAAGTGAAAGAGGATTCACACCAAAACTCTTGGAACGTATATAACTTGAGTATGAACAATGGGGGGAGTCGTATGGAACAGTGATCTATGACTTCTAACTGGAGTACAAGACGTTGTACTCTTTTATATTTTGAATGCGCTGGAATTCCGTCACCTTATGTGACATAGGTAATACCTTCTTGGAGTTGCTCCCAAGTTGCTGCCCAATAGGGCGATTTTAAAGAAAAGGAAACTCGTTCGATGTGAAATTCAAAGTTTAAATGTAATAATTAATTTGTTTAAGTTGAGTCTATGCACAGGTGAAGAGTTGTCAATGGTAAGTTGTATGTATGCTTTTATTTTACTTTATGTTTTTCTTGTTACGTAGTCTTTAGTAGTTATGTACTTAGCTTTGCTGATTGTTTGTTTTGTGTGCATGGCTTTGTCTTGGACTTGGCCCTAAGATAACCCACTTGTTGGGGAGTAGTTGTTTAGGATAAGAAAAGCTACAGGTACAAGTGGGCATAAGTCATTCATGCTGGGCTGGAGTGAGAGTGCTTGCATTGTAGTCTTCACGGTTTCTTAATTTATTTGCTTATGGAGATATCTAACTATATTTGGATGTTGTTTTATTTTCGAAGTTTAAGTTTTGGTTTTGAAGGACTATTAATATGGTTACGAAGTGTAATAAAGTAATAAGTTCATTTTCTTTTGGATGTTGGTTTGGTTTTAGTTTTGAGATTGTTTTGAGTTCAAGTTTTAAATTGGTTTTGGTTTTAAAGACTTCCGCGGTAGTACTTTGATAAATGCCTTAGCCGTTATCACGGTGGCGGTAATGCTTTGGTTTTTCCTCGCTATTTAGGAGTTTTAATAATGGTATTTCTTGAATATTTATAATATGTTTTCCGGAAAATCTAGATAAGGAAGTTAGGAAATTCTAGGGTGTTACAGTGTCAATGTGAAGATGTGAAGAGTCAAGTGATGGCCAGACGAGGTCACGTATATATAGTGCCCAAGGAGACGGCCCACCAAAGACAAAAATTAGTAATCATCGTTTTTCATACTCAATTACTGAGCGCAGGAGCGTCCAACGGGCGCTCGTCTTGAGCTCTCAAGCGCTCCTCGAGCACTTACGTGATTGCAAATCAGTTTTTTTTTTTTTTGAAGTTTTCAATTTTTTTCCCTAATTCCGATATTTGTCCTTCTCGAGCGCTCGAGCACGCAACACTAGTAGAAAAATAGCTTATTAGTATCGTTTTTTTAACCTATTTGTATCATTTTACACACGATACAATTGGAGGCATAACAATTAGGAAATCCTAAAACGATACTAATAGTGGTTTTTTTAATATAAAAAAAATAGCTATTAGTATCGTTTGTTTTTAAAAAACGATACTAATAGCGATTTTTGAAAAAAAAATCACAATTGTAATGAAATAATATTACTAGTAACCAAAAAGTAAAATTATTATAACAAATACTATATTAAATTGATGAGTAACAATAATAAATTATTACGAAGACATTAATGATACATTAAGGGGCAAAAATTAACTTCACCATAACAAAATCATAGTAGACCAAATTCTAATAAAAGTGTAGAATCCCAACAACAAAACACCTTAATAGCAACAACTCAATAGCAATAACATGAGCAAAAATACATTAGACCAAAGGTTAGAGCAAAGCCAAATGAACCCAACTACGAAGAGGTCCTGCGGTAGGCGGGTTGATCTTCATAGTCTCTTTACAGACTCTTTTGCCTTGCTGTATGTTTTACACATAACCATGGTCAGAGCAAAGCCAAATATATTCATCTACCTATCTCATGCTATACAGCAATATAACATGTCAGCATGCTCAACAAAAGACTTGAAAATAAAGCACAACATTCCCAAAACTGTTGTACAACAGTAGCAAAACAACCACAAAACATCCCATAGACAGAGAGCGAGATAATTAGCTCTGATATGTAAAGTTACAAACATAAGTAACAAAGAAAATAAAAGGTAAATGTGAGTCAAATATAGTGTTCCCGACTATCATCAAACCAGGATCTTGAGAAAGGTACAAATCTAGCATCCATAATAACTAGAATAAGCTTGCACAACCAACCTCTGCTGCTCATAGCCCTCACTGACTATAAAAGATAAAGATACTTAAAGTAACGAAGGCTATCATAACTTATTTTCCATCTTTTAATGTATGTCTTACGTTAAAAGTTGTTTTAGTTTGTAATGTTAAAAGTTTGTATGTTAAAAGCATACATCTTTTAATGTCTTGACTTTTATAATGTATGTCTTGACATTACGTTAAAAGTTGTTTTACATGCATCTATGCATGAATTTATGTAATGTTGTATGTGAGTCATAATATTGTTAAACCGGTTAATCACATAAAGTGAAAGAGGATTCACACCAAAACTCTTGGAACGTATATACCTTGAGTATGGACAATGGTGGGAGTCATATGGAACAGTGATTTATGACTTTTAATTGGAGTACAAGACGTTGTACTCTTTTATATTTTTAATGTGCTGAAATTCTGTCACTTTATGTGACATAGGTAATACCTTTTTGGAGTTGCTCCCAAGTTGGTGCCCATTAGGGAGATTTTAAAGGAAAGGAAACCCGTTCGATGCGAAATCCAAAGTTTAAATATAATAATTAATTCTAAGTTTTATTTTGGGAAAGAGGAATTTCTTATTTTAGGAAGTCAATAGATAGAAATTTTTCTAAAAATAGTAGTTTCTGAAAATAGAAAGTTTTGAAAAATAAAGGTTGTTTTTTTAAATCATTTAGTTGTGCAGGTATGCAAGGAATTCAGGTATGTATTATGTGTTATTATTTTAATATTGTGTGGTGAGTTTGGGTAGGAAGTTTGGGCATGTATGATAGACTTTATTTATGTTCTTTCATGCATTTAAGTACATGTTTTGAGATGTTGATTATGTGAATAGTTTAGTGTAAAAGAAATTGTATGTTAGCCACCAGACCTTTTTGTTTTAGAACTGTTAGAGGAAATGGTATTAGTAATGACCCTGCTGAAAGGTGTAGTGAGACAATTAGCTATTGTAGCTAAACAATTAGCTGCTTGAGGAAATGGTAATAGTAATGACCCTGCTGGGGAACTTTTCATGAAAATTGCTCAAACTAAGCCACCGACTCACCATGGAGAACCCAATCCAACTGTTTTAGAGGGATGGTCGAGAGAATTTAACAAGCTGTTTGGAGCAGTTGAGTGACCAGAAAAGTTTAAGGTGAACCATGCAGTTTACTATTTGATAGGAGAAGCTGATCTTTGGTTGTCACAGAATGAAGCTGTAATTAGGGCTTTGCCAGGGTTCAATTGGGCTGTGTTTCAGGAGCAAATCCGCAATAAGTTTTATCGTGTCCCTTCAGAAATAAAATGCTGATGAGTTTCCAGAGCTTAAGATGGGGAGTATGTCAGTTACCGAGTATTACTCTAAGTTCATAGAGCTGTCTAGGTTTGCTAACGAGGCTGTGGCAATCGAAAAGTTGAATGCTAGTCGTTTTGAGAGAGGGTTACCCATACACATCCAGTTGCAATCAGCCGAGAAAGTCTTTGAGTCTTTGGATGAGCTTTATGGTAGAGCTGCACATTTGTATGCCCTGGACCGGAAGAAGAAGGAGATGCTGAAGGAAGGTGAGACGAGGGAGAAAAGAAAGGATGGTGTAGGAAACTTCAAGCAACAAGGGAGTCATGGTGGACTTAAGAAGCCTCGTTTCAACAATAATTTCCAAGGTAATAGGGGAAACTTTGGGAAGCCTGCTAATGGAAATAGGAATAGGGCTCTGATGGCTAATCAAGGAGGTTGTGTGTACTTCTGCAAGAAGTATCCTAACAATCACCCAGGAAAGGACTCTGCTGGGAACCCAGTGACTTGTCGTTTGTGTAACAAGCTCAGACATCTTGAGTATGAGTGCTTCTCCAAGAACAAGGAAAGGAAGGACAAGGTTCAACTGGGGGTCAGTAGAAAGGTTTCCAAGGAAACATGGGATGAAAGCAATGCCTCAAGTTGAGAATAGAAATAGAAGTGGAAATGGAGGAGGTCAGACTAAGACCTCGCACTACTACATAAATGAGAATTTGCAACCCCTCTAAAACCGTTGCTAAAGGTCCAAAAACAGTTGCTAAAAGCTCTTGCAACTATTAACCAACCGTTGCATTCTCCGCCGTAGCAAAAACTCTATTGCAATGGTTGTTTCAGCCTTTTGCAACAGTTATTGGAGAACCGTTGCAAAAGAGTAGTATATAGCTTTGGTTGATGATCTGTTGCAACAGTTACCTCTTAACCGTTGCAAAAAGTCTCTTGCAACAGTGATATTAGCCTTTTGCAACGGTTAAGAGGTAACCATTGCAAAAGAGTATTGTACGTTATGAATGCCTAGTTTTTGCAACGGTTGCTTCTTAACCACTTCAAAAAAGGGTTGCAACAGTTTTTAAATCCTTCTACAAAGGTTTAATCTTAACTATTGCGTTAGCTTGATAGCATATAAAAAAAATAATAATATTATGCAATAATAATGATTAAAATAGTAATTTCATACTGAACAAAGATATTTAGAAATCACAAAATTCAGTCGATGATAATGATCACTAAAGGCAAGTTTTTAAACTTGCATTACAACCCAAAAGGTAATTAGCTAGATCGATGACTATATAGAATAAGCAATAATATGCATACACAACGTCAAGTATTTAACCTTGCGTTACAACCAAAAACATCGATCATCATAAGACTTAGCGGAATATATATATACATAATATATATAGGCTAAATTTATACACAAAACAATTTGGTAGTATCAATTACTTCAACAATGTTTTCCCAAATCAAACCAATGTCCAAGATTATGACCGACGGTCCATACCATTTTCCATCTCCGGTCCATCATTTTTTACCAAAATCCAATTTGCTTCATCATGCACCTAAAGATAAGGCAAAACAAATTGCAACAGATCAAGAGATTTGAAAATAGCATGTCAAGTAACAACATTGCACCCCAACCAATCACTCACTCATTTGAACATTTAGTTACTTAAAAACTGTGGTTGCAGTTCACTTAACATGTGAAGCTAACACAATCAGGTTAGTCATTGTGATCTTTGTCTTTAACAGATTAAAACACTAGGAACAACATGAAAATCAATTGTAAAAAAGCAAGCATAAAACCAACAGGCTATCCAAATAACACAATCAGATGATTCATGGTTTATTTTCATGTTCTATTGACCATGTTGAACATATCTGCAGTAGTATATTCATTTGTATTTTTTTAAGCAAAGATGTGGTTCAGTAACAAGTAAGCAACAGAGAAGCAAGTACCAATGAAACAACTAAACTTATGAGAAGCATAGGTCTATTGCTTACATCGTGACTAGAAGCATAAACTTGTCAGAGGCAACAAGCATGTGACTACCTAGCAACGTATTGCAACAACGAGATATTGATACTCCTGAGAACTATCAAGAAGTTGCTTCACACATTTTAGTAGTCAAAGACATCCTCTGAAAAGAGCTTGGATCCATTTGCTACCTTGTGAACCGAAAATAAACTTAACTTGATTCTAATTAAGCTACTACTAATGATTGAAGCTGGTTTTTAGGGATTAATGTACCTATGATAATGTTTCATAATTTTGGGTAGTGTAGTGTAGTTATACTCTACTAATCAATCTTGCTAGTTCCCTCTAATTATCTTCTTTTACTTAGATTTAGTTGATTATTGTTCAGTGGAGATCTTGGTATATTACAATAACAAGTGAAGACAACAAAATAGCATGAAACTTACCAACTGACTGGCTGACTGTGCACCCATAGAAATGTGTGCATTTGAATTAGTGGCTTGAGATCTCCCATTGCTTGCACTGTTTGACGTTGTTGGAAGCACAATTTGGACATCAGGGTTAGCATCAAGTAGCTTCTAAAGCTGTGGATTAGCTTGTAACAATTTTTGTAGAACTTGAGACTGCATGCCGTGTAAGTACTCTTCAGGAAAAATGTATGTTGACTGCTTGCCTCCTACCTTCCAATCTGTCTTGGTTACACCTTTCCCATAGAGTCGCACTCGACTGCTATGCTCTGGTTTTTTCATCACCTTAGTGTGTGTATCTTCATGGTTTGATCCTTGACCTTCTTGAGATTGAAGTGTTTCCATTTGATCCTATCGATATGTGAAATAATAAAAAATGATTGGGAGAAAGTGAATTCAACTTCATGTGTCTTAAGTATGTTAACAACATAAGTAGTTTCATGTAATCAAAGTTAGTTATAGAAGCACATACAATCATTTGTTTTGTTTGATCAAACTTTGTTCTGTATGACTTTCCGGGCTTTCTTTGCCTTGAAGTACTATACACCTTTGCTTTCGATGGTTCTTCCTTGTTTGGATCTTGTTGTTTCTGTTCAACATTTAAATAAGTAATTGGTTAGACTTAATTCGTAAAAGTTGGGAAAATATTTTATTCAAGTGTTTGTACATAAGAACAAGTGTTTACCAACCTTTCACGCGTAAACGCATATGATGATGGACCCATGGTGTGGAGGTCATCCGCTAACTGTCCATTAGCTTGATTCTTGCGACTTTCATCCTATTGCATTGAAAAAGAGAAAAAAGTATTTCATAATTCACATGCTTTTATTGAACATTTACATCTAGTAAATCAGAAAGTCTTTTGTTCTTAATTTATATTCATAGTTCACATTATTATAATAGTTACCTCAAAGGTTTATCTAAATCTATTTTATGCTGCTAGAAATCAAAAAGCAAAGGAACTGAAAATGTGAAGCAAAACAAAGAAGGTTGGTATGAAATCACCTTGGTCCTCTCATCATCCCAATAGTGACATAGCTCAATAAATTGGTTTTCAGGAATTATTAGTGGACGATTCTCCAATCTTTCCTCAAGAGTCTCAAATGGAAAGTAGTAGTCTGCCTTGCACCGACATTTCCAACATTTCCACTGCTCGTTCAAAGTGTCCACTGCCCAACCTTTTCCATGTGATGAAACCAAATACTTTTTCTACATAAAGGTTTACAAAGTAATTAGATCAATTGCCAATATTTTGATCATAATTCAATGACGTTGAATATCAATTAGATTAATATGCCAATACTTAACATACTTGCACATACTCCCAAGCTTGGTCTATATTATGCTTTGGCATACTTGGCTAGTCGCAATAATTGAGTGGTAGCATCTCAGGATTATTAGCCAAAGTCCCTAAGAAGAGACTATATTCTTTCACAATTTGTTTTGTAGGTCCAACAGGTTGCCCGTAATTGTTTAGAACGACTATCGGTCGTTCATCAATTTTACGGTCATGAACATGAGTTAATTTTGTGGGACCTCGGCCCTTCTTCTTTTTGGGAGCTGTGTATTAATAATCTTGATTAAGAATTTGAAAAAAGTCAGAAAACAAGAATATAAATTAAGAAAAGAAGAATGTTAAACCAGAGCTTTGTAGATCTGTAATAGGTCTTTCATTCTCTGCTTCTTTGGGATCGATAGTTACGTTATCCTGGTTGTTTGATGGCGGAAGATCATTTGATTGGCTTGAAGCAGTATTTTCATATTCTTCACCTTTAGTTAATACTTGGTTGTTGGGCACATTCTCATGTTGATTTTCACGATTCATTCTTTGTATTTGTCTTAGTTTAAGATTGCGATAGTTAGATAACGAGCCAGGAGCACAATAGTTAACCAACATCTTCTTCTATGGCAGCTGTGGTTGCACCTTTTGCTGTCCATGGTAGTATAGGAAGGAAGAAAAGCAGACACATAAATAAACTCCATGGTAAAATGAGTCTAATAGAAGAATAAAGCTGAGCATTAAGCATCCGAATATACCTTTTTAAGCTGGTTTTGGCTTGTACCGGGTTCACCTGCAGCATCACGCACCGCACCAATATTGGGCATGATTGGTACTTGTTCCTAAAAAATTTACAGCAACGTGTAATGTAATAAGCTGAGCGCAAGGGTTTAACACCACAACTGCCAGGTAGCAGTGGCAATGGCAGTTCAATCATGCATATATATATATATATATATATATATATATATATATATATAAAACAATTAGGTGATATTTTTGGATAAAAAGGTGACACGTTGATGTTGATGTTGATGTTGATGCTTGAGCTGTTGCTGCTTAGTCGTATCTTGTGATTGATGTTGTTCGAGAGATGGTGGGAGGAAATCAGACATACACTTCTTCGACGATCGTGCTTTCGACATGGACTCCGTAATTGCAACCTACAAATTCATTGAAATACACTGAAAAGTTACTTCAACTACATCATGTACAAAATTTGAATACGGGATCATTTCCTCCAAATTTTGTTTCACCTGATTAGTTTGAACGAGTTTCTGATTCTGCAGCAAACCTTGTTTCGGAACCTCCTTTTGTTGTTCGGTAGGTGGAACCTAAAAAAACAAAAACTTAGGTTATAATATAAATTACTTTATCCATGTTAGAATATGCTTCTGTGGTTGTGTGATGATAAAAGTGGTTTAAGTTTATATTATACGGACATTATACTATTTTGTGAAGCACTTACATAACTTATCGTAGATATATTACTGTGTGATGATAAAAATGGTTTAAGTTATCTGGTGTGTTAAACAAAGGTGCTAGGTATGATTTGTTTGACCTTAGGAATTTCGCCTCAGATTTGTGTTTTATATGTTTGATAGATGACAACTTCTCTTTTTGTTCTTGTGCATCCTTCTGTTTTGTTTGTTTTTTGTGTAACACAATTTATGCATGTTATCACTCAGAGGGGTGTATGTGAAATTGAGTCGGTAATTATGCTGGTTTGTAGAAATAAGCTTGTACAGTTGGGATTGAGTAATTATTTTGGTTTAGCATTGTTATTAATTCCTGGTTATTTGCATGTTATAATCAGGTTAGTTAAGCTTATATTAATGCGTCCAATAATGTTGTTATAATATTGACTGCACCTATGAATCTATGGTGTATTATTTGTCTTTCTGTTTGGATTAGCGAAAGTATAAAAGAAAAAGAGTGATTACTGCTGTCAGCCTAGGCTTTAGTAATAGCAAATTGGTCATATTTAGCTGGTTTAAGGACATTAGACAATAAGCTATCAGAACTACTAATACTGCCATTCGAAAAAAACAGATCTATCATAACAGATAACAGATCACAGAAGTGGAACAAATGTGACTGAACTAACCTTTGAATGTAGTAAGCCATTCGAAACAATAATAGATCTATCAGAAACACAAAATTTCCTCCATCCATACGTGATACAGTTCCACCAGTTTCTTCAACAATCTGCAAAAACAGAAAGGAAAAAAACGACCTATAACTCTAGTTTCTAATAGACCACAAGCTTTACATTAAAACTTATGTAAAAAAATATGAATTGAGATATCTTCCCTTACTATAACATATGGTGAAATAAAAGACATATAAAAGGGTGTCTACTAGCAAACAACTTAAGTTTGGCTCTATTGAAAATTGAGGTATACTTGAGACTAAACAAGTTAAAATAACTCAAATGTATGAATTATAGCAGAAAGTCAAACATGGACAACATGGCTTGAAAATATCACAAGAATTAACTGCATTCTCGTGAATTGCATACCTTTGAGCTAATTATTTCTTCCTCATAATCACCAACATTATCAGGGAACATCTTTTTGTTGGCTTCGACCAACTTCTGCGCCAAGTTCTCACATCCTTTTTATTTCATGGTTTCAACATTTTTTCTCATTGTTTCAGTCAATTGTTGTGTAGCTACTCAACTTAAAATAATATGAAGATGGAATAGAATAAACTAAGTAGTATCATCACATAGTTCCGAAGGGAAGTTATGCATAGCGTAATACCAACCATCATACATATGTGCTTCAACATAAAAAACTTGTTGCGCTTGGGATGCCAAAATAAAGGGTTCTCCTTTGCAAATTGTTTTATTTTTATTAACCAAAGTTAGGTTGTCATCAGTGGTTTCCGAATGAAACCAAACACATCTAAATAAAACAACGTCAATATAGCCATGATAAGATATCTCAATTATTTCATCTATTGACCCATAATGCATAACATTTCCTATTGTTGGATTTTTGTCCTTTGTACTAGCAAAACTATTTGTTAAAGCTTTTAGAGATACTCCACTATTTTGTGTGACATGATTTGCCTCATGTTTCATAGTATAAAACCTATAACCATTTACAAAGTACTCGCTATACTTTTTAGCCACAAAACAAGGTCCTATAGATAACCATTTGAGATGCTCGGACACTTCTTGTCCTTGGTCAACCTTGGATGCAATTGTCTCTTTCAACCAACCTTTGAAAGCTTTGCTATGGGATTGAGCACCATCCCATTTTCTTTTTCTTTGGCTGCCAAAGGAATCCTTGTGTTCACTATGTTACAATAAAAATAAAAAATAAAAAAAGAAACAGAAACAAACAACCACACAAATATTATAAGCCTCAATACAACGTTAGTAACATAAATGAAAACTCGTTTCATAACCAAGGGAATATGCTTAGTTGTCTTACTTGATGTATCTCTCAACTTTCGGACTTTCACAATTGAATAAGACATATTGATGTGCTTGTTTCCATGTCATGTGATCAATCAAAAATCCGGCATGTTCCTTCTTTGAGGTCTTTCCTCTACCCTTGATAGGGTGACCAAGGTTTGGGAGAAATTGTTGTGCTGGACTAAGGTGAGGGGAAATCTTTAACGGACCTTTTAATTGACTCAGATGTCGAACCACAAACCTTGCAAATTCTTTGGCCAAGAATCCTTCGGCCATTGAAGACTCCGGATGACCCTTATTCCGAGCATCTGACTTTAATTCTCAAATATATCGCTCGATTGCATACATGCACCTCATTGCAAGGGGTCCACCAAGCTTGACTTCTTCTACTAGGTGATCAGGGAAATGCATCATCACATCAAAAAAAGAAGGTGGGAAAATTCCCTCAAATTGACAAAGAGCATTCACTATCTCAGAATGAAGATAGTCGAGATCTTGAGGGTCAATTGATTTTTTCCATATGCTTTTGAAAAAGTTTGACATCCTAATTATAGGAGATGCAACATGTCCCTAAGAGTTGTCTTTGCAGCAACAGGCAACAAATAATGCATCATAAAATGTGCATCATGGCTTTTGTATCCCGTGATTTTCTTTTCATCAAGTTGCACAAATCGAGCAATATGTGACGCATAACCTTGTGGAAGCTTTGCATTTTTGATAGTTTCACAAAACAAATGCTTTTGTTTAGAATTCATTAGAAACGTAGATGGTGGTAAATGTTCACTTCCATCCTCAAATTGCACAACCTCAAGATCTGGCACCCATTGAAGGTCATATTCCTCTCGAAGGTATTTCAAATCTCGACGTGCAGGTTCATGAACTTTTGTTTTTCCAGGAATGGCTAACAATGTCCCAATGATATTATCAAAAACATTTTTTTCTATATGAATGGGATCTAAGTTATGGCGAAGAGAACAATTTTTCCAATAGGGTAATTGGAAAAAAATGGAAAATTTTTTCCATGGATTAGGATCATCAGGCTCTGATCTCATTTTTGCCTTGTTTTTTCCAAATTCTTTTGGAAAAGAATAAAGTAGCTCCTCAATGTCACTTCCGGTCAAACGATCTGGTGCCTTTCTTTCCTCGATGTGGCCATTGAAGTTCCTCTTATTAAACCGCCATGGGTGGTCAGAATCTAGCTATTTGCGATGACACATGTAGCAATATTTGTGACTATGTTTCAAGAACACATAATCTATTTCATAATGGCAATAAGGGCAAGCAAATTTCCCTTTTGTGCTCCATCCTAATAACATTGCATAACCTGGAAAATCATTAACAATAGACATCAAAGCTACGCGCATGTCTGATATGTTCAATTTATATTAATCTTTTGCCCCCATTTCATGTGGGTTTTTGGCTCTAACAAGGCTCTTTTGAGCCTATTCTACTAACTTCGGTTGCTTTTAGTGTTGTTGCTTTGCTTTGACGTTTATTGTAGGAATTGATGCTTTTGTATCGGTTTTCGTTTTATCCCGAGCATTTGGCAAGTTAGTAAGAGTCTAGACCACTTGGAGAAGCTAAAAGGAAGCTAGGACATAACTTAGAAGCCCTGGGGAAGCATAGAAGTCGAGTTATAGAAGTTACGAGCGAAGCCGAAAGCCCGAAGGCTTCCTGATCAACATGCCCAGTCTAGGTGCACTGTGCCCGGTTCGGGTGCTTCACAGCCGGCCGGCCGGGCACATTGAATGTTACGTGTTTTTGCTCATTTTTCACCAAACTTCGACTTAGTACTTAATCAAATTTTCCCTAGGTTTTCATAAATGCATTCTATTATTGAAGAACCCTAGTTTTAGTTTAGTTTTCTCTCAAAAAGGTGATTATTGTGAATTCTTTGAATCATTCAGTTCAATACAATTTCAGGTTTTAATTCAATCTTAATTATATTCTCTTTAATTCATGTTTAAACAGGAATCGAAATCAGAACCATAGGCTCTAAAATCATCCATGAAGACTTCCATAATAGACTCTATGAACTCAGAAAAGATGCTCATCATGCAACGTTGAAAAGTAGCTGGTGCATTACATAAACCAAAAGGCATTCTACGATATGCAAAAGTACCATAAGGACATGTAAAAGTAGTTTTCTATCTATCATCAGGATGGATGGGAATCTGAAAGAAACCCGAATACCCATCAATATAACAGAAATACTTAATCTTAGCTAAGATTTCCAATATTTGATCAATAAAAAGGAGGAAGAAATGATCCTTTTTAGTTGCAACATTCAAGTTTCTATAATCAATACACATTCTCCATCCTGTAACAACTCTATTAGGAATCAATTCATTCTTATCATTACGAACAACAGTTTTTCCCCCTTTCTTAGGGACTACCTGTACGGGACTTACCCACTGGGAATCAGGCACCGAGTAAATGATACCTGCATCTAGAAGTTTAAGAACTTCTTTCTTCACCACCTCCTGCATGTTAGGATTCAAACGATCGATGTTGACCCTGTATACAAGGTTTATGACCTTCCTCCAAATGAATTCTATGCATACAAAAATCAGGACTAATACCAGTCAAATCATCAATAGTATAACCAATAGCCTTCTTATGATATTTAAGCACAGACAAAAGTTTATGAAGTTGGCTATTAGTAAGAGAAGCACTAACGATGACCGGATACAACTCCTTATCATCTAGAAAAGCATATTTCAAGTTAGAGGGAAGGGGTTTCATCTCAGTTTGGGTTACCTCTTTGATAGAACAAACCTCTTGAGGTAACTCAACAACTTTCCGGCTCTCCTCTGGATTCAATTCCTCACCAGTAAGATCCTGGACCAAATTATCGGCATCAGCTGCCCTTCACCTGCACCAACATCAAGACAAACAACGGCCTCCAGAAGATCCTTTGTAGTGGATCGAGGCATATCATCAATAACAATCTCATCAATGACATCAATAACATAGCATGACTGTTCCATCATAGGACTCTTAAGAGCAGCATTAAGATTAAAGGTGACTTTACCATCCCCTAAAGAATGAGTCAAACTACCATTTTTGACATCAATAATAGCACCTGCAGTGTGTAAGAATGGTCTACCTAGTATAATTGGGATATGAGCATCCTCATCCATATCTAACACAACAAAATCAACAGGAATAAAGAACTTCCCGACTCTCACCGGACATCCTCTAAAATACCTTTAGGGTACTTCACTGTCCTATCCGCCATCTGCAAAGTGATGTTAGTAACCTTCAAAGCACCCATATCAAAGTTTTTGCAAATAGATAAAGGCATGACACTAACATTGGCCCCTAAATCACATAAAGCTTTATCAATAAATAATGGGCCAATGTTACAAGGAATAGAAAACTTTCCCGGGTCTTTCAACTTAGGTGGTGACTTGTTTTGCAATATGGCACTGCACTCTTCCGTAAATGCTACGGTCTCCACCACATTCAACTCCCGCTTCCTGCTCAAAATATCTTTTAAAAATGTAGTATCAGTAGGAATTTGAGTTATCAAATCAGTAAAAGGAGTAGTGACCTCCAAATTCTTTACAATATTTGAAAATTTACTGAAATGATTATCATTCTTACTCCTGGTCACCCTATTCGGAAAGGGCAACCTAACCTGTGATCTCGGGATCGTATCGATCGATGTGTCATCCACCTTCTCCTTAGGTGCTTCAGCCTCCTTATCTAGAACTGTCTCTAAATCTTCAATCACCACATCACTGGTCTTCTTAGCTCCACTTGCAACATCAGAATTAACATCATTAGTAGGCATTTTTGGTCCCTCATAAGAAGTTCCACTCCTCAAAGTAATGGCATTGACATGGTCCCTCGGGGGATTCTGTGGTGCCTGTGATACTGGAGGTGTAGGTTGTGATGGAAGGTGGGTTGGTTGGCTCTGAGCAGTTGATTGTGCAATCTGAGCTATCTGAGTCTCTAGGTGCTTGTTGTGAGCCTGCATTGCCTCCATATTTTTCTGCATCTGCAACATCATATTCTTCAGCTCTGAAATGTCGCCACTAGGTTGAGCCGACAATGGTGGTGCTGATAATAGTAGCCTGATGAAACCTGGTGGGTGTGGTGGTACATATCTCTCCATCTGCATGTGTGCCTATCAAAAAATTGATGAGGCTATCGCACACCTATCAAAACTACTCGGACAACACTAACTAATGTAGCTAGGGAAATAGGGATCGAATCCTTAGGGAAGCAATTGTACTCTATTAGTTCTAAAAAGCTTAAACCGTGTAAAGGGCCTTGGTTGAGAATTATTAATTAACTAATTGACTACTGATTAACTACTAATTAACTACGGGAAATGATGGTGATTAAAACTAATACTTAAGGTCTAGGGTTATTCGGGTCACCAAGAACAACTAATGGATTCACTAACAAAGATTGTTGAATCTCACAATTATCATCAAATTAGGGCTCACTAATTCTCTCGAACTTAGACTCCCTCAAAACTCATCTAGCGGCTCTCGCTCATGCCTAGACTAATTCCGCCTATTATTCAGTAGTCTTATTGTGGTATTTTTACCTCTCGGTATCAAATTCGACAATTACCAAAACTACAACTAAATCTGCGCACAATTCAATTGTAAATAAACAAGCCAATAATAAGAATTTGACTACTAATTGTGGAATTGAAACAATCTAAGTTAATTAGTCCATTAATTAATCAAGGTTTCCCTAAACCCTAGAAAATTAACTACTCACTCATGATCATAGAAACTAAAGCAATTGTAGAAAACAAAACTAAAGACATGATCATAATTAAAGAAATAATCAACAATTATAAAACTAGAAATAAAACAAGAATTAGGGCATAAGAGATTAAAGAAAATAAAACTAAAAACATAAACTAAAATTAAACATGAATTAAAGAGAATAGAATTACGATTGAATTAAAACCTGAATTTGTATTGAATTGAATGATTGAAAAGATCCACAATAATCACCTCTTTTGAGAGAAAACTAAACTAAAACTAGGGTTCTTGAATAATAGAATGCGTGAATGAAAACCTAGGGAAAATTACATTAAGTACTAAGTCGAAGTTTAGTGAAAATCGAGCAAAAACGCCTAAAATTCACTGTGCTCGGCCGGCCGGCTGTGATGCACCCGAACCGGGCACAGTGCACCTAGACCGGGCGGACTGATCAGGAAGCCTTCGGGCTTCCGGCTTTGCTCGTAACTCCTATAACTCGACTTCTATGCTTCCCCGGGGCTTCTAAGTTATGTCCTAGCTTCCTTTTAGCTTCTCCAAGTGGTCTAGACTCTTACTAACTTGCCAAATGCTCGGGGTACAACGAAAACTGATACAAAAGCATCAATTCCTGCAATAAACGCCAAAGCAAAGCAACAACATTAAAAGCAACCGAAGTTAGTAGAATAGGCTCGAATGAGCCTTGTTAGAGCCAAAACCAACATGAAATGGGGGCAAACAATGAATATAAAATGAACTTATCAAAGTCCCCCAAGCCAAGCCTTTGCTTGTCCTCAAGCAAACAACTAAACAAATAATGACTTCACCCCTAAAACTTTGAAAACCAAATCAACTCAAGCAATTTCGAGCATGTAAGTTCCTTAACCAACCCATCAAAATCCCTTGACCGCCATCCACTTAAATCAAAATCAATAAGCCAACCATGTAAGAAATAGAAGTCGATGACTAGAGTAGCTCACTCGGTGTCACTTCGCACATATAATTGAGCATAAATAATGAAGCTCACCCTTAACCCCAAAGAATGCAAATGCAAAAAGTGTTTAAATGCAATTTCTTGAAAACCCAAACCCACATCTCACACCTCATGCACGTTTTTAAGGGTAGTCACTCAATCCTAATGCGGAAATCGACTCAAAATGCAAGTAATACTCACCAGCCTTGGCAATTGACTCACTTCACAAGAACTAAAAACATGCACATGCCGATTAAAAAGGTCTTTATAAGCTTGTAACGTGGCTAGGGTGCTGGGTAGGATAAAATTTGGGATAATGTGGTGGTAAATGCGGGTTATACGCATGTAATAATCAAAGAACATAATCAACATCTCCTCATTCAACTCCAACATCACACCAATTACTTATAGAATTACATCACACCATAGAACTTTATACTTCAACAACTTCAAAAATCACAAGCTCTTTCTTTTTCAACATTTTTTTTCAAATTTTCTCATCATCATTTTTTTCTTTTTTTTTTCTCTTTTTTTTTTCTTTTCCTTTCATTTCTTTCAACTTTCAAAATTTTTCAAACTTAGGTTCACGACTCTTAATGATATGTCAAAGACAAAATCATCACACATACATAACTAGGCCAATATAAGATATATAATACTTCAATTCTTCATTGAAAACTAGCCTAGACATTGGTATGCAGAGCCTTAATGTGAGACCTATTATTAAACTTTCAACAACAAACAAACATTCCACAATTTTCCAACATCTGCAAAACCTCCACGCATACACAACAACAACAAAACAACTCCACAACTCCCCCAAGCCAAGCTTGGGCATATATCAATAAAACAAGGCCAAATAGGGTTGTAGTGTGGCTAGAATGCAAATG
This sequence comes from Suaeda aralocaspica, assembly GCA_016808085.1. Lineage (NCBI taxonomy): Eukaryota > Viridiplantae > Streptophyta > Magnoliopsida > Caryophyllales > Amaranthaceae > Suaeda > Suaeda aralocaspica. The sequence continues at coordinate 789,923 of PYUH01000180.1, forward strand.
AAGGGTAAAAAGCTCAAAATAAGGACCAAAGGAAAATTTGTAAAGGAAATGCCTAAAATTTGAAAGCTCCTAAAAGAAATGAATGCCTTTTATCATTCACGACATGTAACATACCAAAGCCAAGCGACTAGAGTCAAAAGCCAAAACACGGATAATACAAGCACCAGGAACTAAGCACACATGAAAAGAAATAAACATATAACAATGTATGTGGCTATAATGGCATGATAAGAAACTGTTTCAAGCTAAGTCAAGTTCAAGCCCGAGTTGGCAATTCCTGAAGCATAACTCATCACATGCCCAAATCAATCAAAACATTTTTAAATAAAATGCGGGGCATAGGGAAGTCATGATTCATAAAGTTCACATCAATACTCATTAATCAACAATTTCAACCAATCTAAACTATGAAAGCAGTACATTTTTTTTGGTCATATGTAAACTCCTACTTCTAATAAGTAGTACAAACCATATGACTATCATAAGAAAGCAATAAAATACACTAGAAAACAGTAACACTATACTAAGGAAGTAAAAGAGAGCCAGCTGCTCCTCAATCTGAGCTCTCCATGAACTCATCTGTGTCAGGACCATCATCATCATCATCAGCACCATCATCACCGCCATTAGCACCACCACCTGTATCAGCAGCAGCTCCTCTACTGGACCCCTCTCCTGGGTTAAAAGTATACGAGGAAGGGTGGGGACCAACTGAGGGCACAGCACCAGAACACACAAAATAATCGTAGATAGGATACATAGCACGGGTGTGATCCTGCTAAAAAGTGTCAAAACGCTGGATCAATTGTTGCTGCTGTATCGGAAAATTATAGAAATGACTCTGCAGCTGACCCATGGCATATCTCCAAGACTAATCAGTGTCGCCCCCTTGAGGGGGTGCATCTGCCGGAGGCTGCTCTTATGGCTGGGAAGAAGAGGGGCGGCTCGACCCTCGACGAATGTAGGCCCGCTAACTGGTAGCAGGGGCGTCATGAGGGTAAACAAATGGTAGGAGCTAGGTCGCCGGATCGGAAGTGATCCGTGTAATAGCGGGGTTAGGCAAGTCGACATAAGCCTTCTTGCCTGACCCGACAAACCATCTAATCCCAGGGCCCTCAGTTGCACTGATCCAATCACAAGCAGTATAATAATCTAAGTCCAGATATCTACTACCGGGCACTAGCTGACGGTGAGTAGCAAAGTCACCCAATAACGCCGGGCTATCACAATAATTAACCCTCCAAAAACAATATTGTTGACGGTTGGCCTCCCATTCCTATCTACCCCAGCAAAGGTCTTGCAGTGGGTTTGCAAGTGGACAACAAAGAAGTGGGGAATAAGGATGCGATAGGGGCAAGTACTACGTAAGAAGTGCTGACCTAACAACGTAATCTCCCTAGTAGTAACTGTGTGGGCCTCATGTCGGCCAAAGATAGTCCAACCTAGCAACCTATGAACAATGCGGGGGGAGGGTTGGTGAATTAAGTTGGCGGAATTGTGCTGCCCACTTACTGTTTCTTGCCTTGTTAAGGCATTCCAAAGGTCAAGATCACTAAATTCGGAAGGGGCATTCTTCCGACCAAGTCCAGCTATATAAAAAATCAGCTCAAAATCAACTAAAGACTCATATCGATCAACTCCAAAAAGACGGAAAGCAACTCCCTGAGCGGGTCTATGGGGGTTCGGCCTATTAACTCTAGAACTTGACATAAATTCATAGGTGATATCCGCATAAGTAGCAACATTCAAGTTAAAGAAAAATTCTGTACCCATATTTTTCAAACAATCGCGAGTTTCATCAAGAATTCCAAGAGTATGCAATAAAGTATGATCTAAAAATCTAGTAGGAACAATAGGACGAGTTTTAAGCTTCATAAATTTCTCACGTTGTTCTAGTGAAGCAAAACTTACATCGGGGAAATCGAGGTCCCGTGGAATCTCGTTGTTCCTCCTCCTTGAAGTGCCACTTGGTTGAGCTCTTGACCTCTTAGGACCCATTAGTTTAAAGTTTGGTTAATTTTTGTGAAAGTTAGGGTTTTGTGGGTGATGGTGATTTTGTGGGTTTTTTGTGATTTTAATGGTAAGAGGGTGAAAGAGGAAGAAAAATAGAGAAGAATGGTGAAAATTTGAGATGATTTGATGAAGAGATGAGTGAGATATGAGGAATTAAAGTTTGAGTGAAGGTGGTTTTAATGGTGGAATTGGGGATTTTGGGGATTTTTGTTGAGAGGATTGGGTAGTGAGAGAAAGTAGGAGGAAGAAGAAGAAAGAAGAAAGTGAGGATGAGGGAGAAAGAGGATCGTGAGAAGCGGAGAAAAAGGGGGAAGCTGTCGCGTAACCCGCCTGGTTGGCTGGGTGTCCGCCCGGCTCGAGTGCTGGGTGCCCTGCTGGCCGGGCATGCTGATAGTGGTGAAATTTTCGCTAAGTACAAAAAACATGACGTGCGCCCGGGTGGTATGCAAGTCGCTCGGTTGAGGTGCAGTGTGCCCGGCTGCCCGGGCACAGTGATGCTCAATGTGGTTCTTAGCAAAAATTTTCTAAGGCATGAGAATCATGCTGCGCGCCCGGTTGAATGAATTATGCCCGGTTCGAGTGCAGTGTGCTCGGCTGGCCGGGCACATTGTACTTTAGGGCCGTTTTACCAGTTATTCCTCAAAACGCTCCTAAACCTACAAAATCCCTAACACTTCACAAAAACAGTTAGTCCCTCACACTCACTCACTAATAAACTAAGTAAAAGTGAAACTAAAGCATGAAAAATAACTAGATTACCTACGGGTTGCCTCCCGCAAAGCGCTTCTTTAAGGTCATTAGCTTGACCGTAGTCTGGAGTGGTCAATAAGAGTCGGGATTGTGGAAAAGCACCTCTTCCACTAATCCAACCGCATCGCCTTCATAGTAGAGCTTCAATCGTTGTCCGTTAACCTTAAACTTTTCACCTTTATCATTTTGAACCTCAATGAACCCGAATTTGCTCACCATAGTAACCGTAAAAGGACCGCTCTACCTGGATTTCAGCTTTCCAGGAAATAATCTGAGATGGGAGTGGAATAGAAGTACCTTGTCACCAACTTGAAACTCTCTTCTCATGATTCTCTTGTCGTGCCACCTCTTAGTTTTTTCCTTAGAGATTTCGGCACTATCATATGCAGCCAAACGGAATTCATCGAGCTCATTCAATTGAAGAAGTCGTTTTTCTCCCGCAAGCTTAGCATCCATGTTGAACTCCTTTACTACCCAATATGCCTTGTACTCTAGCTCAACCGGAAGATGACACGCTTTCCCATAAACTAACCTGAACATGCCGATTGGAGTTTTGAAAGCCATCCTGTACTCCCATAGAGCATCATATAGCTTGTTAGTCCAATCCTTCCTCGATTTTGCAACCGTCTTCTCTAGGATAGCTTTGATTTCTCGGTTTGAAACCTCCACTTGACCACTGGTTTGTGGATGGTACGCCAATCCTGTCCTGTGGTATACACCGTACTTCTCCAGCAACTTATCTAACCTCTTCTCATGGAAATGCTTTCCCCCATCACTGATGACAGCTCTAGGGACTCCGAACCTAGGAAAGATGACCTGCTTAAACAACCTCAACACAGTGTTAGAGTCGCAATGGGGGGTAGCCACAGCTTCCACCCATTTAGAAACATAATCCACAGCAACTAATATGAAACGACTTCCATTAGAGGATGGGAAGGGTCCCATATAATCAATGCCCCAAACATCGAAAATCTCAACTTCCAACATACCTGTTTGAGGCATTTCGTGCCTTTGTGAAATATTACCTGTTCGTTGGCACGAGTCACAAGTCATAATAAAGGTTCTAGCATCCTGTAGGATCGTGGGCCAATAAAAACCCGATTCGAGGACCTTAAACATCGTCTTGGAAGGTCTAGTGTGACCTCCATACGGTGATGAATGGCAATGAACACATTTCCTGTATAGTCCATCTGCGCACTCACGAAACAAGTTAGGATCATCCCAAAAGTATCGCTTAACATCATGCAAAAACTTCTTTTTCTGCTGGTAAGTCAAATCAGAGGGTAAGACACCTCCTACAACATAATTAGCAAAATCAGCAAACCAAGGGGAATTTACACAAACTGCAAACAGATGTTCATCAGGAAAAGAATCATCGATGGGGGTAGAGATCTCCCCATCTATACCGTATCCTCGATAAGTGGTCAGCTACCACATTCTCTGCCCTTCTTATCACGAATCTCGAGATCGAACTCTTGGAGCAGCAAAATCCACCGAATAAGCCTCGGTTTGGCTTCCTTATTCCTAAGTAGATACTTAAGAGCTGCAAGGTCAGTGTAAACAATAACTTTCGAACCTACAAGATAAGCACGAAATTTATCTAATGCATAAACAATAGCAAGTAACTCCTTTTCCGTGGTGGCATAGTTGAATTGAGCTTCATCCAAGGTCTTACTGGCATAGTGAATGGCATGTCAGACCTTATCCCTCCTTTGACCTAAAACTGCACCAACTGCAAAATCACTAGCATCACACATTGACTCCAAAAGTAAATTCCAATCGGGAGATTGTATAATAGGTGACGAAATTAATGCATTTTTGATCATATTAAAAGAATCAAGACACTCATCAGTGAATTTAAACTCAGCATCTTTCAAAAGCAATTGAGTTAGTGGTTTCGCACTTTTAGAGAAATCATTAATAAACCTGCGATAATAACCAGCATGACCCAAAAAACTTCTTACCCCTTTCACATTCACCGGAGGTGGCAATTGCTTAATTACATGTATTTTCGCCTTATCTACCTCAATACACGCTCGGACACCAAATGTCCCAATACTACTCCTTCATTGACCATGAAATGACATTTTTCCCAATTTAAGACCAAATTTACATGCTCACATCTTTCTCCCGTTAACACAGTTCAAGCCTCTACTCTACATATGGCTATAATGGCATGATAAGAAACTGTTTCAAGCTAAGTCAATTTCAAGTCCGAGTTGGCAATTCCTAAAACATAACTCCTGACATGCCCAAAACAATCAAAAACATTTTTAAATAAAATGCGGGGCACAGGGAAGTCATTATTCATAAAGTTTACATTAATGCTCATTAATCAACAATTTCAATCAATTCATCCAATTCAACTACTAACTGCTAAAAGCAAAGCAAAAATCTAAACTATGAAAGCAATACATTTTTTTTGGTCATATGTAAACTCCTACTTCTAATAAATAGTACAAACAATATGACTATCCTAAGAAAGCAATAAAACTACAATAGAAAGCGGTAAAACTATACTAAGAAAGCAATAAAAGTACCTCCCCTAAGCCGGAGTCAGCAATGTCCTAAGTGCTGCAGGGAGTAGAGAGAGAGGGAAGGGAAACTGGAGGGGTTTTAGGAGTTTAGGGAAGGTGATAAAAGTGTTTGAGGGGAAGGAATGAAGTGGTGAAGGAAAAAAAGAGAGGTGTGGGCACTAGAGGTAAGCTTGAGTAGCATTCACGACTTCTCACTCTTTCGACCATTTCTCAAAATATAAAAATCAGATGAGCCTGATTCTTTCTGAATTGGAAAGTAAACGCAAAGATCTTTCCAACGGTAGGTTGGACGCCCCATAACACGTCTTAGATTAAAAGTTATGACCATTTCAAGATGAAGTTTCTGCACAATTTAAACCCGAGCATATCGCCGGGCCTAGGTGCAAGGCGCCCGGTTCGAGTGGATCTCGCCCGGGCAACCGGGCTTAGTGACAAGTTTGGAATTTTTTCTAAGTGTTGAAATTGATGACGTGCGCCCGGTTTACGTCTTTTCGCCCGGTTAGTGTGCAATACGCCCGGCTGGTAGGGTACAATGATAGCGGGCGCTTTTTTGCCTTCTTCCTCCAAATGTGCTCCCTTAAGCCTATAAAATACTTAAAACTTCACAAAAAAACATTATTCCCTCACACTATTTCACTATAATTATTAAAATAAAAACAAAATAAACTACGAACAATTGCTAAACTACCTACGGGTTGCCTCCCGCAAAGCGCTCTTTTAAGGTCATTAGCTTGACCATGTTACCTCATAGCTCATGGAGGATCGAAGAGTGAACGTAAACCACATTTAGGTAGATAATCAAAGAAATGAGGAATTATTGGTTGCTCAAATGCCTTACGTTCCTTGGTGAAAACCTCATTATTTGTCGTATTCGCATTGTAAGCATGAGAAGATTGTTTTTGAGGTTTCCGGCGTTTCTTGGGACGGGATTTCCTTTTCTTTTGATCCTGACATAGCTTGTTAGTAACACTATCTTCATCACCTGCAACAGTATCTAAACACACAGGAGCCTCCAGAAGATCCTTTTTAGGGGATCGAGGCAAGTCATTAAGAGCAATTTCATTAAGAGTATAAATTGCATGACATGATTATTCTATCATAGGATTTTTCAATGCACTATCAAGGTTAAAGGTAACGTTGTCATCACCTATAGAAAGAGTCAAATTTCCAATCTTTACATCAATAACAGCTCCTGCAGTATTTAAGATTGGTCTACCTAGAATAATAGAGATGTGTGCATCCTCCTCCATATCCAACACTACCAAATCAACAGGAATAAAGAATTTCCCGACTCTCACCAGGACATCCTCTAATATACCTTTAGGGTACTTCACTGTCCTATCTGCCATCTGCAAAGTAATTTTAGTGACCTTCAAATCACCCATATCAAGCTTTTTACAAATAGACAAAGGCATGACACTAACACTAGCCCCTAAATCACATAAAGCTTTATCGATAAACAATCGGCCAATGTTACAAGGAACAGAAAAACTTCCCGGGTCTTTCAGCTTAGGTGGTGACTTATTTTGCAATATGGCACTGCATTCCTCCGCAAGTGCTACTGTCTCCACCACATTCAACTCGCGTTTCCTGCTCAAAATATCTTTCAAAATTTTAGTGTAAGTAGGAATTTGAGTTATCAAATTAGTAAAAGGAATAGTAACCTGCAAATTCTTCACAATATCTAAAAATTTACTGAAATGATTATCATTCTTACTCCTGGTCACCCTGTTTGGAAAGGGCAACCTAACCTCTGACCTCGGAATCGTATCAATCAATGTGTCATCTACCTTCTCCTTAGGTGCTTCAGCCTCCTTATCTAGAACTGTCTCTAAATCTTCAATCACCACATCATTGGTCTTCTTAGCTCCACCTGCAACATCAGAATTAACATCATCAGTAGGCATTTTCGGACCCTCATAAGCAGTTCCACTCCTCAAAGTAATGGCATTGACATGGTCCCGCGGGGGATTATGTGGTGCCTGTGATACAGGAGGTGTAGGTTGTGATGGAAGGTGGCCTGGTTGGCTCTGAGCAGTTGATTGTGCAGTCTGAGCTATTTGAGTCTCCAGGTGCTTGTTGTGAGCCTGCATTGCCTCCATATTTTTCTGCATCTGCAACATCATATTCTTCAGCTCTAAAATTTCACCACTAGGTTGAGCTGGCAATAGTGGTGCTGATAGTGGTGGCCTACTAAAACCTAGTGGGTGTGGTGGTACATATCTCTGCTTCTGCTGGTGTGCCTGCTGAGGTGGTATAGTTTGCTGAGGATTCTGCACATTGTTATAGTTCTTGTAGGAAAAGTATGGATGATCCTTGCAGCCCGGATTATATGTACTGGAAAATGGATTGTTCTTGTAGGCTTGAGAGGCACACTCTTGCTCTACTGAACTGGTACATGACTGGGAACTATGACCGAATGAACCACAGGAATCACAGAAAAGGGTCAGTGCATCCTAAAAGTGCAGCTACAGGTGATGGTGAAGGGGTTGTAGTACCAGTCCTATCAAGCTTCTGACTTATGGCATCAATTTGTGTAGCTAAACTCTCATACTTATCATCAACTACATGTTTTCCACCCTTCTTGGAATGCCCTCTAAGGTTACCAAACTATGAATTATGAGTGGCAATTTCATTAATCAGCTCATATGCAGCATCGACTTCCTGGTTCATGAATCGACCATTAGCAGCAGAATCCAACAAAGCTCTACTCTCATTACCTAGACCATTGTAGAATGATTGAACTAAAAACCATTTCTCAAGCCCATGATGAGGACACATTCTCAATAACTCTTTGAACCGTTCCCAAGAATCACAAAGTGGATCATCTGTTTCCTGATTGAAATTAGTAATTTGACTCCTCAGTAAAGCAGTTCTCTGTGGTGGATAGTACTTCTTTTGAAAAGCAAGAGCCAAGTCCTCCCAACAAGTAATTGTAGCCATATTAAGATCATTCAACCAGGTTCTAGCCTTGTCCTTCAACGAAAATGGAAACATTCTCCTCTTAATGTAATCCTTAGAAACATTCATTTGCTTGATAGTATCACAGTATTGAAGGAAATTTTGCAAATGTAAATTCGGATCCTCCTTCAATGTCCCTGAAAACTGATTTCGTTCAACCATATTCACAAGATTCGGTTTTACTTCAAAATTAGCAGCATCGGTATCAGGTACTGAATAACCTCCAGCCATAGACTCCGTACTAGGCAAGGACTCTCAATGAACGGGCCGCAGGTGGCGGTGGTGGAGGTGGTGGTCCTCTACCCCTTCCTTCTCCTTCGGCAGCCATTTCGACCTCTAAATACCCGCCATTTCGACCTCTAAATACCCTTCAAACAACGGGTTGAAGGTGAACTTGAAAAACCGAGACAGATCAGAAACAATTTCCTCCACAGATCGAGGAAGAAGTATTCGACGTCTACTACGTCTCAACCGCTTCATAAATACTTGCTCGGGCTCAGGGAAAATAAAAAAATCAGGCTCGTGGTCGTTTTGCATAAACCTATAAACCTGCACAAAATGGAAACTCCGAGCAAAAATAATAACTGCCCCAAAGAACCGAATGGTTCTTTGAGACTAAGAAAAATAAAGAGAAAACAGTATAAACCCGACTAATAGAATTAAAATTTGCCTCCCCGTTAACGGCGCCAAAATTTGATGAATGTCAAACCTTGTATTGGTTGAAGCATCATATGTTTCCAACCCAAACTCCCACAAATCTATTAAATCTTTAATAAGTGGTTGTAGATAGACATCAATATCGTTTCCTGGAGACAATGGGCTGGGTATCGGTAACGAAAGCATTAGAAACTCGGACTATGTAGATAACCTTGAAGGCAAGTTATAATTGATTAAAATAACTTGCCATGTACTATGAACAATGCTCAATGTGTTAAATGGATTAAAACCATCACTAGCTAACGCAAGCCTGACATTTCAAGGTTCTATGGAAAAACTTGGAAACATTTTGTCAAAACCTTTCCAAGCTTGACCATCAGCTGGATGTTGCAAAAGACCATCGTCTTCTCGCCCATGTTTATGCCATGTCATGTACGTTGCTGTATCAGCACACGTATACAATCTTTGCAACCTCTTCTTAATGGGAAAGTATCTTAGAACTTTAGATGGCATTTTATGCATCTTTTCATTTGCATTGTCATTACCATCACTTTCTTTTGAATTACAATGTGAGGTTCTACAAACATGGCAACTTGTTGCGGTTTCATGGTCTCTCCAATATAGCATACAATCATTGGGACATGCATCAATTCTTTTATAGTCTAAACCCAAAAGCTTTAACACTTTCTTTGCTTCATGCATAGATACCGGCAACACTGCATCATCAGGAAGAACCTCCTTGAAGAATTCTATCAAATTAGCAGTTACAGCCTCTGACAACTTGTTATCACACTTCAAAATGAAAAGCCGAATCGTGAAGGCATGTCTAGACATTTTTTTTACATCCAGAATACAATTCCTGTTGGCCTTCTTCTATTAGGCTTAAAACTTCTTCGCCTCTTCATTAGGCCCTTCTCTTAAAGCGTCATGCAACAAATCTTATACACCGGCATTCATGTTGGATGGTTCTTCATGTTGAAGGTCCTCTATTACTCTTTCGGGGGTCCTCCCACGTAACCCAAACGATTCATCATTTCTTGGTATAAAGCCGTTGCAAATAATATGATCTCTTACATCATTTCGACCATACTAATATCGATGATGACATGTATAACATGGGCAACTAATTTGGTTTCCTTGAGACCTTGTAGTGAAGGCTTTCTTGTTGTATTCATCAGCTCCTTGTTCATATACACGACTCCATTTAGGGAACTCCCACCAACCCTTATTTCCCTTATCCCTCTAGGAAATACACTATTGTTAAGTGTTGATGTTATAGAGTGAAAGTTAAAAATTAAAGTAAAAAAGTAAAAGGCAAATTAAAGTAATACAAGAATATTGTATTGGGATTCTAATATGATTTTGAGGCTCTTGTTTTGAGTTTTCTTACTCCACCTTACATTGTCATTTTACAGGAAGCAAGTGCTTTATAACAGTGCCATTGCATCTATTTTGGTTGTTGATATGTGGAAGTTAAAAACAAGCAGTTACAACACTAGCACCCACAATTCTAAACTTGAAATAAAAGCTCATCCTTATAAGCTCACCATTTAATAGAGCATGATTGACATTTAACAGTTCCAATCATTGAAAGGTAAAACCATTGAAGAAGGAAGAAACACATAATAAGTAACAACTCATTCAAAACACGTGTTCAAACTTCTGAATGGTTCTGTACTGAAACAAATAGAAGAAAAGTCCTCAACATGAGCTCATGCATCAAGAAGTCGAACAACAACAAAAATTATGAGAACTTAGTTACTTGAACATTTCTATTTAATGAGAATCATTTAGAAAGCATTGATTAATCATCTCAGATTGGACAAAATGATTCCGTCAACTATAATTATTCCTATTCTTCAACAAGCAGGAAAAGTCTAATGACATTCATAGGAAGAATATTACATAAAATACAAGGAGCAACACAAAGAATTCCTGAATTCAATATATTATAATGGCATAATCATAGTTGAGGATCCAATAACACTTAAAAACTATAAGTGTTTTATACCTCTGTCCTGAGCCTAAATGGCCTCAGGGATGTAACTTCATGCTGCTGCTTTTTTCTGCAGTTCCGTTCGCCAACAGTCTCTGAAGAAAATGAGCCCTGAAAAGCAAATGAAAAACGATGTAGTAGAGTAATGTCGCCAAAAGAAACCATTGGTAAGACAGGATTGAATAGAGTAAGCAATAAAGCAAGCCAGCAAAGATAATTATTATGCAATGCATACTTACTACTCAACCCTTGTGGATATACATCAATAATAATGAAACGTAGTAGTAGTGGTGTTGGAGTGATGATAAAAAAGTTAAATTAGAACAAACTTTATAATATTTACATAATTGCATAAATCCTGTCAGAAAGGCCCATAACCAATAGCGTATTTAAACACATGAAACATAAGCCAATGCCTTATTTAAATTGACAAGACTTTTGGTATAATGTTTTGGAGTAAGTACTCCATAATTTTAAGAGAGCAATTCAAAACCATTATAAATTTAAATATTATAAAGAGAAGCGATGCTCTGCAGTTACAGGTAGAAGAATATGTTCTACCTTTGGTTTAAGCTTAAGTCTACTACTAAAGATAGTATTAGTAAAATGCCTCCTTCTACTAATGCCCATCTTGCAAAATTTTCAGTCTAACCGTGAAATTGAGACTAAAATTGTGGTTGAACAATAGAATCGAAATGGCAATTGGGGTGGAGTATTGAAATCAAAAATGAATTTGGGGTTTAGTATTGAAATCTAACGTGAAAATTGGGGTTAAGAATTGATATCGAATGTGAAATTGGGGTACAATAAGATTGCAATTGAGTGGGTATTGAGGAATTGTGGGGTTTTCCAAATTTTCAGAGTGTTGTTGTATTGCTTGCTGAAAATTTACAAACATACTGAATTCAGACTGAAAATTTACAAAAAATTCAGACTAACACCAATACATTACAACACCAAAACGAATTGCATGTTGAATATTTACTAAGATTTACACTATACAAGAATCAAATTGCAAGTTAAACCAAAAAATATTTACCTTGAATTAAATTTCGCTTTTCAATATTGAACTCAAATTCAGATGTGGCACTTTCGGACTAGAAGAGACTGCAGATGTAAATACTGGCACGAATACCCAAAGATGGAATAATAGTCTTTGCCAACATTTAGTTCACGAAGTTCCGCTTTCGGAGTTCGAGCGTATCCCCCTCGTCGTCTATGTTGGATCTTTGACCCTCAAACTCTTAGTTCTAGCTGCTATTAGTTACAGAAACGACTATTGCTAAGACTTAATAGACGGAGTCCCTTAGTAACACAATTTTCGCAATTGAACTGAATTGAATTTCTTAATTGAAAATCGTAACTAAATTCGTAATTTCAGATCACTAGTAGAAAAATTGGATTTTGCTGCGCCACATTTGCTGCGGTTCTTTGACATTTTTAAAGAACCGCAGCAAATAGTTGTTGATGATACACAAGAAAAATATTTTGCTGCGGTTGATTTATTTGCTGCGGTTCTTTTTATTATTTGCTGCGGTTATAACCGCAGCAAATAAATCAGCCCAAAAAAAATCGTTCAAGCCCAGCCCAAACGAAAGGGCTATATATACACAAACCCTCCATTTTCCCACCTAACCCTAATTCCCTTCATTCTCCCTCATTTTTCTTTCCCCTTCTTTCTGATCTTTCTCCCTCTCAATCTCTCTAACCATAATCCCCTTCATTCTCCCTCATTTTTCTTTCCCCTTCTTTCTGATCTTTCTCCCTCTCAATCTCTCTAACCCTAACCCCTCTCTCATTCTCGCATCTCAATATCCCCATATCCCCCTCCCCACCTTGCAGAGACTCTTCCTATACTAGAAGTCACGGGCTGTTGTTGTAGCTTCTGGATTTTACGACATTCCCTTCATTCTCCCTCACTGATCTTTCTGCCTTTTTTTACGACATTCTGGATTTTGTAGCTTCACAGTTTCCTTCTCTCTCCTCCGTTTTCTCTCTCACTTTCTTTCTCCTGCATAACCATGGCTGCTGTTGTTTTTCTCTTTAATTAGGTTTTTGTTTTCATGATTTTTTGATGATTATTGTTTGTTCATATGATTTTAATTAGGTTTTTGTTTTTATTGTTTGTTCAGAACAAAATTATTGTTTTGTTTCAAAAAAAATTAGAGATCTTTTGAACTTTGATTATTAGTCGCCTTTTAGTACAGTATCATCTTAATTAATAGTTTGATTTATTGTTACTCGTCTTCTTTTCTCTCCTTCTTTTTGTTTTATTTTTCAGTATTAATTTTTATTTTGTGTTTTAATTTTTGTGTTCTGATTTTGTGGGTTTTGGAGGCGATTTTTGGTGGCTTTTGGAGGCGATTTTTATCATATATTTTGGTTTACATGGTGAGAGTTTTGAGCGGAAAAGGGAGAAGGCGGATGTGGCAGTTGCTCATCATCATCATCGTCATCATCCGGCGAGTGAGACGGTGCCGAAGGCAGTGGAAGGAGAATAGGTTGCTACTGGTTGGCCTTCTTGGCTTGCTACGGTTGCTGGCGAGGCGATTAAAGGATGGGTGCCTAGTAGAGCTGATTCTTTTGAGAAGCTTGATAAAGTATGATATTATGTTTTTTTTTTGTTTTTTTTTATTTTTACTGTTTTTGTTGTATTTTAATTGTCGGTTGATTTTTGTAGTTGAATTACTGAAGACTAATTTGGGTGCATTGCATTGAATTGTAAATTGGAATTTTATTGGAAATTGGATTAGTGTTAGTGTTCAGTTGTAGTTATTTTAGTGTGTGTTACGAATTTTTAAGAGACAGTAGTTTTGTGTGAGATGAGGAAATTAGAGTGGATGTATATTGGATAATGTTTCTTTCGAGTTTCCGCTTGATCTTTTGATTACTTTTATGGGTTTAGACAATGGAGAATGGGTCAGAGGAATTAAAAAAAAAACTATGGTGGAAAAAAAAATCTGAACATTATAAACTATGATTCATTAGAAATATTCAAATATTTGTGTTGAATTTTANTTCAGTATTAATTTTTATTTTGTGTTTTAATTTTTGTGTTCTGATTTTGTGGGTTTTGGAGGCGATTTTTGGTGGCTTTTGGAGGCGATTTTTATCATATATTTTGGTTTACATGGTGAGATTTTTATCATATATTTTGTGTGAGATGAAGATATTAGAGTGGACGTATATTGGATAATGTTTCTTTCGAGTTTCCGCTTGATCAAGGTCTATGCTTTGTTTCCTAGTGATGTATTGACTTCTGAGGTTAGCTTTGCTTTGTTTTCTTTTGGTTTCTATTTTTATCATATATTTTGGTGTTGATTTTGTTGTTTTTGTATGTTGTTTTGGTTGTTTGTTTTGTGTTTGGCTGGTTGTTTGTTTTTGGTTGTGGTTGTGGTGGTTTTGGGTTTGGTGGTTTGTTTTTGTTTGTGGTTGTGATTTTCTAGCTTTTGTTGTGGGTGTGTGTTGGTTGTTTGTGTGTGGTTGTAAGTGAATGAGTGTGAGTGGGTTAGTGAGTGAGGGACTGACTGTGAGCGTGAGACTGTGACTGAGTGTGTGTGTGAGGACTGATTTGTTGTTGATTTGTTGGCTGAGTGAGTTAGGTTGTTGTTTGGACTGCTGTTGCTCTATTGTTATTCATCTTTACAACTCTCTACTTTCTCCATATATTAATTATAACTTATGTTGATCTTAAGCTGGGCAATTAGTAAGGATTAGAGAATGATGGATGAATTGATGAGGGTGATTAGGAAAGAGAAGAAGAAATAAATGTTGTCGTTGTAAGTTTGTAGGGTGGTTATGTACTAATGAGAAGAAGAATTATGGCCTTTCTCTTCAGTCATGCCTTTCCTTTCCTACACCTGTTCTGTTTGTGTTCGTGTTTGTGTTTGTGTCTCAGTAAGGACCTACTTCATGGATGCATGTGTTTGGAACTTTTATAGGCAGTTTATCCTGCTTGACCTTGTGTTTGTGATTCATTTACATTTCTGCAGACATGGTGAAAAACAAGGGTTTCTTGCCTTCTGATCCTTCTTACTTGATTCCCTTATGGTCAGACAATTGCATCTCTTATGGTGATGCAATTGTTGAATGATGATCGAGTCCCTTATAGTCCGACAATTGCTTAATAAAAAATGAGTCCTTTATAGTCCTTTATAGTCCCTTATTTCCAAATGATGATCGAGTCCCTTATAGTCCCTTATAGTCACTTATTTCCAAATGATGAAGGGACTCAAGTGATGACCATGGTCAACATCATTGAGGTTTGAGTTGCTCCAGGCTTAAAAACCTGTTGAAGTAGCCTAACTCGAATGGTGGGTGATCGTAACCACTTCCCTGATGGAGATTATGTCAGCAAAACATAAATATATAAAGTCTATTGCTGTGTTGTTGTGGCTGCGGTTGTGTTCTTGTGGCTATTGCTGTGATGTTGGTTGAATGATGAATATATGAATGCTTGTGAATGAATTTTGCTTGTTTATATATGAGTTATGAATGAGAACACTATATAAAATAAATGATTGAATGAGACTACTATATAAATAAATGATTGAACAAAAGAATGGTTGAATGAGTAATGGATGCTGGAATGAGATATTTAGATGAGATTGAGCTTATGATTGATTTTATGAATGGTAATGCTTGAATGAATGAATAAGAATAGGAATGGTTGAATGAATGTATAGATATGGTTGAATAGAAGTGTATTTTTTTGTGATAGAAGTGTAATTCAATTGAAAATAATTGATTCTATGTATGTATAACATTTCAGCTTCTAATTTTGCTTTAAAATGCAAAAAAAAAAAAAAATTTTTTATTTTATTTTCTTGGGTGCTTATTTGCTGCGGTTATTCACAAAACCGCAGCAAATAAGTGTTTTTTTTGGTGGGAAACTGCACTATTTGCTGCGGTTTTACAAAGAACCGCAGCAAAAAATCCTGTTTCCCTCCAGTTTCTGGTGTGTTATTTGCTGCGGTTAAACCGCAGCAAATAAAATTTCATCATTTGCTGCTGCTATAAGTGCTGCGGTTCAAAACCGCAGCAAATACCCGGGAAAAAACCGCAGCAAATGACGTTTTTTCCACTAGTGGATTGATAGATTGAGAGCTTGAAATTCGTATTTTAAGAGATAGAAATTCATATTTTAAGAGATTGAACTATTGAGTTTGAGAGATTGAGCTTCAGATTTTGAGAGTGGTATGAGAGCTTCAGATTTTGAGAGTGGAATGAGAGTTATTTGGGATGAGTCAGGCGCGCGGGCTGCTTTAGGGTTTTACAACTTAAATTGCAACGGTTAATAACTAATTAGCAACGGTTTAATGCCTAACCATTGCAATAGAATATAAACATGTGTATTTACATAGCTTTTGCAACCCCTAAAGTAGTCTATTGCAATATGTTTTATGGTAACCGTTGCAAAAGAAGTAAAACAACAGTAACCATTGCTAAAAGGGTTGCAAAAAGTTAAACTGTTGCTAAAACCGTTGCAATAGTTGTAACCGTTGCTAAAGAGGGTTGCAATTTCTCTTTTATGTAGTAGTGTCGAATACTGGAAAGCTGAATGTGATGGCTCGAAGTAAAGCTGATGCTAGTAAGGATGTGATTACTAGTACTTTCTCTATACACCCTCTTCCTGTTAAAGTTTTGTTTGATTCTGGTGCAACAAATTCTTTTGTATCCACTAAGATTTTGGAAAAGTTAATGCCTATGTTGGGAAAAGTAGATACAATAGATATGTCGATAGTGTATCATCAGGGCAAGAAGTACAGTGTTCAAAGAGATTTTTAGATGTTCGAATTGAAATAGAGGGAGTGGAGTTTAAGGCTAACCTAATAGAGGTTGATTTGGGTGACTTAAAAGTGATTCTGGGGATGGATTGGTTGATTGAGCATAAGGCTGAGATTTTGTGTGAGCCATAGAAGATCTTGTTAGTTAATAAGGGTAAGAAAGTGAGCTATTGGAGGGTAGGTAGGGCAAAACACAATAAAATAGTATCTGTAATGATGTTTTCTAGGTTTGTGAAGAGAGGTTTGCCAATTTACCTTTGTAGTGTGAGGGATGTAGATCATGTGGAGACTGCTAAGCCCGAGGACATTGAGGTATTGAGGGATTTTCTAGACGTGTTTCCAGAGGAGATTCAGGGGATGCCTCCAAAGCGAGAAATCGACTTTGCCATAGACTTAGTTCCAGGAACAACACCTATTTCCAAAGCACCATATAGGATGGCACCTGCGGAAACGAGTGAGTTGAAAGAGCAGTTATAGGAGTTGTTGGAAAAGGGTTACATTAGGCCTTGTGCTTCACCTTAGGGAGCACCCGTGCTGTTTGTAAAGACGAAAGATTGGAGTTTGAGGTTGTGTATTGACAATAGGGAGTTGAATAAGGTCACTATCAAGAACAAGTATCCTTTACTGAGGATTGATGACTTGTTTGATCAATTGAAAGGATATATTGTGTTTCAAAGATTCATTTGAGGTCAGGATACCACCAATTAAGAATTGGTAATGAGGACATGCCAAAAACGACTTTTCGTATGAGGTATGGGCATTATGAGTTCACTGTTATGCCTTTTGGGTTAATGAAAGCTCCAACAATTTTCATGGACTGAATGAATCGGATCTTTCAACGGTTCTTGGATAAGTTTGTGGTGGATTTTATTGATGATAATTTGGTGTACTCCAAGAGTAAAGAGGAACATGTAGAACATTTGAGGACAGTTTTGATGACACTAAGAGAGAATAAATTGTATGCTAACTTCTCGAAATGTGAGTTCTGGTTGGAGAAGGTTGCATTCTTAGGACATTTCGTGTCAAAAGAAGGAGCTGAAGTAGATCCAGCCAAGATCGAAGTAGTAAAAGAGTTGCCTACACCTAAGAATGTGACGGATGTACGGAGTTTCTTGGGGTTATTAGCAGGATATTATAGGAGGTTTGTGAAGGACTTTTCGAGAATCTCTAAACCAATGATGTCGTTAATGAAGAAGGACTATAAGTTTGTGTGGAGTGATAAGTGTGAAAAAGCATTTCAGACCTTAAAGGAGCATTTGACTACGGCTCTCGTGCTGGCTTTGCCAGATGGAAGTGATTCCTATGATGTGTATAGTGATGCTTATAAAAATGGTTTGGGATGTGTTTTAATGCAAAATAGAAAGGTGATTGCATATGCTTCGAGACAATTGAAGCCATACAAAGAAAACTATCCTACTCACGATCTTGAGCTAGCGGCGATCGTGTTTGCTTTAAAGATACAGAGGCATTATTTGTATGGAGTAAAGTCTAGAATCTACACGGACCACAAAAGCTTAAAGTACTTTTTTGCTGAAAAAGATTTAAACATCAGACAAAAGAGATGGCTTAAGTTGATCAAGGATTACGATTTAGGTATCTAATACCAGAAAGTGAAGGCCAATGTAGTAGCGGACGCTCTAAGCTGTAAAACGAAGTATGGAGTGAATTCTTTAGTGGTTGCTAATAAGTTGTGTGGAGACATGAAGAGAATGAACTTGGAGATAGTGATGGGGGGAGAGTTGGAAGGAATACTTTGTAATCTTAGTATCCAACCCACAATATTTTAGGATATTAAGAAGAATCAGGAGGGAGATGTGAAATCAGAAAGAATAAAGGAGAAATTAAAAGTAGGAAAGGCTATGGAATTCAAAATCCATGAAGATGGAAGCTTGGGGGTATAGAGGAAGGTGGGGTGTACCACAGATGTGTGAAGATTTGAAACGGAGAATCATGGAGGAAGGCCATAATACACCGTATTCGGTGCATCCTGGAGGGGATAAGCTGTATAAGGATTTGAAGAAGGTGAATTGGTATTTTAGGATGAAAAGGGAATTGGCTGAATTTGTGAACAAGTGTCTTACCTGTCAAAAAGTGAAATTTGAGCATAAAAGACCACAAGGAGAAGTCCAACCACTTGAAATACCAGGATGGAAGTGGGATTGCATATCAATGGACTTTGTAACTTGCTTGCCAAAGTTGAGGAATCATAATGATACCATATGGGTTGTAGTGGATAGACTTACTAAATCAGCGGTGTTTATACCGATGAAGGAGACTTGGAGGATGGAACAACTTGCTAAGGCTTACATAAAGTAGGTTGTGAGGGTATATGGAGTCCCAAAGGATATCGTGTCAGATAGGGATTCTAGGTTTCTTTCGAAATTCCAAAAAAGTGTCACGAAGAACTTTGGGACAACGTTGAAAATGAGTAAAGCTTTCCATCCAGCAACCGATGGACAAGCGGAGAGAACCATACAAACTTTGGAGGACATGCTAAGGGCTTGTATATGTGTCAGTCAGCGGAGAGAACCATATAAACTCGAGGGGACTGGTTCCGAACTGTTCGCAGATTGTTTCAGTCAGCCAAGTTTACTTGAAGTTGTGTATGACAAGCAACCGGGGTTCCTTTTCATCCACAACTGGCTCATCTCTCTAATCTCAACCTTTAAAATGCATTTACAGACCTTCATGCCACTTACATTGCATCTAAGACCTAAGAATATTACTCTATGAACTTGGTCGATCTTCATGCAAACTTCAAGACTTGGCTTCATGAGCTTCGTCTTTTCATCCATTGAACATGTTCTTTAGTACCTGCACATGAAAACAGAAACTTGCATACAATATGATAGTTCAATGTAGTTTGTCATCATTCAAGGAACTCAAAAAATTCCCCCTTTTTGATGATAACAAACTATGAAGTCCCCTTTGCAAATAATATCATTAAATTTTCGGAACTCTTTCAAAAACTTGAATCCTTTGAGAACTCAAGGCACTGGTCTCGTACACAGCATGTTCCTTAGTTGGAACTTTGAGAATTTAAGGCAATTTCTTCTCAGACATATTAATGGGAGTTCCCTTAACAAAAGCAAAGTAGGACCCATCGTCCTTAGTGTGCAGGTGTTCATAGAATTCTTCAACCAATGGCATAAAAACATCCAATTATTTAGCAAACTACACAGACCACTTCTGAAACTCTAATGCATCCTCAATCTCATGCAAAAAAATTTGTTCAACCCAACTCTTAGCAATAGAGAAGCCAACTAGAATTTTTCTATCCTTAAGATTATACAATGGTTGGGGAGTAGCAGACTTACTTTTCTTGGGTTTGGAACCTGTAGGAACAAGAATAGCAGATTGCTTTCTCTGCTTGCCAGCTGGGGACTGGTTTGGTAATGTTTCCTTCATAACCTTCTCAGCAACTTCCCCCTCATCATCAACACCCTCCTTCTTTTTCTCTATTGGTTTGGGTGTATTTTTAGGTATAAGAGTTTTGGATTTGGTGGTTTGGGTTGGCTGTTTTGTGGTGCTTGGTTGAGTAACCTCCTTCTCAACTACCTTCTAAACTTCATTAATCACTTTTGATGGCGGTTTCTTTGCACTAACTTTCTTTTTCTTCAACTCCTTTCTCATAGCAGTAATTGTATCCTCGTCCGGCTCAACCCCCTCTTCCTCCGGTTCACCCTCTTCTTCCTCAAGTTCTTTCGCAATCAGTTCTGACTCAGATGCGGGCTAAAACTCCTTCTCCGGTTCTGACTCCTCTGCATTCTCAGACTCCATTGGCTTAGAAGCCTTAACTGGTGTTGGTGAGGATTCTTTTGATTTTGGTGTGAGTGGATTTTTGGGAGTAGTGGATTTTGTTGATTTTGGAGTGGATATTTTGGTGGTTTTAGCGGTTGATTTTGGAGTAACCACTTTTGTGGTGGATTTGGGAGTGGTTGCTTTTGTGGTGGGAGCTTTTGTAGTTTCTACCTTTTTAGAGTCTTCCGGATCAAGGGTTCCTCTTCCTCTTCATTAACCTCTTCCTCCAAAACATCTTTTACCACTGACTCGATCACTTTGTCAGCCATCTTCTTCGACTTCTTAGTTTCAACCTCAGGAGACTCACTAACCTCCTTCTCAACTAACCTGGTGCTTCTTCTTTATGACATGATGAGACTGAATCTTTTTCTGTTTTGAGCACTTAAGAAACAGAATAGAAAACTTGGACAATTTTAATTTCAAGAATTCGAGAGAGAAAAGAACATTTAAAGGAATTTAGGGTTTGTGAGAGAATATATAATTGAAAAAAAAAACAGAAAATATGTGATTAAGAAAATAAAATGAAATATGGAAAGTATGATCACATTCAAAATATTTATAAGAAGGCAAAAAACAAACGATTATCTTCAAAGATTTGAAAGGTAATTATCCATTCTATCAAAACTTTAGTTGCCATAAATACAACCGTCACTTCATTTATTTCCAATAATTTGAAATTTTGAAAATAAACCAAATGATTAAAATAACCGCCTCCAGAATCTGGTTCCCAAATGGTCTGCAACTAGTCTGTGCCAACTTACGCTTTTCAAGACTTATGCTAAGGTACCTGAGTACTAGATTGATCAATTCAGGATCACATAAGAACTTTGTGAGCCCTAAAAAGCAAAAGAAAATACTATATACAAACAGAAAAGTAATATATACATTTGACTAGCCAAAGGGACAAGTCAAAACTCGAGAGCTCATTCCCTAATCTTAATCATACCTAACAAGGTACGAATCTTGATGAACGCTTCTCTTCTCAAAGGTTTTGTAAATATGTCAGCTAGTTGATCTTCTGATCTGCAAAACTCTAAGTCAACATTACCTTTTTCAACATTGTCCCTTAGAAAATGATGTCTAATTTCAATATGCTTTGTTTTAGAATGGTGGACAAGATTTTTTGAAATATTGATTACACTTGTGTTATGACATAATATGGGAACACTTTTGAAACATACCCCAAAATCCTTTAGTTTTGACTTTATCCACGGAAGCTGAGCACAACACAACGCAGCTGCAATTTACTTAGACTTGGCTGTAGATAGAGCCACATAATTTTGTTTCTAGATTCCCATGAAATGAGACAAGAACTTAAGAAGTGGGCCATTCCAGAAGTGCTCTTGTTGTCCATAATAAAACCAGCAAAGTCAGTATCTATGTATCCAATAAGGTTCATGATGCTACCTTTTGGATAACACAAATACAAATTATCAGTGCCATTGAGATATCTAAGAATTCTCTTAACAACCTTAAGGTGAGATTCTTTAGGGTTGATTTGAAATCTTGCACACAACCCTACTGAAAAAACTATAACTGGCGTACTAGCTGTTAAGTAAAGCAATGAGCCAATCATACCTCTGTACAACTTACCATCAACATCCTTTCCCGTCTCATCAAGGCTCAATTTTGTAGAAGTTGGAATAGGTTTTTGATAGGATTTGCTGTCTTGCAGACCATGACTCTTCAGCAGCTCTTTGAGATATTTCTGTTGATAGATCATGATTCCATCCTTGGTTTTCTTGATTTGAATACCTAGGAAGAAACCAAGTTCCCCCATCACACTCATTTCAAATTCACTTTTCATAAAATCTGCAAACTCATCACACAAATTTGGATTAGTAGCTCCGAACAAAATATCATCAACATATATCTGAACTACTAACAGATCAGTTCTCCCTTCTTTCAAGATTACTATCATGTCAACCGAACCTATTTTATAGCCATTTTCTAAAAGAAAATTGGAGACTCTCTCATACCATGCTCCAGGAGCTTGTTTGAGACCATAAAGAGCTTTGCCAAGTTTTAAAACATGGTTTGGCAAGTCAATATTCTCAAATCCAGGGGGTTGTTCCACATAGACATCTTTTTTCAAATAGCCATTAAGAAAGGCTGTCTTAACGTCCATTCGAAATAGTTTGAAGGTCATGTGGGCTACAAAAGCAATTAAAATCCTGATTGCTTCAAGCCTGGCTACTGGAGCAAAGGTTTCATCATAATCAATTCCTTCCTGTTTATTAAATCCTTGAACCATTAGCCTAGCCTTGTATCTGACTATAATTCCTTAGTCATCGAACTTGTTATTGAATACCCATTTAGTTCCAATAACTGACATGTTTTCTTTCTTGGGTTCAAGATGCCACACTTGATTTCTCTTAAACTGATTAAGTTCATTTTGCATGGCCATAACCCAATAAGGATCAGGTAAAACAACCTTATAGTCAGTAGGTTCAACATTAGATAGGAAGGAATAGATAGCACAAAAGTTTTGTGTAGTAAAATTCCTTGTTTGCACCCCCTTGTTAATGTCACTAATGATAAGATTAGTGGGGTGAGAGGACTTTTACTTAAAAGATTTGTTCAAATTTCCCTTTGTGCCTCCTAATGTTGAACCTGTTCCTTTATTGTTTCCCCCTGTATCATTGTTGTGTTGAATAGGTGAACCAGTTTCCATAGTGGTCTCAGGTGCATCATCGTCATGTGGATGAGCATCTAAGTCACTATCTCCTTCTCTTACCTCTTGAGGTACTGGAATTTGTGCTGGACCAAACTCTTCCTCTCTAGGAGAGTTGTATGGTGTGTCTGGTTTAGCATCTTCTCCTTCCTTAGGTCCTGTAAACTTTAGCATACCAATCTCGAACTCTTCAGCATCATCAACCTGCACATGCTTGGTGAACATGTTAGTCTCATAAAATAAAACATGGATACTTTCTTCAACACACAAAGTTCTTTTGTTAAAGAATTTGTATGCCATGCTTTGTGAAGAGTATCCAACAAAAAAAGCCTCACCACTGCTAGGGTCCACTTTATCCAAACTAGATTTACCATTATTGTGTACAAAGCATTTGCACCCAAAAACACGTAAATGCGCAATGTTTAGTTTTGTTCCCCTAAGGAGCTCATAAGGTGTTTTATTCAGTTTAGGTCTCAACATTACGCTATTCAGAATATAGCACGCAGTACTCACAGCTTCAGCCCAGAAGTTTCGAGGTAAACCACTCTCTAGAAGCATTGTTCTTTCCATTTCCTCTAGAGTGCGAAAATTTCCTCTCAACCACTCCAATTTGTTGTGGAGCTGAAAAATTGTGAGATACACCATGATCATTACAGTAGGTTAGAAAGCTAACATTGTCAAATTCAGAACCATGATCAGACCGGATAGAGAACAGTTGATGATTAATCTTGTTTTGGACCTGTTTTACCAAGAATTCATATTCTTCAAAAGTTTCATTTTTAAATTTCAGAAAGATTTTCCAAGTATAATGAGAGTAATCATCAACTAGCACAAACACATAACTATGACCATTTTGACCTTACACACGCATGAGCACACACAAATCCATGTCCACAAGTTTGAATGGTCGTGTGGTGCTTAAAGCCTTCTTCGGTTGAAAAGAGGACTTGACAAGCTTAC
This sequence comes from Suaeda aralocaspica, assembly GCA_016808085.1. Taxonomy (NCBI): domain Eukaryota; kingdom Viridiplantae; phylum Streptophyta; class Magnoliopsida; order Caryophyllales; family Amaranthaceae; genus Suaeda; species Suaeda aralocaspica. The sequence goes on from PYUH01000180.1 coordinate 814,058, forward strand.
ATTTAGCACACTCATGACAAATATGATCTCTAGAAAACTTAATGTTAGGTAAACCGGTAACTAAAACTCGAAAACGCAGTTTATTTAGCAATCAAAAACTTACATGTCCAAGTCTCTTGTGCCACAGCCAATGGTCATCCTTTAAAACAGTTAGAAAAGTGGCACTAGTGTTAGGAATCTGACTAAAGAATGTTATGTAAACATTATTGTGTCAGAAACCATTACAAAACAGTTCCTTTGTTTCAGTGTTGACTATGTGGCAAAGATTGGTTTCAAATTCAACATGGTTTCCTTTGTCACATAGCCGAGAAATGCTCAAGAGGTTATGTTTCAAACCTTGAACAAAATATACATTAATAATCGCTTAAGAAAGTGTCTTAGCAACCTTACCTATAACTTTGATAAAGCCTTTGCTATTGTCTCTAAAGGTGACACTTCCTCCACCATAGGCTTCGAGTGAAAGAAATTTACTTTTATCTCCTGACATGTGTCTTGAGATACCACTGTCCAAATACCAATATGACTTTCCTTTCACTCTAACCTGCACAATAAAAGCAAGGTTTAGTTTTAGGAACCCAGATTTTCTTTGATTCCTTGTCCTTAGGAGCTGGTTTGATTCTGTTCTTTCTAACCCAGCTTTATTTAACATTGGTCTTCCTTGTTTTATAATGTTTTCCATTTAGACCAATCTTGTGTGTCACTCTTCTAATTATGGACATTTTGTACATGAGACTTATTTCTTTTATCATGGTTTTTCTTTATCCAAAAAGTCTCAATTACATGTCCATTCTTACCACAATAGGTGTACATATGCATATCCTTTGCAAACACGTACTTACCTCTCTTGAATTCAGAATTCCAAGTCTCATCTCTTCCCAACTCTTGAGGCTGTTGGGAACCACTTCCAGATTACCCTAATCAAAACCTCGGAGGATTACTAGGTTGTGAAGTCAGAATGTTTACAGTACTCTGGGCATCGAGCAACCTGTTCATCTGTCTTAAGCAGTCACGTTTAGTTCTTGCTCCTTAATTTCATGTTTCTTAAGCTGAGCTTCATTATACTCTATAGCAAAGGAAAGATCCGATTTTGCCCAATGAAGCTCATCCTTAAGATTTGAAACCACTTCAAGATCAGGTTCATAAGTGGTCTCAATGTTCTTGCCTTTCTTTAGTTTGAATATTTCAGCTTGAAGTTCACAGATTTTAGCTTCATATTCCAAACGTCAAGACTCAATATCAACACCTTCATTGCCTGAAGCAACTTTAGTGTTGGTATTTTTCTTTAACTCTATTTCAGCTTACAAATCACAGATCTTATCCTCATATTCCAAACATAAGTCATCGACATTAACACTAGGACCACTTGTGCTAGCAAGAGAAGATTTCAAATCTACATACTCTTTGAACAATTCTTCCACAACATTAATCATCTAGTTATGAGCCAAAATCAAATCAGAATGTTCTAGAGTAAAGGTTTTCTGTTTAAGTAATTCGAAATTTATACCTTCAACTTTAGCCTCTTTAAGCTTACTAAAACCTCTTTCATTATTTTGGTAAAAATCTGTTTTTGAAAAATCTAATTGAGGTTTTAGCATCTCAAGTTCTATATTCTTCTAAGCCAAACTTATTTCAAGCTCTGAAATTTTCTCTTTCAGTTATGTACAAATAAGTTTAAGCTTAGCAGAACAACATTCACTAAGGTCTACATTTCGAGTGGCTTATTTTTGTTAGCCTTATAAGCAGCATTACCTTTAACATTTTGCTCAATAGCAGAATCTATAAAACCTAGTAACTCATCCCTACAACAATATCTCATTTGTTCTTGCATATCAAAAATAGTTACCTGCTCTTCATCGGAAGAGCTGCTTCTTTTCATGAGACACATGTGTCCCTTATTTCTAGCACTGGTCTGCATCTGGTCCACTCATTCCATCATTGCAGTCACATAAACTAGAGCCTAGTCATCTTCGCTTTCACCACCTGTGTCAGAATCACCCCAGGCAGCAAGCATGACTCTCTTTGTCATCTTTCCCTCCTCTTGTCCTCCCTTGTCAGTTTTCCATGCTGGATAATCCTTGATCATATATCCAGCTTCACCACATTCGAAACAACCAGTGGTGGAACTGGTCTTCTTTGTGTTACCTTTGTTCTTCCAAGACTTACCCTTATACTAAGATGTGAGACTCCTCTAAAATCTTCTTGCCATGAGACTTATCTCATCCAAATCTTCTTTATTCTCTTCTCCCTTCAAGGCCAGCCCTCTGCTTTTGGTTGTGCTTTCCTTCTTTGAGTCCACCAACATCTCATGAGTCATTAATGACCCAATACGTTGTTATACAGATAAGGTGGATAGATCCTTAGCCTCCTAAATTGTAGTAACCTTAGGGAGCCAATTACCTATCAAACTTTTAAGGAATTTTCTAACCAAATTTTCCCTAGTGAAGCTTTTGCCAAGAGATTTCACTTCATTAATGATTGACATAAAACGAGCAAACATATCCCTTATATTTTCATCTCGGTTCATATCAAAAATTTCATACATAGACATAAGCATATCAATTTTAGATGTCCTGATTTCGCTAGTACTTTCATAGGATATTTCTAGGGTTTCCCATATCTCCTTAGCAGTAGAGCATGGTAAGATACGGTTTACCTCATTATCAGCAATTCCTTGTTGATGTAATGACATGGCTTTAGCATTCTTCTCAAGAGTCTTCAAATCTGTACTGTTGTACTCACTCTCCTTCTTTTCTGTGCCATCAGTGTTGTTATCAACCGTCTTTGGACCATTCCTGATTATCATCTAGCACGCATAGTCCGTGCCAATGGTAAAGTTCTTCATGCAAATTTTCCACCAAGGATAACTTGTTTCATTGAACTTGGGTAGCTTAATCCTCCATTCCATTTGTCATCTCTTGAGTACTCATCTTATCTTCCTTCTCTAGGTGTTACCCTTTCAAGAAGTTAGGCTCTGATAGCAATTGAAAGTGTAAGTGACATTGAAGAGGGGGGGGTGAATTGAGTGTTAAGATTGTTGTAAATTTTTCGATTGATTGCGAGACCTGTTAAGAACCAGTTCTCAGGCAGTGGAACTAAAATGCAACAAAAATAAACAACACCAAGATTTAACGAGGTTAGATTTCTAATAAGTCTACGTACTCCACTCACTGACTCTTTTTATTAATCAACTCAGAATAACAAAAAGAATTACACACAACCACTTATGCACCTATGCACAAGATGATTCCCCAACTTCCTCCTATGGATGTTCGACTCAATCTCCAACTATGAGGGTTCAAATGAAGATAATCCCTGATCAACTTTCCCAGAAGACTGAACTCATAGAATGCTCAAATGACAACACTTTGATCTCTCAATAATAATTAGCCTAAACGCTTAGAAAAAGAGAGTAATTGAAGACCTAAATGTGGTATTAGGGTTTATACTAGGTTAAGATCTTGAGAGAGAGAACTTTTGCAATCTGTGTGCTTGAATTTTGATCGTGAAAAAGTATTAGGTTTGTATGTAAGCTAATCGCCTTAAGTAAGCCTTTGGCCTGTATACTATAGATTATTGCAAGAGAATATTTTCCTTGGGAGTATAGAAATAATTCCACAAAAATATTCTCACTGATTTTATTTGAGATCAAATAAAATCAATGCAATATAATATAACATGTCATACTTAAGATTCTCTCACTTGCATACCAAGCCAAGCATCCACGTATTTTGAAATCAAATTTGCGCGAAAAGAAAATTTCCTAAAATACGGATGCATGAAGTAAAATCGAGAGGACTATTTTCGAGCTGTTCCCAGATTGTTCCAGTCAGCCAAGTTTACTTGTAGTTGTGGATGACAAGCAATCGAGGTTCCTTGTCATCCACAACAATTTCACCTCTCTAATCTCAACCTTTATAATGCATTTACAAACCTTCATACCACTTACATTGCATCTAAGAGCTAAGAATATAAATCTATGAACTTGGTCTTCATGCAAACTTCAAGACTTGAATTGGCTTCAACAACTTCGTCTTTTCATCCATTGAACTTGTTCTTTAGTACCTGCACATGCAAACAAAAACTTGCATACAATATGATAGTTCAATGTAGTTTGTCATTATTCAAAACATAAGCTAGGAACTCAACTCATTGGTGCTGGTCGATCATATACTCCGAGCCTCTCAGAGTTGTACTTGTCCCTTAGCTTTTCTTCGACTGACATGCCATCGACTAGTCGGGACCCTGCGACCTTGGAGTCTAGCTTTCTCATTTGGGGGCGATGGATGCTTATATGTTGACTTTGATTTTGACTGACTTTGACTTTGATTTTATTGACTTGTACATGCATTTAAATACAACATTTTAATCGATTATGTATACATATTTGAATCTTGGTTATTTGATTTTCATTTGATTTTACTCGTGCTTAACTTCATCCAATTATTTTTTTGACTTTGACTCGATCGTTTGACTAACACTAAGAGAGATAGCATGGGTGTAGTTTGGCTTATCGTCACAACTAGGCCAATTCAAAAAAGGTCAAGTTTCATGTCATGGATATCATAACTAGTTTCAACTTGCTACTTGGACGTCCTTGGTTGCACGAACTAAGGGCGGTATCCTCCACTCTTGATCAAAAGATCAAGTTCTTACTATAGGGTTCCTTGGTCACCATTGACACCTCTCCCATGAAAATCCAAGCCACAGATTAACCCATCATTCATATTGAACATGATGAGGTAGACGAAGAACTATGGGGATTTGGTGTTGCAGCCATTGAGGAAAGGGATAAGGTTCCTTTTGACTTTTATCCTTACTCTAATCTCACTATCAATGCCCTCCTTCGTGACAAAGGGTACTTTCTCGGGATGTCCTTAGGTTCTGGCCTATGATCTACTCTACCACTTTTGGAGGTCACCCAAAAGAATAACAAACACGGTCTCGGATATGTAGCAAGCAAGGAAGACTATGAGAGGGCTAAGAAAGAAAGGATCGCAAGAAAGACTAAGATACTTTGTGACATCAAGCTTGATCCTTACCCTCAAACCCTCAATGGTCATTTCATCAAAGAAGGGGAGCACTTCGCTACCTATGAATTTCCCAAACCTTTCTATGGGGATGATGGTAGGAGATATCCTAGGATTTAAGTATTTGCCGATTGTAGCTTCATACTCGATGACTCTCCACCATCAGTCAATAATACTTCTACACAGGATTCCTTCGAAAGATAAGGACTTGGTCATATCTTTGGCCAAGATAGCAATCAACCCAAAGAACACGAGATATGAGCAGCCTTGAAAGATGATTCCTTTGATCCTATTGAGCTCATTACACTAGCTTGGGATATAGTCCATGGATGGCGCAAAACCATCAAACTTTTCTACTCCAGAAGGAAAGAAGATTGACTTTACTATCGGAGAAGGGCCTATGTTTGATGAGTCTAGTTCCGAATCCTCAGATCATGAGTCTATGTCTAGCATTGAAGATCAAATTTCAAACTAACAAGTCCTACAGTGTCCACAATCAAACAGTCCATTGAGTCTGTTCATTCTGTTTCTTCCCATTCAGAGTCTATACATCCCATCCCTCATGAGTCACCACAAGTCTCTTTCGAGGCTTCCTTCGATGTCATGAACAATGGATTCAATAATATGCTTTCTTCCGCTTATTTCTTAGATTTACATTTATACGCTCCTTTTCTTTTATATGATTGCTGCTTTGTTTCACAAGCTGAAATTGATAATGATATTGAGATAATACAAACAAGTGAAGAACATGAAAAGAAAAGTCTCATAATTGAGGAAAATGAGAAAATTAATATCTCGGATACTACTCCTTGGGAGGTTCAAATTGGCCTCACTCTTTCTCAACAAGAGATATGAGCTTATAGCCACACTTATAGAACACAGGGACGTGCTTGCATTATCTTATGAGGATATGGTGGGTATTGATCAAGAAATTGTCGAACATCGAATTCCACTTATATTAGGGGCAAAACCAGTTAAACAGAGGTTAAGATGAATGAAACCGGATATTCAGTTAAAAATGAAAGGTGAGGTTGCTAAATAGACTCAGGCAGGGTTCATCAAAATGGTTCAATATGCAGCTGGGTTTCGAATGTGGTTCCGGTTCCTAAGAAAGATGGTCGTGTCAGAATGTGTGTAAACTTCTGTGATCTAAACAATGCTAGTCCGAAGGATGATTTTCCATTACGTAACGTTGATGTTCTAGTCGACAACACCGCAAGTCACGCTCTATTATAATTCATGGATGGTTATGCCGGCTACAACAAGATAAAATGGCAGAGAAAGACATGGAAAAGACTACCTTCACCACAACTTGGGGGCTATATTGCTATACAATCATGCCTTTCAGACTAAAGAACGCAGGTGCTACTTATCAAAGAGCCGCAACCGCCCTCTTACATGATATGATTTACAAAGAGGTAGACGATTATGTAGACAAAATGATTGTTAAATCCAAGGATCGGGAAGGTGATGTGATCTAATATTGATGGAAAATAACCACTCACAATCAAAGGATCTAGTTTCAACTCTATAAAGAAACACTAAGAGTTTACACTAGCGAATTTCGAATAAATACTTGTTTGATTAAATCCTCACGCACCGTAAAACTCAAATTTACTCTCACGTAAATATATAAAGCTGAAAGCACCAATTCACAAGATCAAGAATGTTGTTTTTGAACGAAAACAATTCAGAAAGAACGCACAACAATCTAGTTGATTTTTACTACTCAAAACGATCTATGTTGTTATAATTGAATTTGAAGGCTATTTATAACATAACCTAATACTAAATACTAACAACTTTCTTGGGAATAAAAGAAACAAAAGACACGTGAATATCAGAAGAAAAATGCCCAAGTTGGCCACTTGCACAAGTTGCAAAACTAACTCAAGATAAGATTGCCACATCACCATGCAACTTGTTCTTGTCTTGTTAACAAACTCTAACTAACTCTGAGTAAATAGATTCTATTCTAACAACTTGACTAATTAATTAACTAAAAAAATAATCAGAAAATCTCCCCATAAATACACACCATTTTCAAGTTGCCCAAAACTCTTTAAAATCGTCACAAAACTTGCCAAGAAGCTTTGCTATTTTTTGCGCAATTTCAAGAACTTCTTCCCATCTTCAAGAAATACTTCAAGATTCAATCTTTTAATCAATAAAACTTCAAGAAACCATTTATCATGTATTTTAGGATTATTATGTTGATGAATACCCAATAAGAAACGAAGACATCTATGCCCGAAATGGGAAAAACCCTAGCAACTGCAGTGGGAAAAAACCCATAGGTTAAGATTAGTATCCATAAACACTATAAACACTACTGACTTCACTTGGTGAGCATATTAGTAGCATGTGATCATGCACACATAAATTCTAGCCTTAGATGCACGCAATTGCCTCGCGTTAAAAAAAACCACCAGTTCACCCAATGTTGCAATATTCTTAGCTGTATCCATCAAACCATCGAAGTTGTCTTGATTATATGTTCCTTGATTCATATCCTCCTCCTCTTATTTAGAAGAATTTTTCCTCCAACCTCGAAGTTGATAACTAGGAACATAGGGAGCTAAATCACCAATGTTAAAAGTTGCATGAACTACATATTCACCCGGCAGCTATAACTGATACGCATTTCCCCCACCTTCTGCACAACTTTAAATGGCCCATCACAACGTGGCATGAGTTTATTCTTGCATTGATTTGGAAACCTCTCCTTGTGCAAATGCAACCACACCAAGTCTCCTTCCTTGTAAACATGCTGAGTCTTGTGTCTTTTAACATGTTCCTTGTAATTGTCATTCACTTTTTCAATCCTTGCTCTGACTTCTGCATGCATTTTCTTCATGTAATCTACCTTAAAATTTAAATCTTTGTTGACCAACTCACCTTTAGGAATGCTAATGAAACCAATTTGCAGTTTTGGGTTTATACCATACACTACTTCAAAGGGTGAATGTTTTGTTGCATATATAGGTGATTTGTTGTAAGCAAATTGAGCATGAGCTAGCTTCAAATCCCAATCCTTCTGTGTCTTGCTCACCAAACCCCTCAAAAGAACGCCCAAAGTGCAATTAGTAACTTCTGTTTGGCCATCAGCCTGTGGATGATATGATGTACTAAACAAAAGTTTCGTCCCTACCAATCTCCAAAGTGATTTCCAGAAGTAACTCATGAACTTAGTATCCTTGTCACTGACTATAATTTTCGGAACTCCATGTAGCTTCATAATATTCTGAAAGTAAAGATTAGCTACATTCATGGCATCATTTGTCTTATGGCAAGGAACAAAGTGCGCCATTTTCGAGAACCTATCCACCACAACCATGATAGGATCCTTTCCTCTTGCTGTTCTAGGTAATCCAACTATGAAATCCATATAAACATCTTCCCAAGGATATTCTTGAACAGGGAATGAAGTATACAAACCTTGATGAAAGAATGCTTTTGCCTTCTAACAAGTAACACACTAAGATATAATAGCTTTAACATCTGCAATCATCTTAGGCCAGTAAAAATGTTCCTGTAACATAGCCAATGTTTTCATGATTCCAAAGTGTCCTGCTAGTCCTCTTCCATGAGCTTCTCTCACCAATAACTCTCTGATTGAACACTTAGGAATGCATAGAATATTTACCTTGAATAGAAAACCATCATGCAACACATAAGACCCCAAAACTCCCTTCGACATCTGCGCCAAAACAGGTCCAAAATTTTCGTCCTTTTCATAGTGTTATGTGATAAGATCTAATCCAAGCAGCTTAAAGTTCAAAACAACTATGAGATCTTATCTCCTTATCAAAGCATTAGCCACTACATTCAATTTGCCAGTCTTATATTTAGATGAAAAGTGAAAAGATTGTAAAAACTCTACCCACTTTGCATGACAAGTATTCAGCTTATGTTGACAATTGATATGCTTCAGAGCTTCATGATCTGAGTTTAAAATAAAGTGATTGGGTATGAGATAATGACTCCAATGATCCAAAGCTCGAACAATGGCGTAAAACTCCTTATCATAAGTAGAATAGTTCAATTTCGCCCCATTCAACTTCTCACTGAAATAAGCTTTTGACCTCTTATTCTGAACCAAAACTGCTCCAATACAAACCCCACTTGCGTCATGCTCTACCACAAAAGGCTTAGAAAAGCCAGGCAATGCTAGAATTGGTGTGTTACAAAGGAATTTCTTGATCAAATCAAATGCTTCTTGTGCCACTTGGGTCCATTTAAACTTCCCCTTATCCTTCTTGATACATTCAGTCATAGGAGCAACCACAAATGAAAAATTCTTCACAAATCTCCTATAGAATGACGCCAATCAATGAAAAGCTCGCACATCTGTAATACTTTTGGGTACACGCCATGATTTAATAACTTCCACTTTAGATGGATCAATAGAAACCCTATCCTTTGAGACTATGTAACCCAAAAACGTCACACTAGGCACTAGGAAATAACATTTCGAAGTACTATTTAGATGATCATATAATTTTTGCTTCCTAAATGTATCAAGTACACTTTTTAGATGATTTAGATCATCATTCACACAAGTACTATAAACTAATATATCATCTAAATAAACCACCAAAAATTAACCTATAAAAGGTTTGAGTATCTCATTTATCAGTCTCATGAAAGTGCTAGGTGCATTGGTCAATCCAAAAGGCATGACTAACCATTCATATAACCCCAAATTAGTCTTAAACCAATCTTCCACTGGTCAACTTCTTTCATTCTAATTTGATGATATCCACTTCATAGATCAATTTTCAAAAATACCTGAGACCCAAACAACTCATCCACCAAATCATCAAATCGAGGTATAGGAAACCTTTATTTGATGGTTATGTTGTTTACTGCACGAGAATGAATGCACATCCTCCACGTTTCGTCTTTCTTATGTATTATCAGTGTTGGCACTGCACATGGACTCATACTTTCCCTGACATACCCTCGCTCTATCAATTCCTCAATTTTCCTTTGAATTTCCTTTGTTTCCTCAAGATTACATCTATATGCTGGCTTATTGGAAATATGAGCACCTGGAATCAAATCAATCTGGTGTTCAATACCTCTAATTGGAGGTAATCAAGGATGCACTTCATCAGGAAAAACATCTACGTATTCAGTCAACAAAGTCTTCACAACTCATGGAATTTTGAGTGTAATCTCTTCTTTCTCCTTAGCAACGAGCACAAAACCCACGCCACTCTCCTTTACTTCCTTCTCTAACTCCTTTCCACCAATCAAACAAGCTCCTTTCGAGTTCCCCATGCTTGATTTAGGTTTAGAAGTCATCAAAGGTTTCAATTCATATGGCTTTTCCTTAGCATGTTTGCGCACAATATAGACATTCATTCTCTCATCGAACTTCACAAAACTATCATATTGCCAAGGTTTCCCTAACACTATATGACACGCACCCATAGGGCATACATCACAGAGCACTAGATCCTCATAGGTTCCAATCTCGAATGCAATCAATGCTTGTTTAGTCACCTTTAAATCACTGGTGTTGCTGAGCCAATGAAGTTTATAAGGCTATGGATGGGTTTTTGTATGTATGTCTAACTTATCGATTATTAATGTAGATAAATTTTCTCACGTTGATTTTTTACAGGTGGAATTGATTGAGATTGAAGCACTCTCCTCAGATCCAAACTTTAACCCTGTGATTTAGGAACACTTTCTTCTACCTCCTCCTCATGAGTATCATACTGAGCATGATCTTCCTCACCCCCATCCACGTATATCTGCTCCTCTTCTACAAAGTTTTCTTCATCCCCCCACTCTCTAGTGGTTATCACCTTAGCATGTGGGCAATCCCTTTGAAAGTGACCCTGTTCTTTGTATTTGAAGCAAGTTCTGTTATCAATGGGTTTAGAAGAGGAACCCTTGTCTTTCGTAAAGGTCGGTGTCTTGGATGTTTTGTCAAAATTCAGCTTGGTAGGCACCAAATCACGTTTTTGTTCAAAGGGTTTAAAAAAACTCCTAGATTTGCGTGAATTCTACCTCTCCACTCTAGATTCCACTTTACAAACCTCCTCTAATGTCCAATATGGCTATAACTCCACTTTCTCCTTGATATTTTCATCTAGGCCAGGCACAAAATGCTCCACTTTGTGCTCCTCTTTCTCCTCCAAATCAGAAACCATCACAAGATTTTCGTACCACCATGTATTCTTCCACAAATTTTCGATTTTGTCTAAGAGAATGCATCTTAATGAAGTTATCTTGCTCTAAATCTTGAGACACAAATTGTTTTCTCATATATATGTTAAGTTTGGTTCAAGAAACTATTTTAGATTTGCCATCCTTCTTTCTTTTCTTTTTTAGACCTTCAAGCCATAGACTTGCATAAGAGGTGAGTTTCAATTCAGCAACTTTGTAACATTTATGATCATCATACTCCTTATAAGTGAAAATCATTTCCGCTGTTTAAATCCACTCAGAAACTTATTTGGATCCATAATACCTTCAAAATTGGGGATTTCAAGTTTCAAATTTCAATCATCGTCTTTATTTTTCACTTTTTCTTGCACCTAGATCTTGGCTCATCATCACTCTCACTGGTCGAAATTTCCTTCATGGTTTTAGGCTTCCTGACACTCCTAATACTCACGCTTTCTTCTCAGAATCAGCTGACTCCTGCTTCTTTGACCTACCCTTATGTGGCGTGCTACCAATAGAAGCAACTAACTTTAAAACTTCGTCCAAACGAGCCTTCAACTCGTCAATGTTGGTTTGCATTCTCACTTCCTTCACTTGTTGCAATAAAACACCTTTAGTGAAATTTGTAGGAACTTCATCACCACCCTCCATTGTTTTATGTTTAAAGTGATTTATGATTTCAATAAGCACTTGAGAATTATAGATCTCTCAACGAAAACACCAAAAGTTGATGTGAATATTGATGCAAAATCACCACTCAAAATCAAAGGATCTAGTTTCAACTCTATAAAGAAACACCAAGAGTTTACACCAGGGAATTTCGAATAAGTTCTTGTTTGATTAAAGGCTCACACACACTCAAACTCAAATTTACTCTCACGTGAATATAAAGTTCAAAGCACCAATTCACAAAATCAAGAATATTGTTTTTGAACGAAAACAATAGAGAAAAAACGCACAACAATCAAGTTGATTTTTATTACTCAAAACAATCTATGTTGTTACAATGGAGTTTGAAGGCTATTTATAATATAACTTAAAACCAAATCCTAAGAACTTTCCTAGGAATAAAAGAAACAAAAGACACGTGAAAATCACAACAAAAACGCTCAACTTGGCCACTTGCACAAGTTGCACAACTAACTGAAGATAAGATTGCTACATCATCTTGCAACTTGCTCTTATCTTGTTAACAAACTCTAACTAACTAGATTCTATTTTAACAACTTAACTAATTAATTAATTAACAAAATAATCAACAAATCCCCCCAAAAATACACAAACTATTTTCATGTTGCCCAAGACTCTTGAAAATCGTCACAAAACTCGCCAAGAAGCTTCACTATTTTTTGCGCAATTTCAAGAACTTCTTCCAATCTTCAATAAATGCTTCAAGATTCAATCTTTTAATCAAGAAACCTTCAATAAACCATTTTCCATCTATTTTAGGATGATTATGATGATCAAGACCAAACAAGAAATGAAGACACATATGCTTGAAATGAGAAAAACCCTAGCAACTGTAGTGGGTAAAAACCCATAAGCAAAAATTAATATCCATAAACACTATAAACACTACTGACTTCACTTGGTGAGGATTTAAGTTGCATGTGATCATGCACATGTAAATGCTAGCCGTAGATGCTCCCAATTGCCTTGTGTCACCAAAAACCACTAGTTCACCCAATGTTGCATTATTCTTTGTTGCATCCATCAAACGATTGCAGATGTCCTGATTATATGTACCATGATTCATATCAGAAGGGCACACCCCCGCCTTGAGAAAAATCTTTGAAAGACTCTAAAAATACAACATGATATTGAATCCATAGAAATGCGCCTTTGGGATTAATTCAGGAAAACATATAGGGTATGTAATCGCTCTCATGGAATTGAGATCGATACTTCGAAAGTCAAAGCTATTATGTCTCTCAAACCGCCTCGGAATGAGAAAGAAATTCGAGGCTTCTTAGGCCATATGCAATACATCAGCAGGTTCATCTCAAAGATCACTATGACTTTTGAACTTATATTCAAGAAGCATAAGAAAGATTCTCCGAAGGAGGACGAGAACTGTAAAAAAGCCTTTGAACAGATCAAGAAATATCTAACTAATCCACCTATCTTAGCTCCTGCTCAACCAGGACATCCTTTGTGGCTATATCTTACGGTGACACAGACTACAGCTGTAACACCCTGGTTTTCTCCTTCCTAAAACTACTAACATTTCCGGAAAACATTTAAAAAAATAATCGAGCCCCAACTACTTTAGAAAACCAAAGCATTACCGCCACCGTGAAAACGGCTAAGGCATTTACCAAAGTACTACAGCGGAAGACTTAACTTTTAAAAACAAACCAAAACAACTTAATTAAAATAAACTTCAAAACCAAATCCCATGATACTTTATAACAACTTGGAACCGACATAACGGCCCTTCAAACCAAATAATACTTAATATCTTTAAAACAACGTTAATCCATCATGATATAATAAATAGCATAATAGTCACTTAATTTTTAAGCAAATACTAAAACAACATGAACACTCTTCACTCAATCCCAGCATGATCGACTAGATGCCCACCTGAAACCTGTTGCTTACTCTTTATTCAAGACTTCTACTCGCCATAATAAATGGGTCGTCGTAGGGCCAAACAAAGATTAGCCATGCACACAAAGCACGTAATCAGCAAAGCTGAGTACATAAGCATTAAAGACAATGCAACACACTAGCATGAGTAATCCTAGGCAAGAGCATCAAAGTAAAACATCAACCATACCTTTACCACAATTGCAACATCATAAGACTCTAAGACTCTTACTTCAGAATTAATTATTATATAATTGGATTTCGCATCGAACGGGCTCCTTCCTATAAAATAAATAATTGCCCAAAGGGCACCAACTTGGGAGCAACTCCAAGAAGGTATTACTATGCCACCTAGTGGCGGAATTCCAGCGCATATAAGATAAAAATCTAAAAATAGAAGTACAACGTCTTGTACCCCTAACTAGGAGTTGAATCCTCTGTTAGACAACTCCCCCCACTGTTCATACTCAAGGTATATACGTTCCAAGAGTTTTGGTGCGAATCCTCTTTCACTTTACGTGATTAACCATTTTATAACTTGTGATGACTCTCACATAACAAACATCATAACATGCATAACATCACACAACATTTCATAACATAACATGACATGAACACCATATTAATTATCTTCATTAATAAGTGAACATATTTTATTCCTTTTATTAATCCTCTCTAGACCACACATTAACTGTGAGTGGTTAATTACTTCCTTAACAGTCCACACATAAACTGTGAGTGGATAA
>PYUH01000180.1:838686-888421 GCA_016808085.1 Suaeda aralocaspica
CTCCTTTACTATCCACCACATAAACTGTGAGGGAATAATAAATAAATTGCTCAATTACTATAATCATGTGAATAAAAATTCACTAACTCTTCTTGCTCAAAATATTTAATAACATAATCTTTCATGCTCATTTTTGACACTAGTCACCTTCTTTTTTAAACATGCATTCCAACATCCTTGATATTATATTAATAATATATATATATAGAATGCATAATAATACTCATGGATTATCATGTAATCATGCATCCTTGAACATGCTCATATAAGTCAACAAAAGTCAACAAGATCACATAACATACTTCATATCATATAGTTTCTAACATGAAACTTATATATCAATCTACTACTAGCATGATCCTAGCATGATATTCTACTCATGAATCATTAGTACTTACTTACCTTGTTAATAAGCGGTGATCGCCACTACTTCTAAGAACTCACTTGATTCGAATCCTCCTATAAACATAAGAGGAAAACTATATAAGAAAAACCTCTTTGACTAAACTTTACAGCAACTCTAAACTACTTTTTACTAGTGGATAACATCCATAACCTTCCTTACTATGTCCCTATTCATTCCATAACTTGTCTCTTATTTTCTTTTCGAAAACTCTATTTTTCATTCTTTCCAAAATGGCAGCTTTACTTTAATTATTTCAAGCCTCTTAAAACCTCTTTAAAACACTTATTTTTGCATAAAAACACCATATTAATATCCTTATAGGTTTATGTTTCGATTCTATGCATTAGAATTTAATTTGGAAACTTTAAGTAATAACACTTAATTTTACTTCTTATAAACATGCCTTAATAAAAATTACAGCATATTTATTTAATTAAAAATCCTTTTAGACCTCTCTAAACTTCATGAAAAGCCCTAAAAACACATGGATTGATCATATAATGTAATACTTAACTTATATGATTAATTCATGCTAATTACATATTCTAAAACATAATTATGAATTTATTAAAATCTGGACAGCTTATAAATCACTATAAAATCATCTTTAAACTTCATAAATCATACTAAAATATATTTAGTGATCATAGATTTCATATATGATCATCCTAGCGATAATTGAACACTTAAAACGTGTTTTAACATGTATTTAACAATTTTCAGATTTGTTTTAATACTTTAATTTGTTAAAACCAATCTAAACATCATAATTTAATCATACAACATATATATTACAGATCATACCACTTCAATCTAGATCATAAAAAAATTTAAAACATAAAACTTCATACTTCTCTACCCTAATTAAATTTCATGATCAACTTTTTAAATCTATAATTACAAATCATAAAACATGATTATAAATCATAAACATTACTAAAACATGATCATAAACATAATTATAAAACTATGCTTAAGAATTAATTTAAATTAGAAGAAAAAGTTTTTTTTTTTTTTTTTTTTTTTTGTACCTACGAAAATCGAGAAGGCAAAGGGGAGGAGGTGGCGGCGACGCCGCCGGCGAGGGGCAGCAGCGGCGGAAGTGTGCCGGCGACCTTCGGTCCTCTTCGTCGCTTCTTCCCTTCGTTTTTTTTTTTTTTTTTTTTTTTTTTTCTCTCCTTCTTCCTCTTTGCTTTGGAAATCCTAACTTGAATGCTTGGGAATTCTGAATTTTGGTTTAAAAGGGGGTATTTAAAGCCCCAAAAGGATTTAGAGTTGGTTTAGGAAAAGCCCAAAAGGTCTAATTGAAGTGGATTAGTTTTGGGCCCATAATTAAACTAATCATGGCAACCCATTAAAAACACTTTAAAAGCCTTACAAATATTTTCACACATTTTAAGACCTTCATAAAATTATTTTATGACCTTATAAAAATTTATTTCTTTAAAATAAAGTAAATAAAACTCCGTAATTAATTAAATTCCTTTAATTAATTATTTTCAAAATACTTTTTTTCCTTTAAAATACGTAAAATGTGCGTATAAATACTATTTTTTTTATACGTGTATAAAATTACGGGTATTCAGCATCTACCCCCCCTTAAAGACAAGTTTCGTCCCGAACTGAACGAAAATATGTATGGAATTGAAATGAGAGCTTGCACTTTTTGGCACTTTTCATAACTTTTATTCTTTTGACCTTTTTGGGCTGTAAACTTTGACACCTTACTTTAACTTTTTATAACACTCCTTGAGTTCAAACTACTAAACTTGGAACAAAACCATAAAAACTTTGCTAAAAAGCAATAAAAAGAACTAAATTTTGCAAACTTAAGGACAAAAAAAGCGCGAAGTTCTAATCGCACTCTACCCCCCTTAAGATCGGTTACGTCCCCGTAACTCTACTAACCTGAAATAACTCTGGATCTTTTTCCTCATCTTATCTCTGCTTCCCAAGTTGCTTCCTCAACTTCTTGGTTAGACCATAAAACTTTAACTATATTGACACTCTTCTACGAGTACCACGAACTTTACTATCAAGGATTTTTATCTTCTTCCTCATAGGTAAGATTTTGGTCTAACTCTACTGTCTCCGGTTGCAAACATGAGATTTACCGAGACATACTGTCTAAGTTGCGACACATGAAACACCATTATGAACTTTGCTCAACTCCATAGGTAAAGCCTAGCTTATAAGCTACTTTTCCAATCCTCTGTAATATCTTAATGGTCCAATGTACTTCGACTTAACTTCCCTTTCTTTCAAACCTCATAATACCTTTCATAGGTGATACTTTTAATAACCCTTATCTCCAACTTTAAACTCGACTTCTCTACGCTTTTGATCGCATAGGATTTTGCCTATCTTGGCTGCTGGCATTTTTGCTCGAATTCCTCTTACTGTTGGTGGCAATCCTCAATTATTGAGGCCCTAAAATCACTGTCTCACTTATGTCATTCCAACATAAAGGACTTCTACACTTCCTTCCATATATGCCTCAAAAGGTGCCATTCCTATACTGCATGTAAACTATTATTATATGAAAATTCTATTAAATTCCAACTTATCAAAGGGGGTATTTAAAGCCCCAAAAGGATTTAGAGTTGGTTTAGGAAAAGCCCAAAAGGTCTAATTGAAGTGGGATTAGTTTTGGGCCCATAATTAAACTAATCATGGCAACCCATTAAAAACACTTTTAAAAGCCTTACAAAATATTTTCACACATTTTAAGACCTTCATAAAAATTATTTTATGACCTTATAAAAATTTATTTCTTTAAAATAAAGTAAATAAAACTCCGTAATTAATTAAATTCCTTTAATTAATTATTTTCAAATACTTTTATTCCTTTAAAATACGTAAAATGTGCGTATAAATACTATTTTAATTTTATAACGTGTATAAAATTACGGGGTATTACAACAGCCGGTGCCCTTTTAGCTCAGGAAATCGTTGGAAATGAAAATTCCATATATTACTTAAGCAAGAAGTTTCTACAATATGAAGAAAGATATTCCTCCATGGAAAAATTATGTTTAGAAATTGTATGGGCCACAAAGAAACTAAGATATGGTCTCCTCACTAACACCGTTCATATAGTAAGTAAAGTAGATCCTCTCAAATACTTATTCGACAAGCCCATTGTCAATGGACGAATAGCAAGGTGGATGGTTATGCGATCTCAAATTCACACCCCAGAAATCTATCAAAGGAAGCATTTTATCAGATTTCCTAGAAGATTCTCAATACAAGTCTCACCCTGAGGATTATGAATTTCTAGATGAGGAAATAATGATGATCGAAGAGGATAGTTGGTCCTTTTCTTTTGACGGTGCCTTAAACAAGCAAGGTTGCGGGGTAGGTGTACCTCTCATATCTCATTCGAAGTAGCTACGTTTAAAAGTCTCCAAGCTAAATAGGTTGCTCAATTCATCAAAACCAACATCATTTGCCGTTATGGGGTTCCACATGAAATCCTCAGTGACCATGGTTCTCATTTGTAAGCCGAATGTGAAAGTGTACTAACCAAGTACAAAATCGAATATCACAGATCTTCACCTTACTAGCAAAGGACTAATGGTACAGTAGAAGCAGCTAACAAGAATAACAAGACGATTATCTCTAAGATGACAGAAACTTACAAGAATTGGCCTATCAAATTGCCTTTTGCCTTGTGCGGATATCATATTTCGATCCTGACTTCAACAGAAGCTACTCTTTTCTCTCCAGTCTATAGTATGGAAGCAGTACAACTAGTGGAATTGGAAATTCCCTCTCTCAGAATCGTCTTGGAAAGTCAGCTGCTAGAAGAAGAATGGGTTAGGGCTAGATGCAACACCTTGGTTCTGTTGGATGAGAAAAGGCTCAAAGCTCTTAATCATGTGCAAGTTTACCAAAGAAGGATAGAGCGTCAATTTCACAAGCGGGTTAAGGTTAGAGATATTAATGAGGGTGACTAGGTTCTCAAAGCTCTCAGAAAGATGGTATTAGATCTTCCTGGCAAGTTTCGTCCATGCTGGACCACATCGACAAGAAGATTCTACCAGGTGGCGCAGTTGAGGTCACAGACATAGACGGTGAAAGCTTCTACAGTCTCACTAACCTCGACTAGTTGAGGAAGTACTGTGTGTAAATCCTCATATCATTGAAAACACAGAACTGCGACTGGCCTGATTTTCTACTAGGCGATACGTAGGCAACCTCGATCCAAGGTAAGGCCCTAATAATAAAATAAAAACATCCCTGCATTACAATCACGGTATTAATAGAATTTCAACTTTATTTGATTTTAATTTGTAAAGAGAATTTTCGCTTGTACTTGCAAATCGATAATAAAACATGTTTATTACAATTTCAAAGTTCATCACATGTGCACCACATGCTACTAAATAAAAGTTAAAACATGATAATAAAGATCGACTAAAATGATAATTAACGCTTAACATCTCAATATCATTAACAAAAGTAAACATGTGAAGTGAAACATTCATACTCCTGAGCGTCTCCTCTAGGTTCTTTCTTTACTATCTTTAATTCCTTGCACCATCTTTGTAGCGCCATAAGTCTTTTTCTTCTTTTTTATCGTCCTTCTTCGAGTCCTCATCACTTTCTTCTCATTCTCAAGTTTAGGAGGAAGCTTCTCGAGTCGCTCTCATACCAGAGCCTTCATAGGACCGAGCCGGTCTCTAACGGACACAATGCTAGATGGACGGATCGAAGAGTCAAAACTCATCCAAGCGAAAAAGTGTCCATAAACAGTTAAGTGGTCTTCCTTCAAAGGAATCACCTTCATCATGGGCCTCGAGGTCTAGTGGGTTTCTCAAGTCTGAGCATAACTCAAAGTAATTAGAATCGGAACAAAGGCCAAGGTCGACCATGACATGGTCAGGGATGAGCAGCCTCCGAACAAACTGCCTCATTGGTTGCCCCGAGAAATAAAAGGTTAGAACAGTCAAACTCAGAACTCTAATAAAGAAGGAGTTCGCCGAGTATCTTATCTGCTTGATTCTACATCATGGATTACGAAAATCACTGCAAGAGCCTCATCAACAAGCACCAAAACCAATCATGAGTTGAGGTACACTTGTGGATTCTCCTTCTCGAGAAAAGTCCCTTTAGAGTGTACATAAGCGGATTGGCCGGGGGCTCGAGCAAGCTCAAATGCTCCATGATCCACACCTATTATTCATCACAAAAAATGAGTTAGAAACCTTAAAAAAACGAGGATTGAAAAACATGAGGTTTAACTTAAAAAAGGTAGCGTTACCCGAAGAATGATAGGACGTCTTGACATTAGAGCATTTGGATCCGTCTTGAGCCGTTTAAGAGAAGTGAGCAGTTCATCGACACAAACTGGAATAGGAGTGTTACCATCAAGCAAGAACTCCTCCACCAGAGCAATAAACCTCGTGCACCCATAAATAAGAAGCGAGAAAACAAGAAAAATACAAGTTCTCTCAACTTGTATTGACCTCGAAAATGCTCCATAGTAGCAAAATTCTCAACAAGAAGACGGAGATCGATGCATCTCCGATAAACCATCCTTTTTGTGGACTTTCCATCAAGCCCGAAGAACAATATCATGGCGTCTTCCCAATGTTTCAATAAACTAGGGAAACAAGGGTTACCCATAAAGGATAGGCCAAAATAGCCCCAATTTCCTCCGAGAGTATGACAAGTTCCCTCTCATGAAAGCGAAAACAATGAGCTTTGACATCCTTATAGCTCATCCGCGCTCTAAGAAGACAAGTGTCTTCTTGGATGAACCTCAAGGAGAGTAGACCACCACACCCAACCTCTTTCAACTCCTTCTCCTTGTGAGAACGTGTGCTCAACCACAAACCAAAACATCTACAAAATTAGACACGATTTTCAAATTTAAAAAAATGAAAACTCAAAAGAAAATAAGAAAATGTGAAAGAAAAGAGGGAATAAAAGAAACCTGAGAGGATTGTTTGATTTCGTTGTGCAAATGAACCACTAGCCAAAGGGGTATTTATAGGACTCCAAGGGGAAAATTCAGACAAGAAAAACGAGCCGAAACCTGTACGTATAGTAGGGGCGCACGCCATGCAACCCTGCACACGAGCTTCGTTTATGCGCACAAAATTTGCATCATTCCCTAAATCTCGTTTCCTTAACTTGCACATATCTCAAATCAACTAAAAATCCTATTAATCCCTATCCACTTTATTCAACCTTATCGCTTGCTTTTGTGTTCGCTTTAGGAATGTTTTGCATTGTAATGGGTCATTGTATTGTAAAATTTTGCATAGTAACTAGAAAAGCCTAAAATTCTAATTTGTAATGTATAAATAATAATGTCAATATACATATTCCATTACATCAATAGGATAGCTTATACATCAAGAATGAAGGCTTCGAATAATGCCGCACATCCTCCCGGGTGACGTAGAAAGTCAAGCTTTCACAGCCAAATGAAGACATAATTGAGGACCTAATAAATAAATGTCCTCAACGAATGAGAATTCGTTATTTATACAATAAATACAACGCTAATCACCTTTTTACAGCCGACATGCTACCCTATCAAAAGGGTAACCCACCATTACAACGCTATTTAAGGAAAAGGGGATCCACAACCCTTTCGTAATGAGAATATACAATCAAGACCATGAGCTACCAAACGGGGCCTGGCCAACAGCAAGTGAAGGCGATTCAACAACCTCAGGAGCCCCGAAGATGGATTCAAACCAATCACTATGATCCCGATAAGGAATAAGGTTACCTGAGGTTTGGGTATCTGCATAGGATGAATAATAAGATCCTAGCATGCTCTTAGGAGAGGACCCGAGAATGGCCTCGTTGGTTTGTGCACTTGTACCAAAAGATGAATTCTCTGAATATTCCACCTGTGTAGTGAAAATATGCCTGGACCTTTCTATATATGGATTTTCGTTTTCACGAGGTCTCTCTTGCGGTGCCTCGTAGCTTCGTCGAGGCCTTGTCGACTTTCAGCATTGTCGCGCTTTGTGAAGAAGAAGCTGACACCGACTTCCTTCCATAACTGTTATGCCGAGAGAGAGCATTCTAGAATGCTATGATTGCATCCATGTGGGGTGGTTCTTACTCAGGATCTAATGAGGTGGAAGAATTACCTAATACTGATGTTTGCTTGACTGCCTTTACAAACATCAGAGGAGACATCACTGATTCAGGAACCAGAGGGGGAACCAACACAACAAAAACTTACATAATGGCAAAGAAGGATATACTACATGAACACAAGGTAAACTTAGAATAGGTTAGAGAAGATATGCACGAATATGATAAAGATAATATTCTTGCTTGTATTAACTCCACATTAGATGAATGCTATAAGTTAGTGAAAGTTACATAACTGGCATAGGAGAGCTGAAAGAAAAAATGTGTTGAATGTGATATAGCTATTCCCAGTTGTGAACACCTAGAAGAAGTTTGCCACAAATTGAAAAATCAAGTGGCAGAATTAGAGATTGAATCGGATAAGTGCAAGGTGAGACTAGAAAAGGCAAGATCTTCTAAACCAGACTATCCCAATGATGGTGAAGAAGATCTGATTACCTGGTTCCCCAGAGACTTGATAACCTCTAGTGTGCCTCGTGGTTTTTTAGCAGTTAGAAGTAAGGCCAGCTCTAGTAGTAAATCTTCTTTGTTTAAGGTCTTTGACATATTGGTTCTTAACTTAGAAGATTCACACAAGAGATTGCTTTACTTAAAGCTGCACAGTTCACCGTTTCTCTTACAAGTACCAGTGTAGACATCAATGATATGATTGATGAATACAAGAGTAAAATATGTGACTTGCATGCTAAAATTCATTAATTGAGAAAGGGAGAGCATCCAATGGTTGTTGATACTTATATTGATCCCTTGGTTTCAAAATTTAATCTACAACTTGAAGCTTTGAAAATCGATTTTGATTTCTTAAAAGAAAAAATGAGTTGTTGGCCAAGGCACTTGAACCAAGGAGAAAGAGCTTTACAATAGTCATATACATGTTGATAAACTATTGACTGCATAGGAAACATTGAGTCATCTAACCTCAAAAAGAGATTACAAGAGAAAAGTTGGTCTTGGCTATACCAGATAGAGAACCAGGACTAACTGGTCCCCCAAGGAAACCACTTGGATAAAAGAATTCAAGAGAGGTAAGTATGTAATAACCAAAGAATTTCATGTTTGTCATCATTGTGGTATGAATGGACATCAAATTCATGATTGCCCAGCTAGGAGGATAATGTGAAACAGAGCAATAAACATATGAAGTTGGTTTGGGGAAGAAAAGACCAACAAGAGTCGATTGTTGTTGAAAAGGGACCCAAAGATAATTAGGTTCCTAAACATAATGTTAGATTTGTTCTTGAAGGCTAAAGTGAAGGGAAGTACCTATTGGTATTTGGACAGTGGATGCACAAGACACATGTCTGGGGATAAGAAGAAATTCCTTTCATTAGTAGCCTTTGATGGTGGAAGTGTCACCTTTTGAGACAACAACAAGGGAACAATCAATGGTTTAGGAATGGTAGGTAAGATACTTTCGCAAGCAACAATAGATGATGTATATTATGTTGAAGGCTTGGAACATAATCTTTCGAGCATTTCACAATTATGTGACAACGGTAATAGAGTTGACTTTCAAGCCAACCTATGTCACATATTTAACTCACAAGTAGGTCAACTTGTATGTGAGAGAACCACGAAGAATGATGTTTACATTACCTTTCTAGAATGTATCAAGGGGAAACAGGTCAAAATTTCTTTCAAGCCTAAATGTGTTATTAGTACCAACAGACCCTTCGAACTTATTCATATTGACTTATGTGGTCCTATGCGTGTAAAAAGTCGAAGAGGTCATAGATATGTCGTTGTTCGGGTTGATGATTTCAGGTACACTTTGGTGATTTTGCTACACTCAAAGGATGAAACCTTTGATGATTTTGTGGCATTAGTGAAACGGATGGAGAACCAGCTTACGCACAAGCTGGTTGCGGTAAGATCAGACGATGGTACTGAATTTGATAATTTAGACTTTATTGATTATTGTAGGGAACATGGAGTTACTCACAACTTCTTAGCTCCCAGAACACCTCAAAAAATGGTGTTGTCAAAAGAAAGAATAGAAATCTTGAGGAGATGGCGAGGACGATGCTCATTGAGAGTGGTCTCCCTAAGAGTTTTTGGGTTGAAGTTGTTGATACTGCTTGCTACATTATGAATAGAGGTCTCATTAGAACAAAGTAAAATAAGACTCCCTAAGAACTCCTCAAAGGACGAAAATCCAACATTTCATACTTTCGTGTCGTTGGATGCAAATGCTATGTACATAACAATGGTAAGAACCAGCTTGCAAAATTCGATACCAGGAGTGATAAGGGAATCTTTCTTGGATACTCTTCTAAAAGCAAAGCATATAGATTTATCAATAACAGGACTTTATGTGTTGAGGGAAGTGTCCATTTCATCTTTGATGAATTTAACATGCCTTCTGAGATTACGCAGGTACAACCTGATGAAGTAATTGGACTCTTGGAGTTTATGGGGAACCAAGCTGCTTGTTCTCCAGATGAAATGCAAGCATACCTAAGCCCACCTAATAGACCATCAAATGATGATAGTAAAGGCCCTAGAGGAAATAATGATGATAATGAGAATTCAGATGCGAAACCAGGACCTGATAGTTCCATAGAAGAGAGACAGATAAGGAGTTCTGGGGGAACAGATGAGCTCAACAATGATGCAAGAGTCTCTCCTAAACCTGAAGTAAGTGATGCCTTGGGATATAGTGTGAACATGGATCCTTATGGTTCTACAGAAAGAGAAGAGATTCATGATCGCACTGGTTCCCTAAAGAATGAAGAAGAACAAAATAATTCTATTTTCAAAAGCTACAACTTTCATTCTTCTCATCCCCTAGATCAAATCATAAATAATATAAATAGGGGAAATGAGAAGAGGTGTTTATCAAAACTTTTGTGCTTTTTATTCTTTCATGTCTAGTATAGAGCCAACTGACTATAAAGTGGCATTGACTGATCCTGATTGGGTTCTAGCAATGCAAGAAGAGTTAAATCAGTTCCAGAGAAACCAGGTTGGCATCTTGAACCTAGAACCTTAAATAGATTAGTCACTGGCATAAAATGGGTTGTCAGAAACAAATTTGATGACCTAGGTACAATATTATAAACAAATTAAGGCTTGTGGTGCAAGGTTACAATCAACAAGAAGGTATTGATTATGATGAAACCTTTACCCCTGTACCTTGTTTAGAGTCTATTAGAATTTTGATTGCTTTTGCTGCACGCATGAATATGAAGTCGTTTCAGATGGATGTCAAGACTACCTTCCTGAATGACTATTTGAAGGAAGAGGTATATATAGAGCAACCACCTAGTTTTGAGGACAAGTAGTTCCCTCATCATGTTTATAAACTGGACAAAGCAGTTTATGGGTTGAAACAACCTCCAAGAGCTTGGTATGAAAGGTTGTCCACCTTCTTGATGGAGAATGATTACAAGAGGGGAACAGTGGACAAGGCACTTTTCATCAAAACTAAGGGGAAACACTTGATTGTAGCACAAATTTATGTTGATGAAATTTTATTTGGTGGTACTTATTAGGTATGATGTGATGAGTTTGCTAATCTTATGCAGAGTGAATTCGAGATGAGCATGATGGGAAAATTGGGATTCTTTCTAGGCCTGTAGATTAAGCAAACATTTGATGGTATCATGATACATCAGCAAAAGAACTTCAAAAAGTTACTGATGAAATATGGCATCGAGAAAAGTAAGGCTTAGGATACACCGGTTCTCACATCCACAAAATTAGATGTTGATCTAAAGGGAACATATGTCTAGGCTTCACTATACAGAGGGATGATTTACTCCCTTCTTTACCTAACAACCAGTAGGCCTGACATTGTGTTTTTTGTTGGATTGTGTGCTAGGTTTCAAAGCAACCCAAAGGATTATCATTTGAAGTCTATTAGAATGATACTAAGGTATCTTGTGGGAACAACAAATTTTTGTCTGTGGTACCCCAAAGGTAGTTCAATTGAACTGGTTGGGTACATAGATGTAGATAATGCTGATTTCCTTGTTAATAGAAAGAGCACATCAGGTATGGCACACTTTCTTGGCTCCTGTCTAACTTCTTGGGGTTCTAAAAAGCAAAATTCAGTGGCCCTATCCACAATAGAGTAAGAGTATATTGTTGCAGCCTCATGCTATTCCTAGTTATTGTGTATAAGAACTAGCTAAAAGATTTTGGTGTATATGAAAATTTTCCCATTTTTCGTGACAACAGTAGTGCCATAAATATTTCAAAGAATCATGTCCAACACTCCAAAACTAAGACATCATTTCTTTAGAGACAATGTGGAAAAAGGCTTCGTGGAGTTTTTGTTTTGTAAAAGTGAGGATCAGATAGCCGATATCTTTACTAAACCTTTGTGTAGAGAGTCCTTTTGTAAATTAGGAGTCTTTTTAGGTCTATTTAGATTTTAGGTAATTTGGCTTTAATTACTTCCCTCAATGATTGGTTACAATTGTATTTTCTTGTATAGTTTGTGTATATACATATGTCGAAATTCTTCAAGTGTTGAGTAGATGGTTTAAAACCTCAAAAAGGTTGAGAACCATCGTTGCAAGAAAAATAGTTTATGTAAAACTAGGTTTCCAGAAACAAGGTGAAGTGGTTCTGTACAGGTACTAGCAAAGGGAAACAACAATTCAGCACTGATATGTTTTTCGATTGATATTTTTATATCTTTTGGAAAAATAATATAAGATATTTTCCTTTTGGAAGGGAATAATCTTGTTTCATATATTCCGCTTCACGATCAAGGCAAATATTATGCATGCCTAATTATTCGAATTGGTTGAGAGATTTTTGGCAAGAACTCTTAGCTAAGTTTGATTTAAATTTTGAAAAATAATTTTGTTACTATTTTATTGTTCAACCACCTTATTATTGGCCTCTTGCTTCGTTGTCTATATATATGTACACTTGTGATNGGTTTCAAAGCAACCCAAAGGATTATCATTTGAAGTCTATTAGAATGATACTAAGGTATCTTGTGGGAACAACAAATTTTTGTCTGTGGTACCCCAAAGGTAGTTCAATTGAACTGGTTGGGTACATAGATGTAGATAATGCTGATTTCCTTGTTAATAGAAAGAGCACATCAGGTATGGCACACTTTCTTGGCTCCTGTCTAACTTCTTGGGGTTCTAAAAAGCAAAATTCAGTGGCCCTATCCACAATAGAGTAAGAGTATATTGTTGCAGCCTCATGCTATTCCTAGTTATTGTGTATAAGAACTAGCTAAAAGATTTTGGTGTATATGAAAATTTTCCCATTTTTCGTGACAACAGTAGTGCCATAAATATTTCAAAGAATCATGTCCAACACTCCAAAACTAAGACATCATTTCTTTAGAGACAATGTGGAAAAAGGCTTCGTGGAGTTTTTGTTTTGTAAAAGTGAGGATCAGATAGCCGATATCTTTACTAAACCTTTGTGTAGAGAGTCCTTTTGTAAATTAGGAGTCTTTTTAGGTCTATTTAGATTTTAGGTAATTTGGCTTTAATTACTTCCCTCAATGATTGGTTACAATTGTATTTTCTTGTATAGTTTGTGTATATACATATGTCGAAATTCTTCAAGTGTTGAGTAGATGGTTTAAAACCTCAAAAAGGTTGAGAACCATCGTTGCAAGAAAAATAGTTTATGTAAAACTAGGTTTCCAGAAACAAGGTGAAGTGGTTCTGTACAGGTACTAGCAAAGGGAAACAACAATTCAGCACTGATATGTTTTTCGATTGATATTTTTATATCTTTTGGAAAAATAATATAAGATATTTTCCTTTTGGAAGGGAATAATCTTGTTTCATATATTCCGCTTCACGATCAAGGCAAATATTATGCATGCCTAATTATTCGAATTGGTTGAGAGATTTTTGGCAAGAACTCTTAGCTAAGTTTGATTTAAATTTTGAAAAATAATTTTGTTACTATTTTATTGTTCAACCACCTTATTATTGGCCTCTTGCTTCGTTGTCTATATATATGTACACTTGTGATAAATTTTTGTAGGTCACTTCTCTCTCATCATCACTCACAACTTCTCTCTCTCTCTCTCTCTCTCTCTCTCTCTTGTGCTCTGGTTCTGCTTTCAAATTTTGAATTTCAAAGTTTATTGTTTATGATGTCACTATTCATCATCTTCTCTGTGAATTCTTTTGTTGTAATGGAAAAAAAACCAACACAAGCACAGCCAAAAGAGGACGGGGAAGGGGACATAGTAGTTATTCCTCCACTTCAGCTCAGGGAAACAGAAGTTTGCCTCCAAACCCACCTCATCCTGATCAAAGGCAAATGGCATCACCCACAATGGTCGCCTCCAAAACTTCGTCACCTAAAAAATATCAAACCACCACAAAAGATCCACCACAAAAATCACCTTCATAACCCAAAACCAAAGAAACCCAACTTCATATCCATTCCCCACTTCATGAAAGGACATGGTGTCAATGTTGGGTGTAAAACTTCAGAGAGTTTATGGGACATGCCAACGTGTCTCTGGCAGCTGCCGCATCTAGCTACGTACCTGTCTGCATCTTGTCTAATAGTCGGCCATAACCATAGCTTAGGATTCTTTTTGCTAATGATCTCCCAACTATGTGTGACCCGCATTGTCCCTTATGGAACTCTTATAGATGCTTCTGCTATTCATCCTTTTCTAGGCATCTTTGTAGTATGCCTCTAGCTGACATTTTAAATAGTACTCCTTGAATGAGCTGGTACTTGGATGCCTTGAACCTAAACTTTCTGGCTTCTAGCTTATACTCTGGCAAGGTGTTATGCTATAGGTAGTCGTAAAGAGGCTTAGTCCATGATTGGTCGCTGGGTGTGGTGTCGGTGGCAGTTGTTTCTAGGTTAGCTGTAGCTAATACTGATTGATTTTTAGGTTAAGTTATGGTGGGATTTGATAGGTGGATTATGGGTATGGATGTCAGATTGCTCTACCTGAGGGCTAATCCTAGGCTAGCTAGGGCATCAGCTTGGGTGTTCTGATCTCTTGGTATCTGTGTGATTTTAAAGGGGTTGAAGTGGGTTGACGCTGGTTTGGCTAGCTCTAGGTAGCTGGTCATTTTGGAAACTTTAGCTGCGAATTCTCCTATGACTTGGCTGAATATGAGCATGCTTTCGCTGTATATTTCCAAACCTGTTGCCCCTAAGTCTTTAGCCATCATCACATCTGCGATGAATGCTTCGTACTCTACTTCGTTGTTGGTAGCTTTGAAGTTGCAGGCGATGGACCGTACTACCTTGTCCCCTTGTGGCGACTTTAGTACTGTACCTAAACAAGCACCCCTAAAGTTGGAGGAGCCATCCACGAACATTTTCCATACCTGGTTGCTTTGAATTTGACTCACCTCCTTCATTTCTAGTTGTGCAGCTTGTTCCAGGTCGGGACTTGATACAAATATTAATCACAACTTCGAAGGTTTGATTGAAGTTGCTAACAAGGGTGCAACCATGGGGGAATTAATTGCTTATGGAGACTCAAGTCTAATGGGTGCATCCATTGTTGGGATTTGCGTGTGCATGATCACACATATCTAGGTGCGGCACGCAAATCAAGCCAAGAGGGTTGACAAGGGGAATAAGTTGGTTTTGCCTAAGAGTTTTTATCCTATTTCACTTGATAGGGTTTTTCTCATTTTAGGCATTGCGTCTTTCATTTCTTGAAGGGTCTTAATCTTCATTTACAATCTTAAACACATGGAAAATGACTTCTTGAAGGTTTCTTGATTAACAGATTGAATCTTGAAAGGTTTCTTGAAGATTTGAAGAAAATCACAGAAATTGCGCAAAACTTGATCATTGCTTGTGGCGTGAATTTTCGACGATCTTCTACACATTTGGGTAGATCATATTTTTTTGTAAATCTGGTTGTAATTTGTTGATTATCTTGTTTAGCAAGGTATTAGAAAGTTTGTTTGGATTTTTTCTTGTTTAGATATAATTTGTTGGAGTTTGTTAGCAAGATGAGAATGACATGTATTGCTGATGTGGCATCTTATCTTGTGAGTCATTGTTGAGTCACTTAGGGGACGATTTTCCTTAGCTTTGTACGTGTGATTTAGCTTGTTTTTGTTAAGATTTTGTTGCTGATTATGACTATAAGTAATCTCAACATTAGTTTGTAAAAATTAAGATTTGATTAATGAAATAAAGTTTTGTTTTGTTTACTTAGAAAACAAAAATACCGAAAATTGGAGTTGGTGGGTTTTTCCTCTATACTCTTGTGCAGATTAGTTAGTGGCTTTAAGGGTACTTAGGCTTTAGCCAAAGACTAATTAATCAACCTAAAATTATGAATTTTGGTCGCTAGGGCTTTAGGAATTCGTAATTTTAGTATCCTACCCTTGTGAGTTTTTGATACATACGGAAATTCACATCAACTTTGGTGCTTTCGTTGAGAGGTTAAAACGATCAATACTCAAGCAAAATTAGTTATGGCAGATCAGCAATCTATAAATAACAAGCAGGGAATTCCTTATGAGAAAGATAGAGACGTTCAAAGGAACAATGAGATCAAAGAATTGTGCAACATGTTGGAGGAACTTATACAATTGGTGAGAAACAAGTCTAAAAGCACAAAAAAATCGAACATTCTCGATGAGTCTAGTTCAAGTTCTAGTGATGATGATTCTATTAGAGGCACACGTAAGCCTAGGAGGAACATATACTCAAGTTCAAGTGATGAAGAAGATAGAAAAAGGCACAAAAAACAGACAAACCAAGGGATGATGACCGAAACTTGAAGTTGGACGTTCACGAGTTTAATGGAAGTCTGGATCCTGAAGTTTTTCTTGATTAGTTGAGGAGAACCAAAAGGGTGTTAAATTATAAAGATTATGATGATTCTAAGGCCTTTAAAGTGGCGGAATTGAAGATATCATCTTATGCAAGTCTTTAGTATGAAGGCTTGCAAAGGAAGAGAAGGAAAGAAGGGAGATCCAGGATCACCTCTTGGCGCAACTTGAAGAAAGAGTTGATGAAACGATTTACTCCTCATGAATACGAACAAAACAACTTCCTAAAGAGGTATGCTTTGAAACAAAATTCAAAAGGTGTTGAACAATACATCAATGAGTTTGAGAAGATGATCATCAAATGCGATATTGAAGAAAGGAGGATCACAAGGTGGCTAGATTTGTTGCAGGGCTTGATGAATCTATCAAGGA
Organism: Suaeda aralocaspica; assembly: GCA_016808085.1. Lineage (NCBI taxonomy): Eukaryota > Viridiplantae > Streptophyta > Magnoliopsida > Caryophyllales > Amaranthaceae > Suaeda > Suaeda aralocaspica. Next base: position 855,352 of record PYUH01000180.1, read on the forward strand.
GAAAGTAGAATTGCAACCGTATTGGAATTTTGGTGAAATTTGCAAGCCTTGAGAGTTGAAAACCAAGGACACTCAAAAAAGTCCAAGACTTCCTTCAAAAGTTACGAATCCAAGAAGGAGAAAGAGGTGGTGTTTGCGCAAAACACTAAGCCTAGGGTTGAAGGTGGAGATAAGCCAAGGGTCATTACTCCTACCAAATTCTCATCAACTCCTGATGACAAAGGGAAGTGTTTCAAGTGCCAATGATATGGTCATGTGCAACGAAATTATCCTAGTTCAAGAGCTATTCATCACAGTTAGAGAAGCAAGGGAGACTGAAGAAGCCTATCTAGATGTAATTATTGATGAAGGGGAGAAAGATGACATTGAGAAAGAGGATAAAGGTACTAATGACATGGAGGAAGTTGATTCTGAGACTCATGGCCAAGATTTAGTGTTGAGAAGGGTTTTATAAACCAAACCCACACCCTTGGAGGATAAACCAAACCCACACCCTTGGAGGAAAGCCAAAGAGACAAGATCTTCATGACAAGGTGTGTAGTTCAAGGTAAACTTTGTGATCTGATCATTAATAGTGGTAGTTGCACGAACGATGTGTCTACTTTGTTGAATAAAAAGTTCAACTATCCTAGCTACTCATAATCACCCTCATCCTTACAAGCTTCATTGGCTAAGCAATACTACTGATGTTAAGGTAACTAAACAAGCTTTAATATCATTCAAAATTGTGCAATTTGACGATAGTGTGTTGTGTGATATTTGCCCTATGGTTGCGTGCCATATACTGCTTGGGAGACCATGGAAATATGATAGATTTGTTTAATATGATGGTAGAACTAATTTTTATGCCATCAAGAAGCATGCCAATGGCAAGTCTATTACAGTGAATCCTTTAAAAGTTGTGAAGGCTCAAAAACAAGAGACTGTGGAATATAAAAGACGGGCATTTTTAACTAGTGTAAGAGAGGTGGAAAGGGAATTAAACTCTTGTAATCAGGTCTTTGTTCTGATGGCTAAGGAAGTAAAAGAAGCTTCCTCATCAATCCCATCAATTTTGACGCCTTTGTTTCATGAATATGAAGATGTGTTTCCTAATGATCTACCACCAGGATTACCACCTATAAGAGGCATTGAACACCAAATTGATCCTATTCCTAGGGCACAAATTCCAAACAAACCAGCCTATAGATGTAATCCAGAGGAAAACAAGGAGACTAAAAGGCAAATAGAAGAGCTAATGGAAAGTGGGTACGTGAGGGAGAGCATGAGTTCTTGTGCAGTTCCTACTTTGATTGTTCCTAAAAAAGATGGTACTTGGAGAATGTGCATTGATTCAAGAGCTGTCAACAACATCACCATTAAATATAGATTCCCAAATTTGAGGCTAGATGATTTTCTTAATGAGTTATATGGCTCTAATGTGTTTACCAAGATTGATCTTAGGAGTGGGTATCATCCAATTCGCATGAGAGAGGGTGATTAGTGGAAAACAGCTTTCAAAACTAAGTTGGAGCTCTATGAATGGTTTGTAATGCCTTTTGTTCTTACTAATGCACCTAATACTTTCATGAGGCACATAAATGAGGTATTGAAGCCATATCTTGGAAAGTTTGTTGTTGTTTACTTAGATGACATTCTGGTTTATAGTAGAAGCATTGAAGATCATCTACAACATCTAAGGAGTGTTTTCGAAACATTAAGGCAACAAAAACTTTATGGGAAGCTTGAAAAATGCTATTTCATGGTACCTAGTGTCACGTTTTTAGAGTATGTGGTCACACAAGATGGAGTTTTTTGTAGATCCAACAACGGTAGAAGCAATCAGAACTTGGCCTACTCCAACTAATGTCACTGAGGTTTGTGCTTTTCATGGATTAGCTACATTCTATAGGAGATTTATGAAGAACTTCTCAGCTATTGTAGCTCCAATGACTGAGTGCATAAAAAAAGACAAGCCCCTTTTGAGTGGACAAAAGAGGCGCAAAAAGCCTTTGAGAGGATTAAGGTGATGCTATGCAACACACCAATTCTTGCATTACGTGACTTTTCAAGACTTGTTGAAGTTGAAACTGATGTAAGTAATGTGGGGATTGGAGCAGTATTAGTTCAAGGGAAGAGGCCTATTGCTTAATTTAGTGAACAATTAAATGGAGCAAGGTTAAACTACTCAACTTATGATAAAGAGTTTTATGCAATTGTTAGAGCTCTTGGTCATTGGATTTATTATCTAAGACCTCATCACTTCATTCTACATTCTGATCATGAATCATTGAAGCATATTAATGGCCACTAGAATTTGAATCCTAGACATGCTAAGTGGGTAGAATTCCTACAATCTTTTCACTTTTCATCAAAGTACAAAGAAAGCAAGTCTAATGTTGTTGCACATGCTCTCTCACGAAGGTACGCTCTTATTAGTGTGTTAAATTGCAAGCTACTTGGCTTAGATATGATCAAAACATACTATGAGCATGATGACAATTTCGGTCCTATATTGCAACAAATGAGCAAGGGTGTTATGGGCTCTTATGTGATGCATGATGGGTTCTTATTTCAAGGTTATTAACTGTGTGTGCTTAAGTGTTCAATTAGAGAATTATTTGTCAGAGAAGCGCATGGTAGAGGCTTAGCATGGCATTTTGGCATTACTAAAACTCTAAACATGTTACAAGAACAATTTTATTGGCCTAAGATGATTGTTGATGTTGAAGCTATCATATCTCAATGTGCAATCTATCAATTGTCAAAAGCTTCTTTTCACCAAGGTCATTACCCACCATTCCCTGTTTCTGAAGGTCCTTAGGAAGATGTCTCCAAGGATTTTATTGTGGGATTACATACAACTGCAAGAAGCAAGGATCCTATCATTGTTGTGGTAGATAGATTTTTGAAGATGGCTCAGTTTACACCTTGCCATAAAACAGATGATGGTATGAATGTTGCAGACCTATATTCCAGAGACATTGTGAAGCTTTCATGGAATTCCGAAAACCATTGTAAGTGATAGAGATACGAAATTTATAAGCTACTTTTGGAAGTCTCTGTGGAAGCTTTTTATCACGAAATTACTCTTTAATACATCATATCATCCTCAAACTGATGGGAAACAGAAGTCACAAACAGGACATTGGGTGTATTGTTGTGTCGTTTGGTGAGCAAGACTAAAAAAGATTGGGATTTGAAGCTTGCACATGCAGAGTTTGCCTACAATAGGTCACCTACTTTTGCTACTAAACACACGCCATTTGAGGTTGTTTATAGGGTGAATCCTAAATTACCTATCGATCATATTGATATTCCAAAGGGTGAATTGGTGCAAAAGGATGCTTTAGCAAAAATTGAGTACATGCGGAAGCTTCATGTGCAGGTCACGGCTAGGATTGAGAAGATGAACGAGCAATGCAAGGATCGTGCAAATAAGAAAAATCATCAACATTCATTCAAGGAGGGAGACTTGGTTTGGCTACACCTAAGGAAGGAGAGGTTTCCAAATAAACGCAAGAACAAGCTTATGCCTAAGTGTGATGGTCCATTCAAGGTGTTTTCTGAAGATTGGTGACAATGCTTATCAGCTTGAATTACCAGATGAATATGGAGTCCATGCTACATTTAACATTGGTGATTTGACTCCTTATGTTTCTGATGATCAACTTCGAGGTTTGAGGACAAACTCTTTTGAATAAGGGGAGGATGATACAAATATTGATCACAACTTCGAATGTTTGATTGAAGTTGCTACCAAGGGTGCAACCATGAGGGAATTGATTACTTATGGAGACTCAAGTCTAATGGGTGCATCCAGGGTTGGGATTTTCATGTGCATGGTAACACATAGCTAGGTGTGGCACGCAAATCAAGGCAAGAGGGTTGATAAGGGGAATAAGTTGGTTTTACCTATGAGTTTTTATCCCATTTCACTTAATATGGTTTTTCTCATTTTCGGCGTCGAGTCTTTCATTTCTTGAAGGGTCTTAATCTTCATTTATAGCCTTAAACACGTGGAAAATGAATTCTTGAAGGTTTCTTGATTAGAAGATTGAATCTTGAAAGGTTTCTTGAAGATTTGAAGAAAATCTCAAAAATTGCGCAAAACTTGATCTTTGCTTGTGGCGTGAATTTTAGACGATTTTCTATGGATTTGGGTAGATCATATTTTTGTGTAAATCTGGATGTAATTTGTCGATTATCTTGTGTAGCAAGGTATTTTAAAGTTTGTTAGGATATTTTCTTCTTTAGAGATAGTTTGTTGGAGTTTTTTAGCAAGATGAAAATGACATGCAGTGCTGATGTGGCATCTTATCTTGTGAGTCATTGTTGAGTCACTTAGGGGACGATTTTCCTTATCTTTGTGCGTGTGTTTTAGCTTGTTTTTGTTAGGATTTTGTTGCTGATTATGAATATAAATAAACTCAACATTAGTTTGTAAAAATTAAGATTTGATTAATGAAATAAAGTTTTGTTTTGTTCCGTTTACTTAGAAAACAAAAATACCGAAAATTAGAGTTGGTGGATTTTTCCTTTAGCCTCTTGTGCAGATTAGTTAGTGGCTTTGAGGGTGCTTAGGCTTTAATCAAAGACTAATTAATCAACCTAAAATTGTGAATTTTGGTGGCTAGGCCTTTAGAAATTCATAATTTTAGTTCCCTATTCTTGTGAGTTTTTGATTCATACGAAAATTCACATCAGGACTAAAGCCAGCCACAAAGTTAGCTAGCGCTTACGATTCGATTGCAATTCTTGGGTGGTATCTTATGTCATAACTACTCAATGTTATCTCCCATATTTCCATTCTGCCAGATAAATCTGGCCTTTTCAGCACAGCCTTTATAGGATAGTTAGTCATGACCAATATGGGGTAAGACTCAAAATAATGCCTAAGTTTTCTAGATGTTATAACTAGTGCTAAAAAGAGTTTTTCAAGTGAAGAGTATCTAGTTTCAGCGTCTAGAAGTGACTTACATACGTAATAAATGGGAAGCTGTTGGTTGTGAACTTCCCTTGCTAGAACCGCGCTTACAGCTTTACTACTTACAGCTAAGTAGAGTTGTAAGCACTCTCCAGCTTGAGCTTTAGACAACAAGGGTGGCGACATTAAGTACTGCTTCAATTCTTTTAAAGTGTTTTCATGGTCATCTATCCATTTAAAATCCTCATTTTTCCTTAACACATTGTAACATAGGTGACATTTGTCAGATGACCTAAAAATGAAACGGTTTAATGCAGCTACCCTGCGGGTCAGCTTCTAGACCTCCTTGAGGGTTCTAGGTGACTGTTTATTTATTATAGTTCTAACCTTATTCGGGCATGCTTCTATGCCTCTCTGGGTTACTATGTACCCTAGGAACTTACCTGCAACTACTTCAAATGAGCATTTTGAAGGGTTAAGTTTAATACCATATTTTTGCAGTACCTCGAAGGTTTTCCGTAGGTGCTCTATGTGATCATCTGCTTTCCACGACTTCACCAAAAATTCATCTATGCAAACCTCCATTGTGTCTCCTAGATGATTTTTGAACATTTTATTGACCTGCCTCTGGTAGGTAGCTCTAGCGTTCTTCAACCCAAAGGGCATAACCTTGTAGCAATATACCCCTTATCCGTCATGAAGGCTGTCTTCTCTTTATCTTCTGGGTGAATTAGTATCTGGTTTTACCCAGAGTAGGCATCTAAGAAGGTGAGCATTTCATGCCCAGCTGTTGCATCCACCATAGTGTCTATATGTGGCAAGGGAAAACGGTCTTTCAATTCGGGCACGCCTTGTTTAGATTTCTGAACTCTATGCAAACCTTCCATTTACCATTCTTTTTGCTGACCACCACTACATTAACTAGCCAATCTGGATACCTTACTTCCCTTATTTTCCTTTCTTCCAAGCGCTTTTAAAATTCTTCGTTTATTACTTGGTTCCTTTCAGGTGCAAATTTTCTCCTTTTCTGCTTCACCGACTTCATATATAGCAGGATCCACGTTTAGCTTGCGTGTTATGACTTCTGGGTTTATGCCTACCATGTCTTCGTGGGACCAAGCGAAAAGATTTGCATTCTCCCTTAGGAAGGCTAGGATTCCTGCCTTTTCGTCTTTGGTCAGGCTATCTCCTAGCTGGATCACCTACTCCGACTTAGATGGATCTAACGCCACTTCATCTACCTGTAACTCACAAGGGCTTATTGGGGCTTATCCTTCTTGTAATTGCTAGATGCTCGCCTGCTTTAGCTTCAATGTCCTTTTGTAGCAATCCCTTGCTATCTTCTTATTTCCTTCAATTGTCAGGACTCCCCAAGGTGGTAACATTCCTCTGTATGATGTCCATGGTCGTTGTGATAACTGCACCATTTCATCTTGTCTTTTAAGCTATCCGACTTGTCTATTCTTCTTGGTCAGCGCAAAGCTTCTCCTAGCTTGTGTAGCGTGTTCACTACTCCTCCAATGTCTACGTTGAAGCAGTTTGACTTAATGCCAGAGCAGCTACTAGCTTCATAGCGGTAACGTGGTACCTGCGAAGAAGGGAAAGGATAGATGTTATTGATGGATTCACGTTTGGGGTATGGCTGATGCCTCCAATTGCTGCGTCGTTGGCCAGGTATCCTGCGGTCATCATAGGTTGGTCTTCGCGAAGCCTTGTCCTCTTCCATTCTGGCCTCTGCTAGAGCTCTGGTCTGAACTTCGTCAACGATGGACAAGGATACCTAGTCAGTTCCTCATATAACCTGGACCTATATGGTAATCCTCGCCTGAAAGCTTCGATGGCTGTAGACGAATCTAAGTCTGGTATAGCTATCATTTCCTTGTTGAAATTGTCCAGATAAGATCTAACAGCTTCGTTGGGTTTCTGCACTATTCTATATAGATCACTAGATTGATTCTTCATGGCTCGGCTGTTGGCGAACTGCTAGTAAAACCTATTGGCCAAGCTGGAAAAGTCTTCTATGGTTCCCGCCTTCAGATTCATCAACCATTGCAGCGCATGGCCTGTGAGGGTTGCTCCAAACAATTTGCACAAGGTAGCTTCAACAACTTTGTCTTGGATAGGTAGTGGCATAATCTTTTCCTTGCATTGAGAGACGTAGTCCACAGGATCTGTCGTCCCATCATACAGCTTGGCGAATGCTGGGATGTTCAGCTTCTTGGGTACTTTTACCCTTGCTACTTCCTCGACAAAGGGTGATAAAGCGTAGCTGCGCTTGGTCTCGGTGGCTGTGGGGTTTGGGGCCCCTGGTAGCTTGGACAATAGCTGGTATAGCTTCATGTTCTGCTGCCTCAAGAGCGCCATCTCCTTAGCAGGTTTCTTCTTAGGCTGGTTGTCTTGGTCTTTTCCGGGTTCCTCTTCTTCCTCCTCGTCGGATGAGCTGTACTAGCTATCACTTTGATCTAGATTCGCCATGCTGGAAATCTCGCCTGTATCCCTCTTGTTGGACTTATTGCTTTTCACGGATTTTAGCTCCTTCTTGAGGTTGTCCATAGTTGATTGAGATTCTACCGGTGCCTTCTTGCTATCTTCCTTGACCTTTTCCAACTCGGCTCTGGTTTTCTCCAGCGCTTGTCTCTACTCTTCCATAGCTTTCTGGGACGTTTCAAATGCGATATGTGGATGTGTTTTCTTTATTTCTAGGTGATGAGATATGTTTTATTGGGTAGATTATCTAGCTACAGCCCCACGGTAGGCGCCAATTTGTTTATGCCAGAATTCGCTTCAGCTAGCAAACCTTAGCTGGTTCTGGCTATAGCTAAATAATTCTATCTTATGCTCAATGTAATACAGGAATGATGCAATGCAAGGATGGGAATGGGGAAGACACCAGATGTGGTGACGCGGAAAACCCCCCGAAATCAGGGTAAAAAAAACTGCGGGTGGCTTTGAGTCCACCAGTCCACTAATTGAGAAAAAAGTTAAAATTACAATGAATGTTGCTAGCTCAATAGCTTAGATTACTTCAAAGTGTTCAGCTAAGAAATGTAAATAACCTTAGATTATGCGTACCATCGTTTAAATGATAGTAGAAAAATATTAGATTGTGAATCATGTCCGTTCTGCTTTATTTTTCCATCTATTTCTAGATAATTTCTTCCTCATATCCTTCCTCCTTTGAGTTGGTTGTTTTTCTTGTTACGTATCTAGCTTGAATTATGGACCAGGTTCAAGCTTGTTTGAATGTTGTTTCTATTTTTCAAGCACGTATTGTTTACCACTTTGACTATAACTTCCTACGATCTCCGCCTTCCACAAGCCTCTTGAAATATCTTCCTCCTTTATTCCTTGATTCGCGGACTTGTTAATTGACCACATCCAATTTGTAGCTGCTAGCTGCATACATGCGTAGCTGACAATCAAGCTGGATCAAAGAATAGGAATTTAGCCATAACAATAACTTAGGACCATTTACTAGTAAATCGGCAATACTTTACTATATAAAACAATACAGCAACAAATTCATACACGAGGATGTTAAAAACTAGCTAAAAAACTAGAGTTCATCATGTAACTTACTCTTTCAACAAAGACATCATCAGCAGCCGCAACAAGTTATATTGAATCCCCTGAATCATTAGGATGCGACTTTCCATAATCTACTTAATACATTGAAATATATAATAAAGATGAGTGTTACGACCCCTAAAAATTTTGGCTATAATAATATCAAAGTAGTAACCCATAGATGCCCATTATTAGTGGGACCTGGTTTACTTTTCATAAGACGATAATATTTGGCCAAGTTAATGTCATTATTACTCAAAGTTCTAACACAAGGGAAGACGTTCCATTGTATATACAGACTCCCTATCCAGCCTTTCAAGATAATATAGCTGCCACCACCAAATGAATAAAGGCATTAATCTACTAACAACCAGTCTATCAAGATAATTCACATTTCACCATTTCATAAAATAGTAAATTAGACATCATATTATGATATCATATCAAATACTGTTAGGCAAGTGCCATGTTCCTTTGATATTGGGTAGTTGAACTGCTAAACGTAATAAAGCTTTCCTCCCAGTTCCAGGAGATCATATAATTGATCCTCACCCTTCCCTTGTGGCTCCTTTAGCACCACAAAAAAATTTCCCATGATCTATTTTCAAATTAAATTCGATTTCAATTCTTATTGCTAATCGATACTATACACATAATGTGTCCAACTAAATAAAATATCCACTTGTGTCTAAAGGTGGGTAACCTGTTTATGCTAAAATCTGCTCTAGCTAGCAAACCTTAGCTGGTTCCGGCTATAGCTAAATAATTCTATATTTCTAGTTTTCGTTTACTTTGATGCAACAACAATATAACGCAAGGATGGGAGTCGGGGAGACACCAGATGTGATGACGCGGAAAACCCCCCTAAATCAGTGTAAAAAACCACGGGTGGCTTTGAGTCCACCAGTCCACTAGTTAAGAAAATAGATTACAAGTACAACATGTGAGGCTAGCTAGATAGCTAGTTTTTATTGCTACTGAGCATTTAGCTACGAAATGTAAAGACTTAAATTGTACGTACAATAATGGAAGAAATATTAATTCAGAGATAATGATGTCTTTTCACCTTTATTCTCTAACCTATTTATAGACAAACTTCTCCTTATAGACGTTTCTCCTTCTTCGAGTTGCTTACTGCCCTTGATATGTCTGGCTTGAATTGCGGACTAGATTCAGGCTAGGTTGAAATACTGCTCCTATTCTTTAGGCATGATGTTCTCAGTATCTTTGAATCAATTTCAACGATCTTCTCCTTCTAGAAGCTCCTGGGAATATTCTTCTTCTGACTCCTTGATTTACGGACCCACTACTCTGACCGAATCCAATCTGTAGCTGCTAGCTGAATACCTGCGTAGCTTGCATTCAAGCTAGATTATAGGTGGAAATTTCAGCCATAACAATTTGCCCCTAACTTGTAAGCTGGAAGAGCCAGTTTCCAGATTTCAAGTTATTGTTTAGTCAGATAAAGACACAACATGAAATCCAAGGAAAAGAAGGATCTATTGGATGCAGTTAATATACCTTCAAATAAAACCTAAGTGCTAATAATTGGAAAAATATGAAAAGATTTAGGCAATTAGGTTAATCAATGCAAAAAAATATAACAGTTACCCTTTTGTTTCACCCTTATAAGTACCTTTTAACCCCTCTGTTGAGCTCTCCTAAGAGGGGGAGCAGGAGGAAGCTGTTACCAGGGAGGATGTCTAGGACAATTCTCCTTTTACTATTTGGACACTTTTTTTTTGTTGGGCCAAGGCCAAGGGGCCAATTTAATTTGTTCTGCTGTTGTTGACTTTTAATTTTTGTGATTTGAAATTATTGCTTCGGTTTCTGCTTATACTGCTCATTGTGTTTGCATTACAACGATATATGTGCATCTATATGTGCTAGCTAGCTTCGAGTGAAATTATATACATACTTTTTGTCGGGCACGTGGTTAGATTATTTTGTAGACCAGCTATGAACTGCTGTCTTATTGTAGTTTGATTGCTGGGGCAGCTTCCAGCTGATATCCACTTGCTCTTTGATAGCGTTATAGCTTTAAACGGCGTCTAGGCCTCAGTTGCTACTCTGTTTGGAGTTTTTGGACTCCTAGGTGGCCTATTTGGGGCCTACCCTTGTTATATTTGGTGGCTAGGTTTCGGAGGGTTTGTGAGACATGCCAACATATCTTTGGCAGCTATCGTATCTAGCTGCATACATGTCTGCATCTTGTGTAACAGTCGGCCAGTAATATCAGTAGCTAAGGATTCAGTTTACTAATGACCTCCTAGCTATGTGCGATCCGCATTGCTCCTCATGGAACTCCTTTAGCTGCTTCTGCCATTCTTCCTTTTCTAGGCATCTTTGGAGTATGCCTCTAGCTGACATTTTAAATAGCACTCCTTGAATGAGCTGGTACCTGGGTGCCTTGAACCTAATTTTTCTGGCTTCTAGCTTGTCGTTCAGCAAGGTGTTATGCTGTAGGTAGTCACAAAGAGGCTTGATCCATGATTGGTCGTTGACGGTGGTTTCTGGGTTGGTCGTGGTTAGCACTAATTGATTTGTAGGCTTGGTTATAGCGGGGTTAGCAAGGTGGATTATGGGTATGGATGCCAAGTTGCTCTTCCTAAGGGCTGATCCTAGGTTGCCTAGGGCGTCAACTTGGGTGTTCTGATCTCTTGGTATCTGGGTGATTTTGAAGGGGATGAAGTGGGTTGCTGCTTGTTTGAATAGCTCTAGGTAGTTGGTCATTTTGGAATCTTTAGCTGCGAATTCTCCTGTGACTTGGCCGACTATGAGCATGATGTCACCGTATATCTCCAAACATATTGCCCATAAGTCTTTAGTGATCGACATACCCGCGATCAACGCTTCGTACTCTGCTTCGTTGTTGGTCGCTTTGAAGTCGCCAACGATGGACAGTACTATCTTGTCCCCTTGTGGCGACTATAGTACTATACCCAACCCGGCGCCTCTGAAGTTGGAGGAGCCATCTATGAACATTTTCCATACCTAGTTGGCTTGTATTTGACTGACCTCCTTCATTTCCAGCTGTGCAGCTTGTTTTAGGTCAGGACTAAAGTCAGCCACAAAGTCAGCTAGCGCTTTTGACTTGATTGCAGTTCTTGGGTGGCATCGTATATCGTAACTGCTCAATGTTATTGCTCACTTTGTCATTCTTCCAGATAACTCTGGCCTTTTTAACACAGTCTTTATAGGATAGTTAGTCATGAGTAGTATAGGATAAGACTCAAAATAATGTCTAAGTTTTCTAGATGTTGTAACTAGTGCCAAAACGAGTTTTTCTAGTGAAGAGTACCTAGTTTCAGCATCTACAAGTTACTTGCTTACGTAATAGATGGGGAGCTGTTGATTGTGCGCTTCCCTTGCTAGAACTGCACTTACAGCTTTACCGCTTACGGCTAAGTAGAACTGTAAGCACTCTCCAGCTTGAGCATTGGACAGCAGAGGTGGCGACATTCAGTACCACTTCAATTCTTTTAAAACGCTTTCATGGTCATCTGTCAATTTAAAACCTTCGCTTTTTGTTAAGACATTGTAAAAAATGTGACATTTATCAGATGACCTAAAAATGAAGCGGTTTAATGTAGCTGCCCTGCCGGTCAGCTTCTCGAGCTCCTTTAGGTTTCTAGGTGATTTTATATTTATTATGCCTCTAACCTAATCTGGACATGCTTCTATGCCCCTATGGGTTATTACGTACACTAGGAATTTACCTGCAGCCACTCCAAATGAACTTTTTTAAGTTTCATACCATATTTCCACAATATCTTAAAGGTTTGTCGCATGTGCTCTATGTGGTCGCCTACTTTCCGAGCTGGTAACACTCTTCTATATGATGTCCATGGTCATTGTGATAGCTGCACCGCTTTGTTTTAACTTTTAGGCTATCCGGCTTATCTATTCTCCTTGGCCAGCGCAGAGCTTCTCCTAGCTTGTGTGGCACATTCACTACTCCTCCGATGTTGAAGCAGTATGATTCAATGCTAAGACAGCTACTAGCTCCGTAGCCGTAACCTAGTACATGCGAAGAAGGAAAAAGATAGAAGTTATTAATAGATCCACATTTTGGGTATGGCTTATGGCTCTAATTGCTGCGTAGTTGGCTAGCTATTCTGCGGTCGTCGTAAGCTGGCGTTTGGGAAGCTTCGTCTTCTTCCATTCTGACTTCAGCTAAGGCTCTGGTTTGCACTTCGTCGAAAGTGGAGCACGGGTACCTAGTCAGCTCCTCGTACAACCTGGACCTGTATGGTACCCCTCGCCTGAAGGTTGCGATGGCCGTAGAGGAATCTAGGTTGGGTATGGCTACCATCTCCTTGTTGAATCTGTCCAGGTTAGACCTAACAGCTTCATTGGGTTTTTGCAATATTATGTAAAGATCACTAGATTGCTTCTTCATGGCACGGCTGCTCGCGAACTACTGGTAAAAGCTGTTAGCCAAGCTGGAGAAATCTTCTATGGTTCTTAGTTTTAGATTCATCAGCCATTGTAAATCGGGACCCGTGAGGGTTGCCCAAAACGATTTGCACAAGGTGACTTCTACGGCTTCATCAGGAATAGGTAGTGGCATGATCTTCTGCTAGTATTGGGAGACATGGTCCACTGGATCTGTTTTCCCTTCATACAACTTAGCGAATGTCGGGATGTTCAGCTTCTTTCGTACTTTCACTCTGGCCACTTCCTCGACGAAAGGTGACAAAGCGTAGCTGTGCTTGGCTTCAGTAGCTACGGGGATTGGGGCTCCTGGCATCTTGGATAGTAGCTGGTACAGCTTTCGGTTCTGCTACCGTAGGAGCGCCATCTCCTTAGCAGGTTTCTTCTTGGGCTGGTCATCCTGATCCTCTCCAGGTTCCTCTTCTTCTTCCTCGTCCGACGAGCTGTACTCGTTGTCGCTTTGATCCAGGTTTGCCATGCTGGAGATCTCGCTTGTGTACCTCTTCCTGGATTTTTTACTCTTCATGGATTCTAGCTCCTTCCTGAGGTTGTCCATAGTTGATTGTGACTCCAAAGTTGCTTTGATGCTATCTTCCTTAATCTTTTCAAGCTCGGCTCGGGTCCTCTCCAACGCCTGCGTCATCTCTTCCATAGCCTTCTAAGATGTTTCGGATGCCATTGGGTGGAATATTTTTGTTATCTCGAGGTGACAGAGTGTATTTGAACAAATGGATTATCTAGCTACGGCCCCAAAGTGGGCGCCAAATATATAACTCAGGCATTGATCAGTTAACCTAGTGATAATCTAAGCTACAATTACATTAATTAACCTTCTTCATTGTTTTCACATGTCCTATCTCAAATTCTTCATCGTCAATGTCCTCATTAATTTCCTCAGTTTTTGACCTATATTAGGTGATTAGAATAGATCTTTACCTAAAAATAGATGCTAATGAAAACACTCTCTAGATTTGCTCAATTAAGTGAATTCGGTTTTGTGTTTAAATTTAGAAGAGATTAGCTCTCAACTTCACTCAAAAAATGGTGTTTAATTAATAAAAGATTGGCTCTTGCACTAATTAAACTAGGTTTCTCGTTCACACTCACGAATCTCTCACTAAAACTCATGTTTTATGAAAGCAAAACAATAACAAGTGTTTACACTTTAAACAATGTTGAAAACTCTTGAAACTGATTTGTTACAATGTCATTGAGGCTATTTATAGTCGTAGCCATCAACTAAATCCTAGCAAACATTTAACAACCATAATAAACTCTAAATAAACTAGAAAATACCCTAAACAATTCAAAACATGACATCCCTTATTCTTATCTAAGAATCCGGATAAGCATGATCACTCTTCTCTCTTGTAATCGAATTTTCTAATCATTGTCCTAACAAAATTAACAAAAAAAATCTAAAAAATCAACTAAAAAACTAACAAATAACAAGAAAAACATCAAAAATTCCCTTGAAAAAACACGGAAAAATTTAACACCCAGGACACTTGAAATTCGTCTAATTCACCTTCATTATTTGCGCCTGTTTTAGTTCGTTTTCTTGAATTTATCTTCATTTTTCAAGAAACCTTTCAAGATTCGATCTTTTAATCAAGAAACCTTTAAGAATGCATTTCCCATGTCTTTTTAAGGATTATGAAGTATGACAAACTCCTAAGACTCAAAAACAATAAGCCTGAAATGAGAATAACCCTAGCAAATGCAGTGGAAAAAAACCCATAGGCAAACCAACTTATTCCCCAAATCAACCATATTTTCAAGACTCGTGTGTCTTCAACCTTGGACCCAAGAAATGCAACAACGGCCTTGTTGATGTTAAGACCATACCATCCAAATATCTTAGACCTTTAACCTCCAAATGACTCAACAAAAGCTCCCTTTCTTCATATTGATTCTCAATTGAGCTTGAACTTGCTTCTGGATCAGTTTCTTTCATAGAAATAACTTTTGTGTGGGGAAGATCAATCACCTTCCTAGAAAAGCGCCAAAGTAGTAGTAGAACACCCACAAATATTTTACAAACTTAGTGGGAAAGAAGAAAATAAAAGAAAAAGAAATAAGGGCCTCTTTACTTTAGCTTAAAATTAGTTCACTTTAGTTGAGTTCAGTTCAGCTCTTCTCTTATTTTGCTATTCATTAATCCTTCAGAAAAAACTTTCAGTTCAGTTTAGCTCAGCTCCGTTCAGTTCAATTCAATTCAACTGTTTTCAGTTGAAGTAAACAAGCCCTAAATAATTTATTTTTCTTTTTTGGTTTTTTGAGAGAAAAGTTGAAACTGAAATTCAAACCTCACAAAGCATTTGTCCTTTTGAAAGTAGTTCTTACATGTAAACTAGGTAAAAAAAAACTGAAACATCCTCCTCTTGATACTATTGTGTCCAACTACCCTTTGGACCAAACAAATCTCACTTTTACTGTTCTATAAAAAAACGTTATTTTTATCCATATCTCCCCTCCGTAATTGAGATGATGGGGTCACTCCGGTGAAATTAGTGGTGTCATTTTATCTGCTTTCTAATTTTTTCAGTCTAATTCTTTTATTATCTGATTTATTAAGCAAGTGGGGTCACGTGCTCCCACTTTTTATAGGGATGGTTCGCTAGTGGGGTATCACCATTGAAGGAAATAAGTCATTTTGTGTTTCAATATCTAAATCTTAGTCTAATCATTGGAGATGGTCTTATAATTGGGGACTATGACGATATCTTATAAAGACATGGTGAATATCAAATGGTAATTAGAGAGATGAAGGTAAGTTTATTAGCGAGAGAAAGAATTTTTTTAGTGAAGGGCAAATTTGGAAGTTCAACAACAACATGTTGACATTAATAAGTGATTATGAATGTCAAATAGCAACTCAATCGAAAAGTTGGATATCACATGAGTTTGTAATTTAAGAAGTATATTGGATAACACTAATGGAGGTGACAAACAACTAATTTTGTGTTTTAATACTTTTGAGTCTCACTATTAAAAATTAAAAATCTATACTGCTATACTAAAACAGGTCATACTGATGTCATCATTTAACACATGGTGAGCTCACGACAATTATTATTTCTCCAAAAACAAAAATACCCTTTATTCCTTAAAATATATCATTGACTATCAAATATTAATTATTACTCCGTATACAACAAACCTTGAGAAAAATGATGATTGCAATAAATGCTACCTAAATTAAATTTTTTAATTTTAACACAACAATTTTTTTAACTCACTCCATATTTTTCTCAATATTTCTTTATTCTCTCTAAATAAAATAATTCTCAATATGGAGAAATTAATTTACTATGTAACTTTCACAAATGCACTACCTACGTAATTTTTCCGTAGAGATGTGGAGATATATACTTCATCCGCCACAATTTAATTGCAACAAAAATAATATTTTGTGACGTATAAAATATTATTTGTCGCCCCTAAATCGTGGCAGAGTTAGTATATTTTTTAAATTATTAATCTACAACTAAAATCTTTCATGCATTGACCGTGCATCGTTCGGAAAACTAATCTAGTGATCTAATAAACAGGGGTGGCACTAGGGGTGTCGGTTTGGGTTGCAACCTGCTGGGTTAAATTAACTGTCGTTGATCGAATTGAAACAACTTGAGCTGAAAGTGACTTGTAACCTGAAAATGACATGAGCTGAAAGTGTCGTAAACAGTTATTGACCGCTAGCACAATGAATTGTACTAAATTATTGAAACTGAACGGAAAAGAGCTTAAATTGAAATTGATCTGTAAAAAACTCGAAAAAAACATCAAACCAAACTGAATTGAACTGAACATCAAACAACCTAATTAATCAATTGACCAGAGCTAACCTGGACTGAATTGAAAATGAATTAAAATGATCTAAAACCCAATGTTATGTAAAAATAAATTTTTACTTTATCTGGTTTTAATTTAAAACTGAATAAGTTTATTTTAAAATTAATTCAATTGACATATTGCACATTAGAATCAATGTGAACAGTCACGAAAGATTTCAAATATACTCCTTACAATGTATTGATTAAAGTTTTATTTGAAGTTCAATTATACCAAACCCCACTTATTTTCTTAATTCGTTTATTGTGATAAACTTAAAATATAACTTAAAATTTCACATGGATGTTTATCTCATAAATTTTACATTTCATTCAAAGTGACAAAAATGTTCACGATAATTTGAAATAGCCCGATATAAACCCGAAAAAGATCGCAACATCTTTCAATGTTGGTTTTAATTACTTGATCCATTTGAGTTTGAACTAAAGTTGCTCTAACCAAGATGGTTCGAGACTGAGCTGAATTGTTCCCAAACATAGAACAAACTGTTTTAACTTGGTGCGGAAAAAACTTGAACTGAGTTGGATTGAATCAAACAGATAAAATGGCCGGAGTTAACCTAAATTGAAATGACCCGAACCTGATTAGATCAATCCAAATCTATACCGCCAACTCGAATTAACACCTCTAAATGACACGGGGGCAGCTAAAATAAGATATATGCTCTATGAAAAAGCATACCACATGGCAGAATCGTAAATAATGCAAAAAAAAAAGTTACCAGTAAATTTAACTTTTAGTTGACTTATTTAGTTAGTGTTAAAGTTTTGGTTTACACACACATAATAGGCGTGTGAGTCAGCATTCAATGTGCTGCACTTTTACTAGAATAGCACCACCTAGCATGCTAATTTAATGCATGGAGTCTAAC
The DNA here is from genome assembly GCA_016808085.1 of Suaeda aralocaspica. NCBI lineage: Eukaryota > Viridiplantae > Streptophyta > Magnoliopsida > Caryophyllales > Amaranthaceae > Suaeda > Suaeda aralocaspica. The sequence goes on from PYUH01000180.1 coordinate 872,988, forward strand.
AGCATAATATCTCACACTATATTGATTAAATTTGTAGCAAACGGATACATCTTCAGGTAGAACTAAGACTAAGAAAATTGCAGTAGGTTTAATTTAATTGTTGTATGATAAGGAAATGGAAACTGTTAGCGAAGAAGCTGGTAAGTTTTTTTTTTTTGTTTAATTATAGTTGGCATAGTAATTTACAAATTATTTTATTGTTGTGTTATTAAAACAAATTAATTTGTATAATGTGTATAATGATTTGGAGATTACCATTACTAAGTTAGTGTGGTAAAGTATGAGTATAACTCATAGTTTAAATAATGGATTGTGTTTGTGTTGATTAATATATTAGGTGTCGGTTGTGAAGGGGTTTATCCAGAAGATTTTATTGATCCATTAACGGGCAGTCCTGCCTCTAATGAAAATCATCATGGGCCAAGAAGTTTTAATGATGTAGCAGAACATAATACCCCATTGAATGACAACAATTCTAATAGTGAAGTAGGTGATGAGATTGACGATGGAAGTGTTGAACATGACAAGTCTATACGCAGAAAACGAATGCAATTTAGCACTTGCGAAAAGGCTGAGAAATTTATAAAAAGTATGCGAAACGGAAGGTTTTTGGCGTATGCAGGTCGCAGAGTGCGAAATCAAACGATAAGAGTTACTAAAGGGCACAAATTTGGCGTTGTGAGTGCTGGGGTCACCGAGACTTTAATAAAAAATTAGACGAACTTAAGGAGTCTAAAGAAATGGAGCTAGGGAATATTAGTGAAGCTGCAAAAATGAAGAAGAAACGTAGGAAGTCGAAGAAATGTGGGTGCACTGCCATGTTATATGCAAGTATAAATGGTACTGGAATGTGGGAGATTAGGTATGTAATACTTGAGCACTTAGGTCATATCCCAAGTCCTGAAAAATCAAGGTTAGTGAAAGAATATCGAATGGGATACTTTAACACAAGTGTAAAGAACCGACTTCTTAATGATGTTGATGTTGGGGTTTCTGTGTCTAAAATACATGGTAGTTTAGCAACAGAGAGGGATGGTTTGGAAATCATGCCAATAACCGAAAAGGACATGAGGTATGTCATAGAGGAGCGTAGGAGATTGAGAATGGACGGTGGTGATGCTAATGCGTTATTCAAGTATTTTGAGCGGATGCAAACAACCAATGATAAGTTCTTTCACACTTATAGATTGGATGGAATTAGGAAGGTTGAAGGATGTGTTCTGGGCAGATGCTAGGAGTTGGTGTCATATGGTAGTATTTGGAGATGTTGTTTATTTTGATAGCACGTATTTAACAAACAAGTATAAACTTCTATTTGCAAACTTTGTTGGCGTTAATCACCACGACCAATCAGTGCTGCTAGATTGTGCATTATTGTCACATGAGGACATTAATACGTTCAAATGGGTATTCATTCAGTGATTACAATGTATGTGCGGAAAACAACCCTTAGGTATTCTGACCGATCAAGCTTATGCCATGAGGTAACCTTTTCCTGAAATAATCTGTACTACGAGACACCGATGGTGCATTTGGCATATCCTTCGAACACTCCCAAATAAATTGGAAAGTATCCTAGGTATGTTGTAATATTATGTACATATTCTATATTGATCCAAGTTAAAAGAGGTACATGATTGGTATTCATTACATTTGTTTAAAAAATTGGTTGTGATATGTTTGGATTGTAGGTATGAAAAGTTAAAGGAAGAGATTTTAGGGGTGGTTTATGACAATTACGGTATTCCTGAATTTTAGTCTGGTTGGCAAAGTGTAGTTAAGAAATTTAAATTGGAAAATGTCCCTTGGCCGGTTAAGTGGGTTATATAAGGAAAGGGCAATGTGGGTACCTGCTTTTTGAAATGATCAATTCTGGGCCGGGATGTGGACAACACAACGGGTTGAGAGCATGAATAATTATTTTAATCAATTTTTAAGCGAGGAACTAGATTATGTGAATTTGGTGAAAGGTACGTGGCTGCTGTTGAAAGAAGGATTTCTCAAGAAAAGGATGCAGATCAACTTGTTGAGAAGTATATCCGTAACCCAGCTACTTTTATAGCTTTGGAGCTATATTTTAGGAATATATATAAAGATGCTAAGTAGAATGCTATAAGGAAAGAGTGTGAAAGGTTATATTATTGTTATAACGTCGCTGACATTCCCCTTAATGACCATGAAATTATGTATTTATGGAAGATAGGGTTTGGAAATATTGCCGGAGTGGTCGAAAAGAATATTAGACTGATGATCGAAGAATGATCCGAGTTAAATGCAACAGCAACAGTAAGGATATAAGTTGTGAATGCAAATTATTTGAAACACATGGTCTTTTATGCAAGTACTGTATTAGAGTTTTTGATATGAATCATGTATTTGCCCCCCCTGATAAGTATGTTCTTCATCTTTGGCATAAAGATGTGGTACGAAAGAATTCTCTTATTAAGGCATCTTATCATGATCCATGTAAGACTGATAATGTGAAAAGGTATGATGCGATGAATTGTGTTTTTGAGCCGATTACCGTAGATGCATCAACATCAGATAAAGCCTCTGAAATTGTTCAAAAGGGACTGAGAAGGATTCAAAACCAGCTCAAAAATCTTTTGGAAAAAAAAAACAAAGTACTCCATAAAATCGTGTTCCAACTCCTAGTGATGCAATTAATTTGCAGTCTACACATCAAGAAGTTATCCCCCAAGTTAATCCCACCTCATCTAGAAACAACAGCAATTTTGTTGGCAATAGTGGTTTTGACCACCTTCATAATGAGGCTCCCTGTAACGAAGAGGATGTTTGTGGGTCTTCACGCAACCAAAATTTGGATTTGTCACCTACACAACTGGCATATGGGTTAGATGATGACAATGACCTATTCTGTACCCCTCCAGATAATGTACAAGCAATTGAGGATGTATCTGGGGACGATGCTGATGATTTGGTAATGTAGCGCTAAATGCCCCTCCTACCGAACCTGTCGATGAAGGTGACGTAGCTGTCTTAGATCCACCTTTGCCATGGAAGAAACGTGGCAGGTCTAAGTTTATTCGTTACAAGAGTCCCGGAAAAAGGGATGGAAGCCATCACAATAGAGCAAACCAAAGAAATCAAAAAATATAAGTATCCGCATTCACCTTTGTAATAAAAGGCATATTTCACATAATTTTTCTCTGTATTGTGCATATTTGTTATATCTTAATATCCTTTTTTGAATAATTTCATGGTTATGCCCACATGAAGAACAAAGAAACAACACCGGAATCTAGTTAGGTATACAAATTGACAACTTAATAATATGGACACACTCATTTTATATATTTCTTTAATATTAATACAACATAGTATATATTAAAATTTGTTAATAGGCAAGCAAAGAGGAAGATAATAGTTGACGATCTTGAAGGTCTTCCTCCCGAACAAACCTTGGAAGATGTCATACATTTGATTTCTTGGGAATGAAAACTCATTTCTAAGCCGAACTTTTTTAGTCACTTATAAGAATTTACTACATTTTAATATCATGTTGCTGATTAATCATACGCAATTCAAAGAGGCATGACATCGTTCTCAAATGGTTTTATTCCTCCAACAGGGTTATTAGTATTCATTTCACTGATTTGTTCAACTCTTTATGTTCCAATTTTTTTAGAACTTATTATTACTTTAATTACAAATTAATATGTAACTTGGGAAATTGTTGAGCCGCTAGCCATTAAGTACCATCGTACTTATCTTAAAGTCCCAATAAGGTGTTTGAAAGTTGAAAGGATGCATTGTAACCTCCGTTTGGTAACCACTCTCCGGTTATATATTTGTTTGTTCTTTCTAACATCTTACTTTAAACACTCTAACTCTCAAAAAAAAAAAAAAAAAAAGGCAATCAACAACAATATGCAAAATCTCCCAACCCCTAAAAATGACAATCAACTCGTTGCACCCCAACACCATAATTGGGAAGATATTTTTGAAACCCAAATACTTCCCCATGTTAATGGTATCTTTGATCTGATGATGCTTCAAAATGTATTGACCAAATTAAGACGCATAATTGGTGACATGATTCCTCAACAAAATAATGTTGATTTTTTGCAACTTGAACAAATGTGCTCATCCCCAAATAGAGACTGCCAAATTCAGCATCAAACGCTAAGCGAATTTGGGGAATGTGATAAATGTAAACACCATTATTGGCATAGACAGGAACATTTTACCAGCGGTGTTTACTTCCTTACAAAGACTAAAGAGAATACTTACTGGCCTCCAGATGTAGTGAGTTGTCTTTGGGTGCAATACCTCCCGTCTAATGATGACTTCCTGGGATACTACAACCCTTATGATGAGGAATAAGTATTCCGCCATATCCTAGAAAAATTTAGTATATGTTTGCATGTAGTATTAAGCAATTAAAATATTAAATATTATTATGAACACGTCCATCATATAACTATATACGTAATTGTTGTAAAATTGATGTAAAGTCATGTTATTTTTTAATATATCTTTTACTGGTAATAACCATCTGTTACATGCCCTTGCACATTAATCGTATAGCTTCCTGCACCAATTACCGTGCTGCGACAATAGTTTATAGATTGTTGTGATGAGGTGTCAAATTTGCTTCGTTGGGTTTGCAGTGTAATACCCCACATTGTCACGTATTTTAAGAAAGTATTTTTGTATTTTATTCGTATAATTTTATTATTTTTATTTGAAAAAAAATAAATATGTCAATCGGCATATTAAATAAAAAGATATTAATAATAATAAAATACATAATAAGTTTTGGTTGAAAGTAACTATTTGTGTTCTTAAATAATATTTATATAATTAAAAATATTTTAAAAGGCTTCCAAAAATAGAATTTTCAAAGGTTTCCTAATTTATTTTAAGGCAAGGGCCTAAAGGTAATTTCTAGTTGTTAGGATTAGTATGAGCTTTTTCAAATCCTAATTTGGGGCCTAGAAATACCCCTTTAAACCCAAAATTTCAGATTTTTTTTCCTCATAATAGTCATTAGGATTTCAAAAATTTAGAGATAAGAGAGAAAAAGAAAAAACGGCTTGAGTTTTCCGAAAAAAAAAAAAGGAAGAAAAAAACTGCAGTTGCGCAGTTCGAAAAAAAATATTCATTTTTCGGGGTTGCCTCGGGATCCGTGCTAGCGTCGGACCCCCCCCCCCCCCCTTNNNNCGGGCCCCCCCCCCCCCCCTTTGTTTGCTGCCACGCCGGCCACCGCTGCCACCTCCTCCCCTACTTTGGTATTTTTTCGAACCTTTAAAAAAAATTACTTCTTTCTTTTTAATTCAATCTTGCAAATTCATGTTCGTACTTATGATTAATCATGTTTTAATGAGTTTGATTATGTTTTAATAAACTATGATTTGTTTTTAAGGCATGAATTAAAATGGTTTTTGATGAAATTTTAGATTACGGTTTATAAATTATGCAAGTAATGAATTTTCTTGAGTTTTATGATTTAAACTTCAATACTATGATCATGAATTGTTGTTATGTGAATTTTTAAAGGCTATGAAAATAAAATAAATTGTTGTCCAACATTTATAATCATGAAATTCATTTGAATAAATATTTTGATCATGTTTAGGGTTATGAAAAATTGTCCTAAAGTGTAGATTGGTTTCATAATTATGTTAGTTAATTGTAGAAGAGTTTTATCATGAAATTTATTTTGATGGTTTTATAAGTTTTTCATGACTTTAATGTTAGTAAATAAATCTGAAATTTTAATAAAAACATGTTAAAGTAAGTTTTAAGTGTTCATATTATGCTAGTATGATCACACATGAATTCTATGAAGTTACATATAATTTTTAGTATGTTTTATGAAGTTTAAAAGTGATTTTAAGCATGTTTAACATGCTGTCCAAAAATTATAAAATGAATAATTAGGCTTTTAATGTATGTAATTAGCATAAGTTTATCATATAAATTAAGTAATACATTGTATGATTGATATATGTGGTTTTTGAAGCTTTTCAAGGAGTATTGATAATTTTATATTGATGTCCACTTTTCAAAAGTGGCATAAAAGTTATTCTAAGGTTTTATAAAGCATAAATAAGTCCCGAAAACTAAGTAATGTTACAATAGAAAAGAAAAGTGAAGTATGAAATTGAATAGAGACCGTATAAGGAAGTTTTATTGGACAAAGTTTCCAATATAGAAGTTAGTTATAGTTGTTGTAGAATTTAGTCAACAAGGATTCAATTTAGTTCGGTTTTTCCCTATGTAGGAGACTTCAAACTAGTCCACTTCTAGAAGTTGTGGCGGATCACAGTTACTTTACAAGGTACGTAAGTACTAAAAACAAACACAGAAGTTACAATGCATGCTTGAACAATTCTTGATTACATGAAATCTTGTATGCTTGTTTTGAATCATGAATTTATGTGCGTGGCAAGTTTATTAGAAGCATGTTCTTAAAGTATGATGGCATTCCATGTTAACTAAAAAGTTAAATTTTTATAAGCTTGAATTGGAATGTTATGATAAGTTTAATTTGGCCAATAGTTTATTGATCAAGGAAGGAAGTTACTTTTAAGTTGGTTAGTTACTTAATCAACAAGAAAGGTAGTTGTGAATTTTATTCACATGATTAAAACCAGTTATGAGGAATTATTTTAGATATGTTGCCACTCACGTTTTAATGTGTGGTCAAGATGAAAGTAGGCTATTAGCCACTCACAATTAATGTGTGGTACAGGAGGTTCTGTTTAATTAAAGGACACACATAAGATTAATTTCGAATCACCTTAAATTGAAGATAATTAAATTGGCTTATTTGATTTGATGCATGTCTTTATGTGATGCTGCATGAGAGTCATAACATTTCTAAACCTGTTAAATCACGTAAAGTGTAAGAGGAGTTGCATCAAAACTCTTGGAACGTATATACCTTGAGTATGAACAATAGGGGGAGTTGTATAGAACAGTGATCTATGACTTCTAATTGGAGTTCAAGACGGTGTACTCTTTTCTATCTATAATGCGTTGGATATCCATCACTTTATGTGACATAGTAATACCTTCTTGGAGTTGCTCCCAAGTTGGTGCCCAATAGGGCGATGATTTTTAGGGAGAAAAACCGTTCTATGCAGGATCCATAAGTTTAAATATAATAAATAATTTAATTGAGTCCATGTACAGGTAAAAAGGTTGTGAAAGGTAAGTTGAGTGCATGTTTTATTTCTTATTGTTGTTGCATAGTCTTTAGTAGTTATGTACTCAGCTTTGCTGACTGTTTGTTTTGTGTGCATGGCTTGTTCTTGGACTTGGCCCTACGATGATCGACTTGTGGTGAGTAGTTGATTAGTAAAAGAAAAGCTACAAGTACAAGTGGGCATAAGTCATTTCACGATGGGCTGGAGTGAGAGAGCTTGTTGTGTTTTTGTAGCTTTACTTTATTTTTATTGCTTAAGAAGAATAATAGTTATTTTGGATGTTAGGGTTTTTAAAGACTTTTAATATTAGTTTTGGTTTAATTTGGTTTTTAAGGGCCATTAATATGGTTCCGAAGTGTAATAAGTTTAAAGTTGATTTTCAATTTGAGATTGTTTTGAAGTTAGTTTTAAATTGTTTTGGTTTTGAGACTTCCGCTGTAGTACTTTGATAAATGCCTAAGCCGTTATCATGGTCGCGGTAATACTTTGGTTTTTCCATATTTAGAAGTTTTAATAAATATAATTCTTATTAATTTAATATGTTTTCCGGAAAAATAAGAAGTAAGAAGTTAGGAAATTCTAGGGTGTTATAAAGTGGTTACCAGAGCTTAGATTTTGAAATAAAATGAATTTAATTTTGGGGGTACTACTAGTTTTATTTTTGGAAAGAGGAATTTCTTAAATTGGAAACTTTTTGAAAATGGGAATTTTTCTAAAAATAGTATTTTCCGAAAATGGAAAGTTTTGAAAAATTAAATTGTGTACAGGTATGCAAGGAATTCAGGTATGCATTATGTGTTATTGCTTTAATAACATGTGGTGAGCTTGGGTAGGAAGTTTGGGCATGTAGGATAGACTTTGTTTCTGTTCTTTCATGCATTAAAGTTCATGTTTAAGGTGTTGCTTATGTGAATAGTTGGGTGTAAAGAAAATTGTATGCTAGCCACAAGACGTTTCTTTTTGTAGAACTGTTAGTTTGTTTTGTTTTGTTTTGTTTTGGGAAGGATGCACTATTAGTCTTAAGTTTTGTGCAGGATTACACATAGTATGCCTAGTCAATACACTCAAATAGGAACATTGGAGAGGAAAGACTATGAAAGTCCGCCTCAATATATCTAGAAGATACCGTTCTACTGTTGGTACATGAGTACTGTGTTGAAGTTACCACAATGGGATCAGCCTGACCATGTAGCAACCTTGATTGTTAGGTGTTTGCCCGACCGTTCACCCTACTTAGAAATTAAGGCGAAATTTAGTGATTTCCATTTTGTTGGAGGCCTTCAAAACTATTCTAAGTATAAGGATGTTGTTGATCAATGAGGTTTTGATTGGAGGTTGTTGGAGGGGTATATTGCTAGGAAGGAGTAGGAGTACCAACAAATGAATGCAAATGAGCAGACCCCGCCCGCACCAAGCCCATAAGGTAGCCAAGGAAGTGAAGACCTAATGGTAGAGGAGACTCCTACGGGTTCGAAGACTGATGAGTCAAGGGATAGTTCCTGTTATGAAATTGAGAACCCAGACCCAATAATCCCGATATACGTTGGCTTGGTAACCGAATCTGAAGAAGAGAAAGAAGAGTCAGATCCTGAGGATGAGATGGAAGGAGAAGAAGAAGAGACAGATGAAGAAATGGAGGATGACAATACGAATGACCGGGAGTTCATACCAAGGAAATATGTGATGTCAAGAGACAAGAAAGATAATGTTACTGTATAGAGACTTTGTTTTGATCTAGTTAACTACTGATGTTTAATGTTTCTAATGTTTAGTTGAACAGTTTAAGTTATTGTTCACCTTAGTTTGAATAAGTGGCATTGAGCCATAAAAAATAAAGAAAGAAGTTGAGTAATAAATTTATTTTATGATTTAAATCCTCAAGTAGAATAGAACCAAGGGAAATATTTTTATTTCTTATGTGCTTTATTCTTATTTTAATGGTTGTGTAAACAATCAAGACAAAGTGAATCATTCGCTCTAAAACAATGAAATTTCTTTTATGAAATCAAATGAGAAAGTTTTTTATGATTTGAGTCTATGTTATCCTAACTTTGAGTTAGACTTAATTTAATACAAAGGTCTTTTCCTCTACAGGAGAAATAGAATGGCTGAACGTAACAACAATCAGCTAAATGAAGTAGTGAGGCAATTAGCTACTGTAGCTGACAGTTAGCTGCCAGAGGAAATGGAAATGGTAGGGACCCTGCTGAGGAACTCTTCAAGAAAATTTCTCAAAGCAGGCTACACACTTACCAAGGAGAGCACAATCCAACTGTTCTAGAGGGATGGTTAAGAGAGTTTAATAAGCTGTTTGGGGCAGTGGATTTTCTAGAGGGGCTTAAAGTGAACCATGTTGTATACTATCTGAGAGGAGAAATTGATTTATGGTTGTCACAAAATGAGGCTGTAATAAGGTCTTTACCCGAATTTAATTGGGAAATGTTTCAAGAGCAGATTCATAATAAGTTCTACCCTGTGTCTCTTTAGAAGCAGAAGGTTGAGGAGCTTCTAGAACTTAAGATGGGGAGTATATCTGTTACTGAGTACTACTCTAAGTTTATAGAATTTTCTAGGTTTGCTCCTGAGGCTGTAGCAACTGACAGGTTGAAGGCTAATCGTTTTGAGAGAGGGTTACCCTTAGACATACTGTCACAACTAGCTGGACAGATCTTTGAATCCTTGGATGACTTATATGGTAGAGCTGCACACTTGTATTGCATAGACCAAAATAAGAAGGAGGTACAGAAGGAAGGTGAGACAAGGGAGAAAAGGGAGGATAGTGGAGGAAACTTCAAGCAACAAGGGAATCATGGTGGATATAAGAGACCTCGTTTCAACAAAAACTTCCAGGGTAATAGGGGAAGCTTTGGGAAGCCTAATCCTTGAAATGGGAATAAGACTCAAGTGGCTAGTTAAGGGGGGCATATGTACTTTTGCAAGAAGTGTCCTAACAATCACCTAGGAAAGGACTGTGCAGGGAACCCAGTGACTTAACGGTTGCGTAACATACTTGTACACCGTGAGTATGAGTGCTTCTCTAAGAACAAAGGAAAGGAGGGACAGAATTCTCAAACTAGGGGGAATTCATATGGGGGAAAACAAAAGGGTTTTCAAGGAAATATGGGAGGACAGGTGACATCTCAAGCCATAATTAGGAATGGGAGTGGAAATGGAGGAGGACAGACCAAGACCTCAAACACTAGAAAGCTTAATGTGATGGCTCGAAGTGAAGCAGATGCTAATAAGGATGTGATCACTGGTACTTTTTCTATTTATTCTCGTCCTGTTAATGTTTTGTTTGATTCTGGTGCAACGTACTCTTTTGTTTCCACTATACTCCTAGAAAAGTTAAAACCTGTGTTGGCAAAACTAGATGCAGTAGATATGTCAATAGTGTTACCCACAGGACAAGAAGTGCAATGTTCAAGGAGATTTTGGGATGTTCAAGGAATTTAAGGCTAACCTAATCGAGTTTGATTTAGGTGACTTAGAAGTGATCCTAGGGGTGGATTGTTTGAGTAAACATAAGACTGAGATTCTATGTGAACCACAGAAGATCTCATTGATGAATAAGGGTAAGAAGGTGGGCTATTGGAGGGCAAGAAGACCGCAACACAACAAAATAGTGTCAGTAATGAGGTTTGCTAGGTTTATGAAGAAAGGTTTTCTGATCTACCTTTGTAGTTTGAGAGATGTGGATTATGTTGAGACTGCTAAACCTGAGGATATTGAAGTAGTGAGGGACTTTCTTGATGTATTTCTGGAGGAGATATCGGGAATGCCACCTAAGCGGGAAATTGACTTTACCATAGACTTAGTCCCAGGAACAACACCTATTTCCAAAGCACCCTATAGGATGGCACCTGCAGAAATGAGTGAGTTGAAGGAACAGTTACAGGATTTGTTGGAAACGGAGTACATTAGGCCTAGTGCTTCACCTTGGGGAGCACCAATACTGTTTGTGAACAAGAAAGATGGTAGTTTAAGGTTATGCATTGACTATAGGGAGCTGAATAAGGTGACGATCAATAATAAGTATCCAATACTGAGAATTGATGACTTGTTTGATCAATTGAAAGGAGCTACTATGTGTTCGAAAATTGACTTGAGGTCAGGATACCATCAATTGAGGATTGCTAATGAGGACATACCAAAAACTACTTTTCGCACTAGGTATAGACATTATGAGTTCACTGTTATGCCTTTTGGGTTAACCAATGCGCCAGCAATTTTTATTGATCTAATGAATAGAATCTTCCAACGGTTTTTGAATAACTTTGTGGTCGTTTTCATTGATGACATCTTAGTGTATTCTAAGAGTAAGGAAGAACATGTGGAACATTTGTGGATAATCTTAATGACATTAAGGGAGAATGAGTTGTATGCTAAGTTCTCGAAATGTGAATTCTGGGTGGAGAAAGTAGCATTTTTTGGGACATATTGTGTCTAAAGAGGGAGGTTAAGTAGACACAGCAAAAACTGAAGCAGTTAATTAAGGAGTGGCCTACACCGAAGAATGTAACGAATGTATGGAGTTTCTTAGGGTTAGCGGGTTACTATAGGAGGTTTGTGAAAGACTTTTCGAGGATTGCTAAACCCATGACTTCGTTAATGAAGAAAGACTGTAAATTGGAGTGAAGTAATAAGTGTAAAGAGGCATTTTAGACCTTGCAAGAACGTTTGACTACAGCTGCAGTGCTGACCTTGCCAGATGGAAGTGACTCTTATGATGTGTATAGTGATGCTTCTAAAAATGTTTTAGGATGTGTGTTAATGCAAAATAGAAAGGTGATAGCTTATTCTTCAAGGCAACTGAAACCATATGAGGTTAACTACCCTACTCATGATCTAGAGTTAGCAGCAATAGTGTTTGCTTTGAAAATATGGAGACATTATTTGTATGAGGTGAAATGTAGGATATACACATACCACAAGAGTTTACAGCACTTTTTTACTCGAAAGGATTTAAATATGAGACAAAGGAGATGGCTTGAGTTGATCAAGGATTATGACCTAGATATCCAGTACCATGAAGGGAAAGCCAATGTGGTAGCCGATGCTCTAAGTCGTTAAACAAAAAATTGAGTGAACACCATGGTGGTTGCTAATGAACTATGTAAGGACATAAAGAGATTGAGTTTAGAAATAGTGAAGGAGGGAGAGTTGGAAGGAATTCTTTGTAATTTTAGTATCCAACCAACAATACTCGAGGAATTTAAGAAGAACCAGGAAGTAGATGTGAAACTAGACAGAATGAAGGAAAAGTTGAAAGCAGGAAAACCTAAGGATTTTAAGATTAATGAGGATGGAAGCTTGAGGAATAAAGGTAGGTAGTGTGTACCACAAAATTTCAAAGATTTCAAACGAAGAATCATGGAGGAGGGTCATAATGCCCCGTATTCAGTACATCCTGGAGGCGATAAACTGTATAAGGATTTAAAGAAGATGTATTGGTGGCCTAGAATTAAGAGAAAAGTGGCTGAATTTGTGAGTAAATGCCTTACTTGTCAAAAGGTTAAATTTGAGCATAATAGACCTCAAGCGGAAGTCCAACCACTTGAAATACTAGGATGGAAATGGGATTGCATTTCAATGGACTTTGTGAATTGCTTGCCAAAGTCTAAGAATCAGAATAATACCATATGGGTAGTGGTGGATAGACATACTAAATCAGCAGTTTTTATACCCAGGAAAGAGACTTGGAAAATGGAACAATTTGCAAAGGTTTACATAAAACATGTTGTGAGGCTACATGGAGTTCCAAAGGATATCATGTCGGATAGGGATTCTACGTTTCTTTCGAAATTTTGGAAAAGTGTTCAGGAGAACTTTGGTACAACATTGAAGATGAGTACAGCTTTCCATCAAGCAACTGATGGACAAATAGAGAGAACCATACAAACCATAGAAGACATGTTAAGGGCTTGTGTAATGGAATTTCAAGGGAATTGGAAGAATCACTTGGATCTCATTGAGTTTTCATACAACAATAGTTACCATGAAAGTATTGGCATGGACAAATAAAGGGCAACATTTCAATCGGTCGTGCAGAATATAAAATAACTCCTTAATTTCACAACTTCATATTTACAACAAACCAAGAACATTAGTATACCATAGACTACATCTCCAACTACAAGTTTAATCTTTTTTCATATATGGACATATACCGTGAGGAAAAATTTTTTAATAGCATGTTTTTGTTTTGAAGAGCGGATTTTCATGGGAATATCCCATGCACCTACTACATGTCCCCTACTATCCTACACAAATATCCTTACACCTAGCTCCATATTGCATTTTCGTTTTAGCGTTTTTTGCAATATGCGTTGCATGTGATTGCGCCCCCTCCCCCTAGGGTCATCAGTTCCTAGGGGGCCTACCCAGAGCACGTGAGCAACTATTATGGGTGACCTACAGTGTTTATAAGAGCAAGAGCGACTTTGCAGGGGAATATTCTAAGCACCCAAGGCCTGTCCCCTACTTTCCTACCCAACCATTCTTACACCTAGCTGCACTTTTGTTCTAGCGTTTTTTGCGATATGCGTTGCATGTGATTGCGCCTCNTGCGCCCCCCCCCCCCCCCCTGGTTCATCAGTTCCTAGGGGGCCTACGCAGAGCATGTGAGCAACCATTAGGGGTGACCTACAATGTTTATAAGAGCGGCTTCGCATGGGAAATCTCCTGAGCACCTAAGGTTTGCCCCCTACTATCCTAACCTAAAACTCTTACACCTAGCTTAAGATTGCATTGACGTTCTAGCGGTTGTTTTGCGATATGTGTTGCATGCGATTGCGCCCTCTCTAGGGTCATCAGTTCCTAGGGGGCCTACCCAGAGCACATGAGCAAGCAATAAGTTGGATCTGCATTGATTATAAGAGCGCGGGTTTGCATTGGCATATTCTTAACACCTACAGCCTGTCCCCTAGTATCCTACCCGAACCTTCGACAATTAGCTAAAGATTGCATTTGCCATTTAGTTAAAAAATTTGACATCCGTTACATGTGATTATCTTACGCACATAAAGATTCTACGATATTATCCTACTAAAAAACTCATAACAATTCCTATATAATGCATTTGTAGCTTGTGATTTTCAGTTGTGTGTTTTGACTTAACTCTAATAACCTAAATTATGTAATGACATATCCTAACAACAAAGTGTACACTAAGCGCTATATTGCCTCCCGACATTGGTTTCCTGAGATATGCGTTTTGCCTTTGAGGAATGGAGCACCAAACTCCGCATAAATTACAATAATCAAACAACTCAAAAAACAGTAACAATGATAAAATTAAACTTAAAAACAACAATTTATTACGGTCTACAGACTTTCAATACGGCACATGCTTAGGGTGTAAAACTAATAACTCAAAATCAAGATCTTCTTATCAATCCCTCTTATAATCCTGACTACGATTGAATAATTTGGGCGCACATTTTTAAAGTGGATGAAAAGTTATTCTTTTCGGTTATTACAGTCGTACTTACTAACCAAAAGTATATGTCATCTTGTATTTGTTAATCATACTATGAATAAAAAATAACAACTTAAATTTATTTGTTATGTCATCAAAATATTAATTGAGTCGAACTCAGCCTGCACGCAAGCAACATAAATCATTAAACACCCAATAGTAAACCATCACACTACTGCATAAAACATCACCCCTAATCACAGCAAACTAACCATTGCCCATAAAAGGGTACCTTTCAATATGTCGTTCAAAATAGAAAATAACTCCTTCATTTCACAACTCTATGTTTACAACAAACCGAGAACATAATTAAGCATACCATAGCCCACTTCCCCAACTACAGGTTTAATTTTTTTCATTTATGGACATAAGCATTAAGTAATCATTTGCTAATAGCATATCTTGGTTTCGATGAGCGGATTTGCATGGGAAAATCCTAAGCAGCTAAGGCATGTCCCCTACTATCTTACCCAACCATCCTTAAACCTAACTTAACACTGCATTTTCGCTCTAGCATTTTTTTGCGATATGCGTTGCATGTGATTGCCCCCCCCCCCCCTGCTAGGGTCATCAGTTCCTAAGGGGCCTATCCAAAGCACGTGAGAAACCATTAGGGGTGATCTACAGTGTTTATAAGGGCAAGAGTGGCTTTGCAGGGGAATATTCTAAGCACCCAAGGCTTGTCCCCTACTTTCCTACCCAACCATTCTTATACCTAGCCTAAGATTGCTTTTTTGTTCTAGCGCTTTTTGTGATATGTGTTGCACGTGATTGTG
>PYUH01000180.1:893363-919945 GCA_016808085.1 Suaeda aralocaspica
GGGGGCTGGGTTTGGGTTTGTGGGTCTGGGTTTCAAGGTGGGAGATGGGTTGGGGGTTGGGTTTTGTGGGTAGGTAGGGGTTAGTGGGTCTGGGTGGGGCACGGGTCTGGCGTGGTGGTGGGGTGGGGTGGTGGTGGGGTGGGGTGGTGGTCTGAGCGTGGTGGTGGGGTGGCTACTGCTGCCTCACCACCTTTTTTTATTTTTCTGTTTTAGATTTCCGACGGAATTAGCTTCGCCAAGATAATTTGCTTGGGAATAAAACTAAGCAATAGCATTAAATATTAGGGTAGTTCCCACAGGTAAGTATAGGTAATACCAATGTATCTATTTAATTTTCTAATGGAAAGCTAGTTAAGAAGTAGCTAACCATTGGGATATAAAGTAGCTAAAAATAGAGGATATTGGAACTCTTATATGCGAACGTAAGCTAATTCGACAATTTGCTTGCTATTGTACATGCCCTAATATTTGTAAAGGAAAATATAATCCATCATTAGAGTTTTGGTCAAGATAGAACAGTGAACTTAACTATCTTTTCATGCGCAACTAGATCCTTCAATTCATAAAAACCTTGGATTTCTTATTCTACGACCCTCTTGCATTATTATCACTACTAGGGGAAATAGAAATTCCAAGGCAAATTTCAATTCCAAAGGAATATTGGAAATCACTTACGAAGGGGGGCTTGGTAAGTCACAATTCCAATACTTATTGTATGAACCCTCTTGCATTATTATCAATAATAAGCATACCTATTTCTTTAAGTCTCCAAATTAGTTAGCTTAAACAAAAAATAATAAAGCTTACTAATAAAACCTAGGAATTCAATTCCTAGGAAATTTAGGTTCCTATATTAGCAACCAAACAAACTTAAGTTAATTCCTAGTAAATTGACAAGGGTTTCAGCGACTACATATTAGAAACACAAGGCGAATCATAGCTAATTCACCACGTGGCGCCTCTTAAATACAATCTCAATGAATCGTGAATGTTAGGGAAAAAATGTGTTTGTTAAGAATTGAACTTATGACATCTCACTTTAAGATACATAGACTTTATCAACTAAGCTATCCAATACTATTGTTTTTTCATACAACAAACTATAATATTATGGATTGCAAAATAAATGAATAACTCAATGTAATGCGAATAATCAAACAACTCTTAATAATTTTTTTAATATCTATGTGAAATCACAATGTTAATGAATAACAATAAACAATTGCTTGTGTAATTATGTTTGAACACAATTTGTGTGATCATTTTATTTTCAGCTTTTAGAATTGTTCTTTCACTCCAATTCCTTAAATTTCTTTAGCAACCGTGTATTTAAGTTCAAAAATAATAGTCGTTTAAAATATAACTAGCTTTGGTTCCCGGGTGTAGCCCCAAAATTTTTTTTAAGGGTTTCCCCAAATATTTGATAAAATTTCATTTCAAGAGTTCTTTAATTTGTTTTGCCTAGTTTTTTTGTCAAAATTTAAAATATTGTAATTAATTATATTATTCAAATTTGATTTTGTCAAAAATTGAAATGGTAAGTGAACAAAAAAGAGTATAACAGTGAGATATTTACGTGGATATCCACAAAATATATTATAATTATTGTGATAAAAAAGTTTAAGAAAATTATATAGTATATATTGGTGATAGTTGGTTTCAAATATATAATGATTTATATACTTCGTATGTTTTAGCAATGTCCTTATCATTATATGAGAATAGAATGTGTGTTTATTATGTTTGTTAATAAAAAGATTGATTATATGGTTGACACGAGAACTTATGATTGAAAAAGAAACTTAATTGATTGAAAAAAGTCCGATTATAATATTAAAGAGATAAAATAAAGAAGAAATTTTCGTAACAATTATATTCATTATAATCACATAAACTATTGTCATGACATCTCCACAATTTGTTATGATAGGCTAACTGTTGGTATCGATCAAACCTCTTATTGGGCACCTTCTCATGCATCTCCACCCATTTTGTTATTAAAGAGATAAATCGAACATGCAATGTTCTTTTTAAATTAATTTTAAGAGTTTTTCCTTTCTAAGCTATCCATGAAATTATAGGTTGTTGTGGAAGAATAGACAATAATAACAAATAGCTTAGTTGGTAGATCATGAGCCTCATATGTCAAAGGTCATGAGTTCAATTCTTATTAAACACATTTTTTACCATTGAAAATTCAATTCGGCATTGAGGTGGTGCCACATGGCGGACTGCGATTCTCCGCCTTGCATTTTAATATATAGTAGTTGATTATTTACGTCAAATTTAACTCACATAAATCCTTAATAACAATAAGCGAATTATTTCTTGAGGGAAAAATACATTAACAAATGATTAAATTTTGTTATAAACTAGGGTTTTAGTAGAGAGTGTTTGTGGGGAGGAGAATTGATTTGTTTTCTTATTCAGTACCAAATATATATACAAGCTTAAACTAGGGTTTCCTGTAGAATAAACCCTAGTATCCAGAACATTCTAGATCATACCTAAGGGGTATAATGGACATCCATAAAATAATAATATTTTATAACACTCCCCCTTGGATGTCCATTATAAAGCAAATATACATCATTTTATAATGCGCATGTGCAATGCTGCCTCATTAAAAACCTTAACAGGAAAACCCAGTGGGAAAAACCATAGCTAAGGGAAAAAGAGTACAGCGCGCATTGACTCCCCCTCATGATATCATCCGTTGAGATCCTTGAGATGACGCAACCCGATTTGATGAACTAATTTCTTGAACGTAGCAGTAGGAAGCGCCTTGGTAAATAGATCTGCTAAATTTTCACTTGAACGAATCTGTTGGACACTAATCTCACCATTCTTCTGAAGGTCATGGGTGAAGAAAAACTTTGGCGAAATATGCTTCGTCCTGTCACCTTTAATGTACCCTTCCTTGAGTTGTGCAATACAGGCTGCATTGTCTTCATATAATGTAGTCGGAGCTTGTTTTCCACATAAACGACCACAATCTTCTTGTATGTGCTGAATTAGAGACCTTAGCCATACACATTCTCGACTAGCCTCATGAATTGCTAAAATTTCTGCATGATTAGAAGAAGTAGCAGCAATGGTTTGTTTCATGGAACGCCAAGAGATTGCGGTACCACCATATGTAAATACATATCCAGTTTGTGATCGAGCAACATGAGGATCTGATAAATACCCTGCATCTGCAAAACCAACTAATTCTTCTTTGGAGGTGTTAGAAAAGAACAAACCTTTATCTTTCGTACCTTGTAGATAGCGAAATATATGCTTAACCCCATTCCAATGCCTTCGGGTAGGACATGAGCTAAACCTTGCTAATAGATTGATAGAGAATGATATGTCGGGTCTTGTGTGACTAGCAAGGTACATCAATGCTCCTATTGCACTTAGATATGGTACTTCAGGACCAAGAATCTCTTCATCATTTTCCCGAGGGCGAAAAGGATCTTTATCAACATCTAGTGATCTTACAACCATTGGGCTAGTTAACGGATGTGCTTTATCCATATAAAATCTTCTGAGCACCTTCTCTGTGTATGTAGTTTGATGCACAAGGATTCCTTCTTTTAGGTGCTCAATTTGTAGCCCTAAACAAAATTTTGTCTTACCAAGATCTTTCATTTCAAACTCTTTTTTCAAGTATTCCACTGTTATTGGAATCTCTTCTGGAGTTCCAATGATATTCAAATCATCAACATAGACAGCAATAATCACAAAACCTGACCCGAATTTCTTTATGAAAATACAAGGGCTAATAGGGTCATTTCTATAATCTTCTTTCAACAAATATTCACTAAGGCGATTGTACCACATACGCCCTGATTGTTTCAATCCATAAAGGGATCTATTTAACTTAATACAATGTTGTTCTCGAGAACGCGAACCAGTTGCTTCAGGCAACTTGAGACCTTCCGGGAGTTTCATGTATATATCACTATCAAGTGGGCCGTATAAGTAAGCTGTTACAACATCCATTAGTCGTAAATCAAGTCCATGTCTTACTGCCAGACTAATTAAGAATCTGAAAGTAGTTGCATCCACCACAGGAGAATATGTCTCCTCAAAATCAATACCAGGTCTTTGTGAGAATCCTTGTGCAACTAAACGTGCTTTGTGTCTCACAATTTCACCCTTTTCATTTCTTTTCCGCACAAAGACCCATTTATATCCCACTGGTTTTACACCTTCGGGTATACGAACTACTGGCCCAAATACTTCTCTCTTTGCAAGTGATTTCAATTCTGCATCAATTGCTTCTTTCCATTTTGGCCAATCATCTCTTTTCCTACATTCTTCAATGGACTTAGGCTCATGATCCTCTTTTTCATTCATAACATCAAGTGCTACATTATATGCAAAAACATCATCGACGTCGATTTCATTTCGGTTCCAAGTTATTCTAGACATGACATAATCTGTTGAGATCTCTTCATTTTCAGGTACCTGAGGTTCTTCTAGAACACTATCATTTGTCATGTCTATGGTCTCTTCTGGAGATCCTTCACTTATTGCTTCCTCAATCTGGCCATTACTTATCATTGCTCCTTTTCTTTTCCGAGGATTCTTATCTTTGGAACCTACTGGTCTACCACGCTTCAGGCGTGCCTTAGACTCATGAGATTGTCCTTCAGGGACATCAATCTTGATAGGAGCATTTACAGCTGGTATATGTGACTTAGTTACTCTATTTAGGTCAGTAAATGCGTCTGGCAATTGATTTGCTAAGCTTTGTAAATTAATTATCTTTTGGACTTCCAATTCACATTGTTTAGTGCGAGGATCAAGGTGGTTTAATGATGATTCATTCCAACTAATTTCATTTTCCAGCTGCTTGTTCTCTCCCCCTAATGCTGGGAAAACCAACTCGTTAAAGTGACAATCTGCAAAACGAGCAGTAAATAGATCACCTGTTAATGGCTCTAGGTATCTAATTATTGATGGGGATTCAAACCCGACATATATGCCCAGCCTCCTTTGAGGACCCATCTTAGAGCGTTGTGGTGGAGCAATTGGAACATACACAGCACATCCGAAAATTCTTAGATGGGAAATATCTGGTTCCTGACCACAAACCAATTGTGATGGGGAGAATTTATGTTTACTGGTTGGCCTGATGCGAATTAGTGCTGCAGCATGTAAAATAGCATGTCCCCAAGTAGAAATCGGTAGATCCGACTTCATAAGTAATGGTCTAGCAATCAACTGAAGACGTTTAATTAGTGATTCTGCAAGACCATTTTGTGTATGAACATGTGCTACAGGATGTTCAACATTTATTCCAATAGCCATACAATAATCATTAAAAGCCTTTGAAGTAAATTCACCAGCATTATCCAGACGTATATTCTTAATAGGAAAATCTGGAAATTGTGCTCGTAATCTTATCAATTGAGCAAGTAACCTCGCAAACGCCAGGTTGCGGGTTGATAGTAAGGACACATGTGACCATCTAGTCGATGCATCGATTAAAACCATAAAATATCTAAATGGTCCACATGGTGGATGTATTGGTCCACATATGTCTCCTTGTATACGTTCAAGGAAAGAAATAGATTCATAATTTATTTTCGCTGGTGATGGCCGAATGATCAACTTACCTTGGGAGCAAGCAGCACAAGAATAATCATTTTGAAGAATCTGCTGGCTCTTCAAAGAATGTCCATGTGAATTTTCAATTATTTTTCGCATCATTGATGAACCGGGATGGCCTAACCGGTCATGCCAAACTATAAAGCTATCTGTAAACTTCTGGTTTACAATAGCATATGTCTCAATAACATTAATCTTTGTGTAGTACAAGCCAGTGGAGAGTGCAGATAATCTCTCCAAAACCTGCTTAGTGCCTTGGGTTATACTCGTAATTTGAAGGAATTCATTATTTCCTTCACTTATTGTCTCAATATGGTATCCGTTTTGACGGATATCTTTAAAACTCAATAAATTTCTTTGAGACTTAGGGGAGTACAAAGCATCAACAATTTCGAATTTTGTTCCCATAGGCATCAATATAGTTGCTCTTCCGGAGCCTTCAATAATGTTTGCACTACCGGATATAGTATTCACACTTATATTATTCATCATCAATTGAGAAAAATATCTCTTATTTTTAAGTATTGTATGAGTAGTTGCACTATCAGCTAGACATATTTCTTCACCATTTATTGTTAATTGAGCTTGGAGAGCATTCATGTTCTTCAAATAAAATAATAGAAAGTAAATAACATATCCTAAAATATCCAAATATTCAAAGTAACTAAAATAAGATTAAAGTAACAAAGTCTTAAAGCACAAAACAAACTATTAAACTATCAAGTTCATGCATAAAATAACAAAGCCAAAGTAAATAACATAAATTATTCTAGCTAAATTGTGAATGTAAACTACTAAATCTTTATTTGCTAATAGTCATAATTATTATTGACTTAATTATTCCCTTCAGGGGTGGTGAAGAAATCTGCAACCTCCAGGTGAGTTGTATCACCATTATCAAAATCACCTTCGCCATCTTCGTATACCAAGTTAGTCTCCACTTTCTTTCCTTTCTTTTTCAGAGACTGCTGATAAAGGTCAACAAGATGCTTTGGTGTACGACATATACGAGACCAGTGGCCCTTTCCTCCACAACGGTAGCACATAGTCTCACTTTTAGCCTTCTCATGCTTTTTACTACCATCCTCATTATCCCACTTCCGGTGAGAATATGAGTTTTTGAAATGACCACCTCTACCTCTATAATATCCACGACCTCTTCTGCGGCCATGACTTCCACCACGACCTCGACCACTGCTGCTGGCAGGGCCTCTATTGTTAATTCGTATCCCATTGTGGGATGCAGCATTCACTTCAGGGAATGCAGTAGAGCCAGTTGGCCGTGATTCATGAATTTTCAATAAAAGCTCATCATTTTGTTCAGCCACTAGAAGACAAGATATCAATTCAGAATATTTTTTAAAGCCCTTTTCACGATATTGTTTACTCAATAAGAGATTATCCTTGTGAAAAGTGGTATATGTCTTTTCCAACATATCCTCATCAGTTATTTTTTCTCCACATAATTTCAGTTTAGAAGTGATTCTAAACATGGCTGAGTTATACTCACTTACTGATTTAAAATCTTGTAATCTTAAATTAAGCCATTCATAACGAGCTTGAGGGAGGATAACATTTTTCTGGTGGTCGTACCTTTCCTTTAAATTATTCCAAAGCACCATTGGGTCTTTCACAGTTAAATATTCAGTCTTAAGGGCCTCATGAAGGTGATGGCGAAGGAATATCATAGCTTTAGCTTTGTCTTGACTGTTTTCTTGATTTCCTATTTTGATAGTTTTTCCAAGACCTTTTGCATCTAGATGAATTTCAGCATCCAATACCCAAGACAAATAATTCTTTCCAGTAATATCAAGAGCCGCAAATTCAAGTTTTGCTAAGTTTGACATGATACACTATATACGAAAATGTACACAAATTAGGAACTAATAGGTACTATAAATAAATACAAAAGTGTTGAAGAGAAATCAAGTCAATCTCATACGATATTCCAGTAATTATTACTCTAGACTCTAGATTTTCGATAGGTAAAAATTACCATTATTCCATAAAAAGAGATACTAACAAATAAAACCTAAACTGAAAAATACTAAAACCATTGGAGGTGACTCAACAAACCGAGCTGAGAAACACATAAAGAACGAATAATATAACATAAAGGATGAACAGTGAACAATGTATGATATTAACTTCTGTGTATATATCTCTGTGAAGTAGTGAATTTGTAAACAATCATTATACGTATACCGGCCTTGTTAATTGGTGTCACGAATTACTGATGTTATATTTTACTTTCTTAGAGAGGGTGTATAACATTCATACGTAAATAATAGACTCGGTTTATAATAGTAAAATATAACATCAGTAACAACAGTAAAATGTAAAATCAGGTTTTTTTTTTATTTTTTTATTTTTTTTTTATTATTATATATATCTTTTATGGTCTCTTATTAATACTAGGGTTAGTTTATATAATTATTTGAAGTAATAATACTATTATAACAAAACTAATGTTAATAGATATATTTATGTTACTAATAAAAAAAACTGATGCCATATGAGTAATGAAAATATATAATAGTCGTTAGCGTAGAACAAATGCACAGAGTACAGCATCATATAGTTGAATGCTTCAAATCAGAACGAAAGTTCAGACCAACCATCAGATCCAATGACCCATTGACCCATACATATAAATGATAAACTGAAGTAGCTTAGCATAGGATTTTTTTTTTTTTTATTTTTTTTATTTTTTTTTTTTCACCATTAATCAACAACAACACATGCCAACCAAAGTTACAAAGATTAACTGATATGTTGTTCACAGAAAAGTCCTAGAGAAATAGAATCAGGCACAAGAAAAGACAACATAAAAGTAAAAGAGAAACTTTCTTGCCAATTTTACATAAAAAAAATAAAAAAAAAACATACAAGAAGATATTCATACGCAAGTATATTATTGCTTGGCGATCAATTTCAGGAAAAAAACAAAATAAAGCTACAACCTACCGGAGGTATGAATCTAATTTCATCAAAATTATCACAAAGATCAAAACTTTAAACTCTTAATTTCATAACCAATTGATTAATTTTCATTAAACAATGATTAATTATGATTTTAATGTTTAATTGAACTGGGTCAATTACAGGAACTACATTTCAACCATTATCATTCAATACTCAAAAACCCTTGTTTCCAATTGCTGGATATCCTATGATCCACCATCAAATTTCTGCTTGCAAATCTGTATGTTTCAGTTTGGTTTACATTTGTTGAAGAAAGTTTGAATTTTGATGATTAATTGTGTTGTAATTTGATTAATTGAGTGCTAAATAATTTTTATTTTTTTTATCAACCAATAATATTAGTGTAAGTCTTTGTTACTAGATATCAATATACCTACAAAATAATTAACACTTCGTATATACTTTGGTTTTGTTACCACAAAACAAACATTAATATAATTGATTTCCACTTTATTAACCACAGTACCGGATTCCAAAACTATATTTACAATTATGGAGACAATAAAAATGGATCTAAAACCATAGTTCAATCCACCAAACTATAATTTTAAGTAAAGAGGGAAAACGTACCTGATAGTAGTTACCTTTGTATGCTCAGTGATTAGGGTTTCGTGCTGATAACGTGTTATAAACTAGGGTTTTAGTAGAGAGTGTTTGTGGGGAGGAGAATTGATTTGTTTTCTTATTCAGTACCAAATATATATACAAGCTTAAACTAGGGTTTCCTGTAGAATAAACCCTAATATCCAGAACATTCTAGATCATACCTAAGGGGTATAATGGACATCCATAAAATAATAATATTTTATAACAAATTTAAAAATAATTAATCATCAATATATAATTTGCGAAGCACTTTTATTGCTAATGTAAACGGGTTTCGTATATACTCTATATATGTTCATGTAATTAATATTTCATCTCTTTATGAATTTTTAAGTTTATTTTTACCAAATTTAAGATTTTCTTAAAAACTGCTTAGTTAAAACGTATAAAATTTATTTAGTAAGCCTTAAAGTACTTTTATTTGTCAAACTAGTATTTGGCCTGGGCAATGCTCAAGGGGATATATGCGAGTAAAACTAACAATTTAAAATTGGATGATTACGAAACAAATGTTGACATTTATTAAATGATGACATACATTAAATTGAGGTGGCGTGAATCCCTCCAAAAGTCACATTAATATAATCAGCGATAGTTACTATGTTGTTTTGGCAGTTGCCTACTTCTACTTGGAGAGTTCCATATTCCCTTCACGCCTTCAACTTCATTAACACATTCAGATTTATAACATTTAATTTCTTATTAAATAACAACAAATCTTCTATAGCTTAGTGGTTTGAATTGTAATAAAAGGTCATGGGTTCGATCCTTGATTTAGTTATATTTTTAATGTAAGTATTTTAAAGTTTAGTTAAATTCGTCACATCATTGAACATGTGTCGCCATGTCATCGATATTTAGAAGTGACACATGGCGGGATGACAAACCTTCGTTTGACGTTTTAATATATATTATTAATTCTTATTAAATAACAAATAATCTTCTATAGCTTAGTGGTTTGTATTGTAATTCTCAAATGAAACGTCAAGGGTTCGAGCCTTGAATTTAGTTATGTTTTTTTAAAGCAAGTATTTTAAATTTTAGTAAAATTTGCCACATGTTTGCACATGTGTCTCCATGTAATAGATAATAGAAGTGACACTTGACGTTTTAATATATAGTATTGATGATTCGGAGCAACGTCTGGGATCAAAGCTAGTTTACTTCCCATTAAATATAATTTCATATGAATTTTCCATTTCAACCGCGCGTGTTGTTTGGTGGTGTCTCTTATCAACAGTCCCCGTATTTGTTATAAATATTGATCACAACTTCGAAGGTTTGATTGAAGCTACTAACAAGGGTGCGACCATGGGGGAATTGATTGCTTATGGAAACTCAAGTCTAATGGGTGCATCCGGGGTTGGGATTTGTGTGTGTATGGTCACACTTTTCTAGATGTGGCACGCAAATCAAGGCAAGATGGTTGACAAGGGGAATAAGTTGGTTTTACCTATGAGTTTTTATCCCATTTCACTTGATAGGGTTTTTCTCATTTTAAGCATTGAGTCTTTCATTTCTTGGAGGTTCTTAATCTTCATTTACAGCCTTAAACACATGGAAAATGACTTCTTCAAGGTTTCTTGATTAAAAGATTGAATCTTGAAAGGTTTGTTGAAGATTTGAAGAAAATCTCAAAAATTGCGCAAATCTTGATCTTTGCCTGTGGCGTGAATTTTGGCGATTTTTTTCAACAATTTTGGGTAGATTGAATCTTTGTGTAATTCTAGTTGTAATTTGTTGATTATCTTGTTTATCAAGGTATTAGAAAGTTTGTTAGGATATTTGTTAATTAGATATAGTTTGTTAGAATTTGTTAGCAAGATGAGAATGACATTTACTGCTGATGTGGCATCTTATCTTGTGAGTCATTGTTGAGTCAGTTAGGGGACGATTTTTTCTTTGTTTATGCGTGTGTTTTTAGTTTGTTTTGTTAGGATTTTGTTGATGATTATGATTATAAATAATCTCAACATTAGTTTGTAAAAATTCAGATTTGAATATTGAAATAAAGTTTTGTTTTGTTTACTTAGAAAACAAAAATACCGAAAATTGGAGTTGGTGGATTTTTCCTTTAGACTCTTGTGAAAATTAGTTAGTGGCTTTGAGACTGCTTGGAGCTTTCATCAAAGACTAATTAATCAACCTAAAATTGCGAATTTTGGTGGCTAGGCCTTTAGGAATTCGTAAATTTAGTATCCTATTCTTGTGAGTTTTTTATTCATACGAAAATTCACATCAACTTTATTGCTCTCGTTGAGAGGTTAAAATGATCTATACTCAAGCAAAATTAGCTATGGCAGATGTGCAATCTATAAAAAAAAAACTAGGGGATTCCTTATGAACAAGATAGAGACGTTCAAAGGGACAATGAGATCAAAGAATTGTGCAACATGTTGAAAGAACTTATGCAATTCGTGGGAAACAAGTCTAAAAGCGCAAAAAATCGAACAATCTTGATGAGTCTAGTTCAAGTTCTAGTGATGATGATTCTACTAGAAGCACATGTAAGACTAGGAGGATCAGAGACTCAAGTTCAAGTGATGAAGATGATAGAAAAAGGCACAAAAAATGAGACAAACCAAGGGATGATGACCGAAATTTGAAGTTGGACGTTCCTGAATTCAATGGAAGTTTGGATCCTGAAGTTTTTCTTGATTGGTTAAGGAGAACCAAAAGGGTGTTTATCTACAAAGAGTATGATGATTCTAAGGCCTTCAAGGTGGCGGAATTGAAGCTATCATCTTATGCTAGTCTTTGGTATGAAGGCTTGCAAAGGAAGAGAAGGAAAGAAGGGAGATCCAGGATTACCTCTTGGAGCAAATTGAAGAAAGAGTTAAGGAAAAGATTTGTTCCTCATGAATACGAGCAAAATAACTTCCTAAAGATGCATGCTTTGAAACAAAACTCAAAAAGTGTTGAAGAATACATCAATGAGTTTGAGAACATGGTCATCATATGTGATATTGAAGAGAAGGAGGATCACAAGGTGGCTAGATCTGTTGCAGGGCTTGATGGATCTATCAAAGAGAAAGTAGAATTACAACCCTATTGGAATTTTTATGAAATTTGTAAGGTAGCCTTGAGAGTTGAGAAGCAAAGCACTCGAAAAAGTCCAAAACTTTCTTCAAAAGTTATGAATCAAAGAAGGAAAAAGAGGTGGTGTTTGCACAATACACTAAGCCTAGGGTCATTACTCCTACTAAATTATCATCAATTCCTGATTACAAGAGAAAGTGTTTCAAGTATCAAGGGTATGGACATGTGCAACGAAATTGTCTTAGTTCAAGAGTCAGCATAGTTAGAGAGGCAAGGGAGATTGAAGAAGCCTATCTAGATGTAACTATTGGAGAAGGGGAGCAAGATGACATTGAGCAAGAGGATAAAAGTAATAATGATATGGAGGAAGTTGATCCTAAGACACATGGTCAAGCTTTAGTGTTGAGAAGGGTTTTACAAACCAAACCCACGCCATTGGAGGAGAGCCAAAGAGACAAGATTTTCATATCAAGGTGAGTAGTTCAAGGTAAACTTTGTGATGTGATCATTGATAGTGGTAGTTGCACGAATGTGGTATCTACTTTGTTGATTCAAAAGCTCAACTATCCTACCCATAATCATCTTCATCCATACAAGCTTCATTCCCTAAGCAATACTAGCGATGTTAAGGTAACTAAACAAGCTTTAATATCATTCAAAATTGCACAATTTGAGGATAGTGTGTTGTGTGATGTTTCCCTATGGATGTGTGCCATATACTACTTGGAAGACCTTGGAAATATGATAGATTTGTTCAATATGATTGTAGAACTAATGTTTATGTAATTAAAAAGCACGCCAATGGAAAGTCTATTGCATTAAATCCATTGAAAGTTGTGAAGGTTAAAAAACAAGAGACTATGGAGGATAAAAGAGGGGCGTTTTTTACGAGTGTAAGAGAGGTGGAAAGGGAATTAAATTCTTGTAATCAGGTCTTTGTTCTCATGGCTAAGGAAGTACAAGAAGGTTCCTCATCAATTCCATCAATTTTGTAGCCTTTGTTGCATGAATATGAAGATGTGTTTCCTGAAGATCTACCACCAGGATTACCACCTATAAGGGGCATTGAACATCAAATTGATCTTATTCCTGGAGCTCAAATTCCAAATAAGCCAGCCTATGGATGTAATCCAGAGGAAACCAAGGAGATTCAAAGGCAAATAGAAGAACTAATGGAACGTGGATACGTTAGGGAGAGCATGAGTCCTTGTGTAGTTCCTACTTTTATTGTTCCTAAGAAGGATGGTACTTGGAGAATGTGCATTGATTCAAGAACAGTCAACAACATCACCATCAAATATAGATTCCCAATTCCAAGGTTAGATAATTTGCTTGATGAGTTATATGGCTCTAATGTGTTTACCAAGATTGATCTTAGGAGTGGGTATCATCAAATTCGCATGAAAGAGGGTGATGAATGGAAAACAGCTTTCAAAACTAAGTTGGGGCTCTATGAATGGTTGGTTATGCCTTTTGGTCTTACTAATGCACCTAGTACCTTCATGGGACTCATGAATGAGGTATTGAAGCCATATCTTGGGAAGTTTGTTGTTGTTTACTTAGATGACATTCTGGTTTATAGTAGAAGCAATGAAGATCATCTACAACATCTAAGGAGTGTTTTCGAAACCTTAAGGCAACAAAAACTTTATGGGAAGCTCGAAAAATGCTATTTCATGGTACCTAGTGTCACGTTTTTGGGGTATGTGGTCTCACAAGATGGAGTTTCTGTAGATTTGTGGTCTCAAACAAAGGTAGAAGCAATCAGAACTTGGCCTACTCCAACTAATGTCATTGATATTCGTGCTTTTCAGGGGTTAGCTTCATTCTATAGGAGATTTGTGAAGAATTTCTCAGCTATTGTAGCTCCTATGACTGAGTGTATAAAAAAGACAAGCCTTTTGAGTGGACAAAAGAGGTGCAAAACGCCTTTGAGAGGATTAAGGAGGTGCTATGCAACACACCTATTCTTGCATTGCTAGACTTTTCAAGACCTTTTGAAATTGAAACTAATGCAAGTACTGCGGGGATTAGAGCAGTATTGGTTCAAGAGAAGAGGCCTATTGCTTACTTTAGTGGGAAATTGAATGGAGCAAGGTTGAACTATTCTACTTATGATAAAGAGTTTTATGCAATTGTTACAGCTCTTGATCATTGGAGTCATTATCTAAGACCTCACCACTTCATTCTACATTCTGATCATGAATCATTGAAGCATATTAATGGCCAACAGAAGTTGAATCCTAGACATGCCAAGTGGGTAGAATTCCTACAATCTTTTCACTTTTCATCAAAGTCCAAAGAAGGCAAGTCTAATGTTGTTGCAGATTCTCTCTCACGGAGGTATGCTCTTATTAGTGTGTTGAATTGCAAGCTATTTAGCCTAGATATGATCAAAACATACTATGAGCATGATGACAATTTCGGTCCTATATTGCAACAAATGAGCAAGGGTGTTATGGACTCTTATGTGATGCATGATGGGTTCTTATTCAATGGTAATCAATTGTGTGTGCCTAAGTGTTCAATTATAGAATTATTTGTTAGAGAAGCGCATGGTGGAGGGTTAGCATGGCATTTTGGCATTACTAAAACTCTAAACATGTTACAAGAACACTTATATTGGCCTAAGATGATTGTTGATGTTGAAGCTATCATATCTCAATGCACAATCTGTCAATTGTCAAAAGCTTCTTTTCATCAAGGTCATTACACACCATTTCCTGTTCCTGAAGATCCTTGGGAAGATGTCTCCATGGATTTTATTGTGGGATTACCTAGAACTGCAAGAAGCAAGGATTCTATCATGGTTGTGGTAGATAGATTTTCGAAGATGGCTCACTTTACACCTTGCCATAAAACAGATGATGCTATGAATCTTGCAGACTTCTATTTCAGAGACATTGTGAAGCTTCATGGAATTCCGAAAGCCATTGTGAGTGATAGGGATACGAAATTCATGAGCTACTTTTGGAAGTCTCTGTGGAAGCTTGTTGGCACGAAATTACTCTTTAGTAAATCATATCATCCACAAATTGATGGGCAAACGGAAGTCACAAACAGAACATTGGGTGTAATATTGCGTGGTTTGGTGAGCAAGATACGGAAAGATTGGAATTTGAAGCTTGCACATGCAGAGTTTGCCTACAATAGGTCACCAACTTTTGCTACTAAAGACTCGCCATTTGAGGTTGTTTATGGGGTGAATCCTAAGTTACCTATTGATCCTATTGATATTCCAAAGGGTGAATTGGTGCATAAGGATGCTTTGGCGAAAATTGATTACATGCAGAAGCTTCATGCGCAGGTCAGGGCTTGGATTGAGAAGGTGAACAAGTAATACAAGGCTCGTGCAAATAAGAACCGTCATCAACATTCATTCAAAGAAGGACACTTGGTTTCGCTACACCTAAGGAAGGAAAGATTCCCAAATAAACGCAACAAAAAACTTATACCTAGGTGTAATGGTCCATTAAAGGTGTTGAAGAAAATTGGTGACAATGCTTATCAGCTTTAATTGCCAGGTGAATATGGAGTCCATGCTACATTTAACATTTGTGATTTGACTCCTTATGTTTCTGATGATCAAATTCGAGCTTTGAGGACAAACTCTTTTGAAGAAGGGGAGGATGATATAAATATTGATCACAACTTCGAAGGTTTGATTGAAGCTGTTAACAAGGGTGCAACCATTGGGGAATTGATTGCTTATGGAGACTCAAGTCAAATGGGTGCATCCAGGGTTAAGATTTACGTGTGCATGGTCACAAATGTCTAGTTGTGGCACGCAAATCAAGGCAAGATGGTTGACATACAAGAGGAATAAGTTGGTTTTGCCTATGAGCTTTTATCCCATTTCACTTAATAGGGTTTTTCTCTTTTTGGGCATTGAGTCTTTCATTTCTTGGAGGGTCTTAATCTTCATTTACAGCCTTAAAAACATGGAAAATGACTTCTTGAAGGTTTCTTGATTAAAAGATTGAATCTTTAAAGGTTTCTTGAAGATTTGAAGAAAATCTCAAAAATTGCGCAAATCTTCATCTTCGCTTGTGGCGTGAATTTTGGCAATTTTTCTAGGATTTTGGGTAGATTAAATCTTTGTTTAATTCTAGTTTTAATTTGTTGATTATCTTGTTTATCAAGGTATTAGAAAGTTTGTTAGGATATTTTTTAATTAGATATAGTTTGTTAGCAAGATGAGAATGACATGCACTTGTAGGGCCCCGGATTTTAGGGTCCCAAATTTTTTGGTCACCTTCCCCAAACCGTCCATAGGTCGAGTTAAACCTTAAAGATTGGCTTAATGAAAGGTGAAATGGACTTTTTTTAGAGGTATTTTGCAAAAAAAAAAGGAGCGCAAGAATTTCAGTCGTGCTAGCGTGGTAGCGTCACAAACTTTGTCATGCTGACAGTGCAGCGCAACAAAGTTTATCACGCTACAGCAGTAGCGCTACAAACTTTGTGACGCTGCGACGTTAGCGTGACAAAGTCTGTCACGCTACGCTATTTTAGTGTTTTTTTAATTTCTAATTATCTTTTTTCAAGTGAGATAATATCAACGAAAACGGACGATGCTAGTAAGGAGTTGCCAATGAGTTTTAGGAAACAAACTCATAAACCATGTATTTAGATTGATATACGAATGGGACACGAATATGGGATGATAATCTAAATTGTACGAATAACCCTTTCGAGCATGATAAAGCACCATGGGGATGACTCCAAGTTATAATCTTACGAACCAAAGGTTGGATTCAGGCGGTGAAGGTACAAATATGGCGGAGTGCGTCATATTAGCCCATAGGCGGCCATTACTAGTTTTCTCTCAATTATACACAAGTTATATAAAGAACCAAAAAATAATAATTTACAACCTAACATAAAATTACTATTATTATGGTGAAATCATATAAAACTAATTAATTTAGTCAAATCGTCGTTAAGATTAATTCAAGGTTCCTAGCATGATACAATTTGTCCAAAAATTATCTTAGTTTAATGTGATAAATTAATTCAAATTAATTCCTTTAACAAAAACATTGTGAAAAATGGAAATAAATATAAAAATATATAAATACAGAAATCAATACATAAAGTTTAATTTAACACTCTCAGAAAGCTTACACTTCTCGA
Organism: Suaeda aralocaspica; assembly: GCA_016808085.1. Classification (NCBI taxonomy): domain Eukaryota; kingdom Viridiplantae; phylum Streptophyta; class Magnoliopsida; order Caryophyllales; family Amaranthaceae; genus Suaeda; species Suaeda aralocaspica. The sequence goes on from PYUH01000180.1 coordinate 910,731, forward strand.
TTGATTATTGTTTCTTCGATTATTAATTTGGACAAAGTTTCGAATTTAATTCGTAATAATAAGAAATTAACCAACTTTATTACTAATGAAATAAAAAATAATTTGAAGGAGAAAAGTTTAAGTGTAAAGAGAAAAGGAGAAAACGAGAGAGAAAGTAGGTTTAGGAGAATGAGAGAATGTCGGCTTTGGATGTGTGGGAATGGGTAGAAAAAATCAAGAGAGTCAAGAGGATCGTTTTGGAGGAGAAAAAAAGGTATTTATAAGGAAAATATGTAGCGCGACAGGTTTTATCACGCTGGACAGGTAGCTTTACAAGTTTAGTGACGCTGACCAGCCAGCGTGACACAAGTTGTCACGCTGCGCAGCTAGCGTTGGCTTGCTTGTCACGCTGCTACGTCAGCGCGACTTGTTGAGTCACGCTACGCTACAACTGTTTTTTTTTAATCAAATATTCGGCTTATATAAAAATCCAATAATATAAATGGGTTTTTTAAAAAATATTTTGCAATTTAAGAAAAATAGTAAAATTAAATCCTATAACATCAGTTGTCCAATAATCTAGACAAGTGGGTTTTATTGTTCATCATGGAGTCTTACCACGGGATCGGGGACTAAATTAGGTGTCTACAGTTAGCTCCCACTTTGATTGAGTCTGAGTAAGACGAAAATCAAAGTATGTTCGAATCGCTTTTCGAGACTTCCATATTCGGAACCGAGGGCTCCTTATTAACCAGTCAAGATTTTCGAAAGCAATGGCTTCCAGAACTTTAGAAACTTTTTGTTTTCGACAATTGGAATAGCTATTTTCTAATTAATTGGCTTTCTTACTTTGAAATCGACATATTGAATATAAGTTTTAATGCATTAATTTATTTATTAAAACGTTTTAAAATCAATTTATAAGCAAAAGTAATAAATTAGTCTATCTATTACTAATCTAGTAAATTCACTTATTAATAAAATATCTTAACACAAAAGGGTAATAGATTCGCTTATTTATTACTACTTTATTAAATTCGTTTATTTACTAAAAATATTTGAAGAAAAGGTAATAAATTTGCTTGTTTATTACTATTTTAGTAAATTCACTTATTTACCAAAGAAGTGTTTGAAGAAAAGGTAATAAATTCGCTTATTTATTACTATTTTAGTAAATTCGCTTATTTATTACTATTTTAGTAAATTCTCTTATTTACTAAAAAAGTGTTTGAAGAAAATGTACAATTTATTACTATTTGAAAAAAGGTAACAAATTCTCTTATTTATTACTATTTTAATTATAAGAGTAATGAGCTCTTAATTAATAACCAAAAGTGGAAATGCTCTTAATATTTATGAAGCAACGTACTCCAATAATAAGAAACTATTTATCCTATTATTTAGTATGATAAAAGTAAAAATGCTCTTAATTTTACCTCAAATGACATAGCGCAAGAAAATTAGTAGCGCTACTGCTGTAGCATGACAAACTTTGTTGCGCTACTCTATGGAGCGCTGCATAATTTGTTTAGCGCTTGTTAAGTAGCGCTAAAAATGTTGTGGCGCTCCTCATTTAGCGCTACAAAGTTTGTGATGCTACACTTTTTAAAATTTCTGGCTCTTTTTTTTTTTTGTAAAAGCTTTTGAAGTTTAACTTCATTAATTGTTCTTGTACTATTGATTAGACCTTGGCCCTTTTATTATTAACATATAACTAATGAGCTATGTTTTGAGACCGAGGGTCCGAGTAGGGGAAAAATGGCAAATTTAGCGGAGGGTTACGACTTGCTCCCAAAAAATAATCGCCATAATGAAGTTTCAAGTGACACAACTTCTATGTTTTTTTCATAAGGGGCAAAAAGAAAATGTCATAAGCTTAATGAGATTTGTAAGCAAGTGGCTTCATAACTATTTTTGAAAAGAAAGTAGCCCCTAGGGTGTATAAGGTGGTGTAAGTATGGAGACTTGTAGCAACAAGAAAGGTCACAAATATCTATGCAAAGCTAGCTAGAAGAGTATGTACAAGCTAGTTATAATGTAAGTATGCTGAAATTAGTTACAAATAAGCACAAGGAAAACAACCAAAAATATGCATAAATGAGCACGGAGGTGTCATATCATGAGTTAGTAGGAAGCAAAGGATGGGGGTATCTCAACTTTTCCTAAATCGATTTTTTTTTTTTTTTAAAATGATTATTTTTTTTGTACGAGGAGAATTAGGAAGAAAGAATAGTAGAAGTTAAGGATCCAAAATTGATTACAGTTGTTGTATAATGTGCTTCACAATGCTTCTGATTCAAAGGGGAGTGATTTTAGCTTGCTCATTTGATCTTAGACTATGAGCCATCATCTTATATTTTCGTGATTGTCTTGTTTGAGTAGTTTGTTTCAAATTCAACTATTGGCTACTAGTAATGTGAATCTCTTTAGAGAAATAAGAGATCAATATTATAAATGCTTGCTCAAGTTTTGAAGTGTTGAAGATGATAATGCTTGAGGTAGACGAGTTGCTAAGTTTATGAAGACTAAAACTAAAAGAGATAGGAAAGATTTTGGTGATGAGTGGATGATATGGAGTCAAGGTGGTGCCTCTTGCTGCCATGGATAGGTATAAGATAGCTATGAAAATTCATTCTTTAAGAGAAAATAAAGAAGTTGGATGATTTTGCGGAATAAAAAGGAACGAGTAAAGGAAGTATGTGAGTGTTTGAGTTAAAAGATGACACTATAAGAGTTGATGATGATGAGCATGAGAAAGGAAAGAAGCTTGATGAAGAAGAGTATGTGTGAAAAAAAAGAAAAGAAGGATGATATGTGTAAAAGAAAATGACTTGCTTTATGTGACATTAAGGCAATTTTCTTTTAAGGACGATTGTGCGTCCTAAAACAAAACAGTATCCAAGACCTTAGGTGAGTCTTGAGTTCAAAGGAACCTTTCTTTTAATGGGCCCTTAAAATTTTACTCACGTTACATGTCCTTAAGATGTAGGACTATTAAGACCGCACCGTATGAAAGGTTGCATACATATCCAACTCGAGTTGGAATCAGGTCTTACGTAGCTCTTGCTTCTGAGTTATTGATGTGTTAAAGGTAAAGACACAAGTTTTTTGCATTTTCGTTACACCTCAAGGAAAGCTTTTTCAGGGTTGTATCGTGGCTAAGTTTAGGGTGTAAGAAAGAAATGGAAAAGAAGGCTCAAATACCCATAATTAACCCAAACTATGCTACAAACTTGTTCTTAGACAGCCTGTGGACACTATTTGTCCAGCTATCCTTTAGACAAGGCAATTCCCCTAATATGTTGTTACCAAGATATACACTCACTGTTATACTTTGTAAATAGATGACGCTGGAAGCTAACAACAATAAAAAGTAGATTATTGATGCCTACAAGAGGGATGACCAGTACACTAAAACACTAAACATTGCCCGTAACTCCCTTACATGAGGGATGAAAAAATATTTTACAAAACAGAACATCAAAGTGAAACCTAAACTAACCACTGAACTATAAGGAAATCACATACAATTGATCATAATAGTACAAATACCAAAAATAATCAAATGTTTATTATGCGTAGAATTTAATCTACTTGTACACTAAGTAGCACGGTCAATGAGTTTGGGTAGCACATTGTCATTTTCACATTGACCGTGTGTGTTGCTTAAACTCCTGAACTAGAGAAAAATATGACCTCTGTTGTTTCTTACTTGCTACATAGCAAGTTGGACCAAATTTTTAGGTGTGTTATTTCCATTGTAGGAACACATAATATAAAAACTAGATAGCGGGAGATTTTAGTTGTGTAAGTAGGAATAAAAGTAAAAAAAAAAGTATAAAATGAAATAAAATAACAATTCTCATGTAGGACCCCATAGTTATAGTAGAAATATTCCCAGCAAATAGAAACTTCCATTTAAGAGAAATGTAGCAAGTACAAAAAAATGGAGGGATAAAGAACTGAGTGTTAATGTAACCCTATAAATATTTGTAGCATGCAATTACTAAACAAATTGTACCAAATTTTAATCCATGTATTTCATGTGCTATATTATGAAGAAACAACTAGACTTTTAGGGATTCTTAAACGACAAGGCGATACGACATGTGCAAACACTATAAATTATGCTATATGTTAATATTTACAACAATTAGCACTTTATTAATTATATAATCTACACATAACAAACCTGCAATTGAATATTAGACATTCTCCGATTCCATACGGCCATACGAGTAATCATGTGCGATAGGGAAATGTATACCAATGATTAATTAAACTATACTTGTATCAGTGGTAACAAAAAATGTTGAGGGGAAAAATCACTGTAATGATCAAACCATACTACACTTGTACCAGTGGTAACAAAAAATAATTAGGGGAAAAAGTCACTCCGGCCAATGATTAAACCATACTTGTACCAATGCATGATTAATCATGCAAAACTTGAACGATCACGCCACTCCAATGAACTTCGCTTAATATTGAGGGGAAAAGGTCACTCTGAGTTTGACAAACTAAAAAACATTATTCCCCTTCCACTCAGTTTAAATCATACGACTATAATCGAATATGAAAAAGGATTGTTTAATTCGTCTGAATAAGTGCATTTTTAATATAGTCATATGAGATTTTGTTTAATTTGTCGCAATTAGTGCATTATTAATATTTAATTACTATAATTTTTTATATATATATACAACAAGAAATATTTAATGTCAAACAAGTGCATTGATACATGTGCATGTCAAAATGTATCCAACAAATAGAAAACGAAGGCAGTATAATTTAAGACATAATTTATCTATTTATTACAGTTCATGTTATTAAAGGGGCATGCCCACACATTTAAACTCAATTGCACAGTAAATGCTACAAAAAATTAGTCAACTTTATGTCGTGTTCACCTATTTGCATTAAATGGAAACGCTGCTAACATATTGTAAATGAACACAGTGCTGCGCAATCGAATAATGGCAAAGATATTGCGCAAGGTCTTTATGGGTAGCACAAAGCACAATTATTAGCTTATAAATAAGAAAAACTTATGATATTTCGCCGTTTAGACAACCAAAAAAAATTACACCACAAATTTGAAACACTCAAAGTCATTATTCTGCATATCCAATCGTGTGTTAAGGAACCCATACTTTTTAATATCAAGTAAGGTTAAAGCAAATATTGTCATTTGTGAATTTGGAAGACAATAAATTTTATTGATTTATTTAAAGCATAATATTGTTTATCCTTGTAGGTTTAATGGCTTCAAATTTTGACATGTTCTATGTGTTCATCTCGCACCATGACCTTGAACTTTTGGTAAGTCATTAATTTTTTTTTATTCTCCATTCAATAAGTTTTTAAAGTCAATTAGAAATGTACTTGTAGTTACCTTGTTCCAACGTAATTTGAAATAAATGTTGGTTTAATATTGATCTTTTACCTTGAATATATACATTTATTACAGAAATTACCATCTAGATTTGGCCCAACCATACCACATATAGAGTTATTTATGAAGTTGTGTCGGTATCTAACCCCAGCTATTTGGATTGTGAAAGTTGAGTGGGTTGAATCAAATGTTGAGGGCCATTATTCTTTGACAAGAGGTTGGCGAAAAGTCAGCAATGATAATGAAATAGGAGTAGGAGATAAGGTGACATTCGTATACAATGGAAACAACGTATTCACCTTACATGTGTCCTCGGTACATGGCAACATCAAGTATATTAACATGATTCCTAATTGTGAGGTTAAAAAAAATTCGCCAATCCCAAGGTCACCTCCATTATGGGCAATTCAAAATGAGCCAATTTTCGCTTCATAGTTGTACAAGGAATGTTCTATGTTTCCCTGTTTCCAAATACTATTCACTCTATATTATACAAATCGTGGGCATGTGGTATGACCAGTTGCATCTAATTAGTTATTGATATCACTTTGTTGAGTGTTGTAAATTAGTACGCGTATTAATTTTTCTAATACTCTTTTGTTAAATTCATGTTTCAGAATTTACCTTGGAACTGGGCGAGACATCGCATCCCTATGTGGGAGAATAAAGATGTACCCACATTATTAGTCATGCATGGTAAAATTACATAATGTCACATTAGGGCATACATAAGTGGTACCTGGCGAAAATCTTGCAAATTCAAGGCAGGGTTTAAACGGTTTTTGTGGACTCATGATATATTCCCAGGTGATTCGTGTTGTTTTGAAAAGATTTCTAGCAATCCTTTGAAGCTGAGAGTGACACACTTTCCACAATAAGCGTTGCATAATTCGTGGAAAGATCCATAGTTATGCAAGTTTTGAATAGTAATTGTGTTGAAATTTCTATAAGCCTAATTATTGTAATATTTTAAGAGCAACATTTTAAATGAAATAAGCTATTTGATTTGTAGTTTTTCTATTGAGGCAAATTATCACATGTTTAGTATCATCCCTGTCTTGATAACATATACCATTTCTCGGGGAAATGTCTGTCGAAGAATGGTGATTACATTTAGTATCATATCCGGGGTAGTAAATTGTAACTATCTAACCATTTGTGATTAATTTAGAACCACTTTTTGAAAATGTTAAAACAAATTCTATTAAAATTGTAAAGTGTGAACGTATCCAACTTTGACTTATAGATAGATTTCACAATTTAACATAGACTTTATAATGTTTGTTGTAAAGTGTATGTAATTGTATGACATTTAGTTTTAACTATATAGTAAACTGGTTTTAATGTTTGTTGTATGTAATCCAGGTTTATAATTCCTCTTATCCTTAGTGTAAAAGTCCAATGTTTGCTTTAATTGTACTTTATGTGCAATTTACAATAAAAGGTTGTTGGGTTTAGAATTGTGTTTAAATGGGCATTTAAATGCTTTAACCGTTTGGTTAACCTTGATCTTTCTTTGTACTCCGTAATAAATGTTACAATTTATACCACAATTGGTTAAAAAAAATTTCCGAGTTATTCAATTTATAAGCACAAAGCGGTTCATATAAAAATTCTCTAAGAAAAAAAACGGTTTAGGCTAAAACGGTGTATTTGACTATTAAATCTATTTATAAGAGAAAGCTTTCAACATTACGGTTCATATAAAAAAAACAGTACTTCCAGAAAAAACAAAAACCAGAAAATCAAAAAAGGAAACCCAATCCAAAATAAACCTTCAACAAAACTCCAAAAGTTATCATGGAAATTGAGTCACCTCAAACAGCAAAACAATTTCAATCTTTTAATATAACACACAAGCACAAGAACTCCAATAAACTGGTAATTATGCCGCATCCATTATTGTACTTATTTCGTTTTCTTTTAATATTAACGTAATATGGTTAAAAACTTTAATTTATTCTACGCATCAGTATATATTAATAAAATAATATGTAATTGTAGATATTACCAAGTAATCCAAATTGGGGAGAAACGTTAGTAGGGATAAGTGTGAAGTTACGAAGACATTTGACAAACATAACTACGAATGTTGGGTTTGAGTGGATTCAGTGCTCAAGAGGTGATGTGATTGTGTTTCTTCATGGACATGGTGATTTTATTAATTCTAATTTAATAGAGCTTGGTGATTTAATACAGTTCACCTTCATTGGTAACAACTTATTTAACATAAAAGTGTTTACATTCACTGGTTTGATGAAATACCTCGATGATATTCCGGATTATCAGTTATTAGGATGTCCTAATGAACAAATTCCTGCAGAGGTGTTCAAGAAAGAAGCTGAATTGTGTGGGCAGTTTTACACACATTATTTGATATTCCCAAGTTTATGTGTTAATTTGACAGATTACTATGTATACACCGGAAATCTAGTAAGTCTCATATAATCCGATATACTCATGGTGTAGACTAGGGTGATTCAACTTTACTAAGTGTACCACACGATGTTTTGTTAAGTTAACTATACATTTAGGCCATAACTATTTACTTTTTAAAACTTGATGGGTACGTAAGCACTTTTTTTTTCCGTCTTTCTTTGGGTAATGTAACAAATTTTCTAGCCAACTAACCTCCATTTAGCTCAATTGTAAATCTAGCCAATTATCATGCTTACTACATATATTCATTTTGTGAGAGGGAAAATTAATCTCCCAAGCTACAATCCACACAATTTAACCAATACTGACACATACAACAAGTCTTACAAAAATGAACATGGAGGGAGGTGGAATGCCCAGACGCTGAAAATAGTTATGGTATCCAAATGGTACCAAAAAAAATAGAAGTGCGAGGCCTAATTATATAAGTAACTCTTGTTTTACTTTTAAAGGTCATCTACCAATCAATATACGTAATGATAATTTACAGTCAGTAAATAACATAACATTAATAACTATTTCCATCGGTAATACGAGATTAATTTTAGTTAAAAAAAAAACAAAAATTATATATTTAACAAATTATTATTGTTGTTTGTATAATGCTACAGCACATTCCAAAAAAGTGGGCCGTTGAAAACCTTGGCAACCGTTAAATTGAAGATGTTCCATTCTCCATAATTTACAAAGACACAAATTGGAATATGGTTGTTCGGATGTATGTCAAACACTCAAACACAGCAATTATGTTGCATGCAAACTTAAGAAAGAGTTTTTGAAACTTATTGTGTTTTATGGTTTGAAGGAAGGGAATGTTTGCTACTTTGAAACAATTAACTCAACACCAATTTTAACCTTAAAGCTCACAGTCTTTTAGTTGCCTCCTAATGATAATCCTGTACTACTGTAAGAAAGTTATTTATATAAGTTCCCATGTATTTAGTTATTTTATATAAGTTCCCATTCTAATTTAGTTTTATACTGTATCCACTGTATTGTTGTTGTTGTTGTTGTTATTATTATTATTATTATTATTATTATTATTATTTTTATTATTGTTGTTGTTGTTGTTGTTGTTGTTGTTGTTGTTGTTGTTGTTGTTGTTGTTGTTGTTGTTGTTGTTGTTGTTGTTGTTGTTGTTATTGCTATATTGCTATATATCGTTATTATAATTATTATAGAATGATAACAATGTATATATTAAAAAAATACCCAATAATATAATAATAACATTTATAATTACAGCAAACCTTTATTTATAATGAAAATGAAGTTAGCCAAATAAAAATAATAAATTCTTAATGAACCAGCAAACCTTTCTTAATAATATTAATAATACGCTTATTTTTTAGACACACACACAAAAAAAAAAAAAAAAAAAAAAAAAAAAAAAAAAAAAAAA
>PYUH01000180.1:924652-977761 GCA_016808085.1 Suaeda aralocaspica
TCCATTCTCCATAATTTACAAAGACACAAATTGGAATATGGTTGTTCGGATGTATGTCAAAAACTCAAACACAGCAATTATGTTGCATGCAAACTTAAGAAAGGTTTTTGAAACTTATTGTGTTTTATGGTTTGAAGGAAGGGAATGTTTGCTACTTTGAAACAATTAACTCAACACCAATTTTAACCTAAAGCTCACAGTTTTTAGTTGCCTCCTAATGATAATCCTGTACTACTGTAAGAAAGTGATTTATATAAGTTCCCATGTATTTAGTTATTTATATAAGTTCCCATTCTAATTTAGTTTTAAACTGTATCCACTGTATTGTGTGTTGTTGTGTTATTATTAGTATTATTATTATTATATTATTTTATTTATTATTTGTTGTTGTGTGTTGTTGTTGTGTTGTTGTGTTGGTTGTTGTGTTGTTGTTGTGTGTGTTGTTGTTGTGGTGGTGTTGGTATTGCATATTGCATATATCGTTATTATAATTATTATAGAATGATAACAATGTAATATAAAAAAATACCCAATAAATAAAATAACATTAATTACAGCAAACCTTTATTTATATGAAAATGAAGTTAGCCAAATAAAAATAATAAATTCATGAACCAGCAAACCTCTTAAAATATTAATAATACGCTATTTTAGACACCACACACAAAAAAAAAAAAAAAAAAAAAAAAAAAAAAAAAAAAAAAAAAAAAACCCCGCTACATGCGTGCTGGGGGTTTTGAACTGGGGTTGATGGTCAATGAGAGAATGTAGATGTAGTGGTGTTAACCATTGGAATGAGAATATCAACGTGTCATATATGTGATTGTATATGTATATATATAATGAATAGCGCAGTATATGTTTAAACTAATTAATTGATTTCCATTACTAAACAAATAATAATGGTACTATTTAATAATAAATTAACCCATGATATGACAAATGTAATATTTGTTATACATTTGTATAAGTATGGTAATTTATTTTACATTTATATTTCTATTTATGAAGGGAAATGGAATTGTTAATTAATACTTTTTATGATTAACAAATATATGTCGAGATAGTGGAGATCCATATAGGGGCTTCAAAAGATTTTATTATTATTATTATTATTATTATTATTATTATTATTATTATTATTATTATTATTATTATTATTATTATTATTATTATTATTATTATTATTAAAAACCAGTTGCATGCGTGCAGTGGGTTTCGAACAACGGTTGATGGTCAATTAGAGTTTGTAGATGCAGTGTGCGTAACCATTGGAACAGGAATATCAACCGTGTCATATATTTGATTATATATGTATATATACTGAATATGCGCCGTATGTGTTTAAACTAATTAACTAATTTCCATTACTAAACAAATATATAATGTTACTATTTAATAGTATAATCAACCCATGGTATGTCAATGTTACTCTTTATTATAAATTTGTATAAGTATGTGTAATTTAATTTTTACATTCATATTTCCTTCATTTTATGATGAAGAGAAATGAAATTGTTAATTCATATTATTTTTATTGATTAGCAAATATTATGATGCGAGTATAGTGGAGATACTTTATAGAGGCTTACTACGGTATTATATTTTTATTATTACTATTATTATTATTATTATTGTTGTTGTTGTTGTTGTTGTTGTTGTTGTTGTTGTTGTTGTTGTTGTTGTTGTTATGGTGTTATTTTATCGTTTTCATTATTATAGAATAATAACAATGTATATATTAAAAAAAATACCCAATAATAGAATAACAACATTTATATTTGCAGAAAACCATTATTTATAATAAACATGAAATTAAAGTAGCCAAAAGGAAAATAATAAATTCTTAATGAACCAGCAAACCTTTATTAATAATATTAATAATACGAGTTTAAAAAAAAGAAAAAAAACTTTCCCTTACCATAGATACAGTATGCATAGCCATTGGGATTGGAATATCAACCATGTCATATATGTGATTTTATATGTATATATACTATTTTACGAGGTATGTGTTTAAACTAATTAATTGTTTTCCATTACTTAACAAATATATAATGTTATTAATTAATAATATAACCAACCCATGATAATGTCAATGTTACTCTTTGTTATACATTTGTATAATTAAGTGTAATTTAATTTTCATATTCATATGTGTTTCAACTACCAATTTGTTTCTATTACTAATAAAGCATATTATGTTACTACTATGTATTAAAACCAACCCGAGATAATGTCAATTTTACTATTTGTTATATATACACTAGTGTTCTATGATGTGTATTTATTTACCCAACCAATTAATAATTGGATTTATCGTACGTATTTCCTTAGTTACTAATAAAATATTTAATTTTTGTTTTTTCCCTCAATTCCAATAATTTAATGCAACATTATATAAGTATGTGTATAATTTTTTGAATACCGTACTTTCCTAGTTTTATTATAATGAGAATTGAAATTAACAACACATATAAATGTTATTGTTATGGTTGAATCTTTCCACTGTGTTTTTGATGCGAGTATAGTCGAGAGAAATTGCTTACAACACAATTGTATACAAAGTAGGTGTGCACACAATTTTTGTAAGTCGCTGGCCTCGACTCGTTAATAACATAAGTCAATTTCGAGCGTAAACCGTGATTACTGTAGACGATAAGACGTACACTATTATTCCGCATGTTTTGTCCTCTCAAAAACAACCCTGACTACAAATAACTACTCCCAGTTACTAAAATTTTAGTTTATGAATATAAGTATCTCAATAAAATATGACATTTGTTGCTATTAATTAAATTCTCTAAACTAAAAATGAGTGCACTTGTCATATTAATTTATTCTTGTTTTAATAAGTTATTTTACCCATTAATTGACAATAGTTACTATTTAAATAAACATGGAAACTACTTATATTGTAAAATCAATAGTTTATGCTACTTTTGTGGTAAGAACCCAAAATATAAGTACTCATGATTTCCAAATTCGCAAGAAATAATAATAATAATAATAATAATAATAATAATAATAATAATAATAATAATAATAATAATAACAATAATATTAATGATAATTATTATAAAAACAATAATAATAATAATAACAACNAACAATAATAATAATAATAATAATAATAATAATAATAATAATAATAATAATAATAATAATAATAATAATAATAATAATAATAATAATAATAATAAAATAATAATAATAATAATAATAAAGTTCCATCCAACGATAAATATTATATTAGAACATAATGACTTGACTATTAACTAATTAAAACACAATAAAATCCACCATAACACTAACCACTTACACCATAGGTAATACTACGGTAACCACCACTGTCGCATCTAACCATTTTTCTGATTTTTTTTTTTCCTTGAGATCTACTGAATGTAGGATTCATCACCGACGTTGCGTGTAATGAATTTAAGGTTAAGGGTTCCTATTTTTACGGTAAAGTTGTATAGTGTATCCTAATCTATTAAATTCCGAACAATCCATTTTAACCCAAACAATCCTATTTTTGGCATTTACAACCTTAATACAACTTCTGTAAATTAATATTATAACGTCATTAAAATTTACATAACACATTTGGATCATAAAAACTACTACTACTACTACTACTGCCTACCGCTATTTATAATTATAACGACACTAATAATAATAATAATAATAATAATAATAATAATAATATTAATAATAATAATAATAATAATAATAACACTACAAGAAAAACGTCGATTAGCGACGGAATTTTTCCGACGGACCAATATTCCATCGGAAATTGTAGATATTTGCGACAGATTTTTTTACCGTAGCAAATTTGCGACGGAATTTTAGACCGTCGGAAAATTGCGACGGAATTTTCCCGTTTTTGAAGGAATTTTAAAAAATTGTTGAATGAGTTAAAAATTTTTGATAAAAATAATTTGCGACGGAATTTTAAAAAACTGTTGAAGGAATTACAAATTTTTGATAAAAATAATTAGCGACGGAATTTTCCGTCGCAAATTTTTAAAAAAAAAAAAAAAAAAAAAAAAAAAAAAAAAAAAAAAAAACCTACTCAACCCTAATATAAAAACCTACTCAACCCTATTTTTTCACCCTCTTCTTCTCTTCTTTATTTCTCCCGTTGCCTCCTCCTTTCTTCTTCTCTCTTTCTTCTTTCTTTTCTTCTGCTCTTCTTTCTCCCTCTTAATTTCTTATTTCTTTTCCCTTCTTTCTCCCGTCGCCTCTTCTCTTCTTTCTTCTTCTGTTTTTCTCTCACCACCACCACGGCTTAGCTTCTTTCTCCCGTCGCCTCTTCTCTTCTTTCTTCTTGTGTTTTTCCCTTCTTTCCCTCTTAATTTTTAAGGGTGAAGTTTGACCATGAAAACCCTAGATCTAGGGTTTTCATGGTCAAATTTCACCATTAAAATAAATTTGCTTGATGTGTAAAGAAGGTATGTGTTTACAACCTTTGTTTTTTTTTCGTTCCTTTTTTTTTATTTTTGCTGTTTTTCATTTTAGAATTTTTGTTGTTTTTGGATTTTGGATTGTGGATGGCTGGGTTTGTGGGTTTTGTGCGAATTTTTGTGGGTGAGGGTTTTGTGCAAATTTTTGTGGGTGTGGGTTTTGTGCGAATTTTTGTAAGTGTGCGATTTTGAATTTTTAAGCGAATTAGGCTGAGGGTTTTGTGGGTGTGGGTGGCTGGGTTTGTGGGTCTGGGTTAGTGGGTCTGGGGGTTAGTGGGTTTGGGCGTGGGTGTGGGTGGCTGGGTTTGTGGGTCTAGGTTTGGGGGTTAGTGGGTCTGGGCGTGGTTGTGGGTAAGGTGGTGGTCTGGGCGTGGTGGTGGGGTGGCTATTGTTGCCTCATCGCCTTTTTTTTTTTATGGTTTCGTTTTGCGACGGAATTTTCCGTCGGATATTTCCGGCGGATTAACGTCCGACGGAAATTCCGTTGGAAATTTCGTCACAAATCAAAAACTCAAATAGTCGGAAAAATGGCGAAATTCCATCCGAAAAGTTTTCCGACGGAAATTCCATCGCTAATTCTTGTTTTTGCGACAACCAAATTTCGGACGGGCATTCTCCGACGGAATTCCGTCGCAAATGCCATTAGGGACGGAATTCCAGCATTTTGCGACGGAATTTTTCTGTCGCAAATAACCGTTTTTTTTGTAATGTAATAATAATAATACGCCTAATAATAATAATAATAATAATAATAATAATAATAATAATAATAATAATAATAATAATAATAATAATAATAATAATAATAATAATAATAATAACAACAACAGACCCTTCATTCCCTAATTTTCTATAAATAAGTCATTTTATTGTTTGCCAATATAAAGCTCGTACCTGGAATACATGAAGATGGATAAGATTTGGCCCATAGATGAATAACATGAAAATGGATTAGATGAAGCACTTCATTCAAACAGCATAAATGAAGATGGATTAGATGAAGAACATCCTTACTGCTACAACACATCGTTTGTTCGTCTCTCCAAGAAAGTTGTATATTACAGCAATGTAAGTGAGAGATGGTCTACAGTACAAGTTCTGATCGACATTAGTAGTTATGTTGAAGGATATATAATTATATTTTATGCAATTCATCATGTACATGATATAATCGATTGCTTTTGTAGGTGACATATGACATTAATGTGCTAATTATCCTTTAACCCCATAAAAATGTAGGCAAAAATAAAAAATAAAGGATGATCAAGGAAACCAATTATCGTTTCCAAAAATAATAAAAATTTGTAAGTTAGGGTAAATGTATGATGACTGATGAGCTACGTTTCACCATTCAACTAAACTCATTAGTTGAGCAAGAATAAAGCTTTCTTTAATAATAATACTTTTTCCCACAAAAAAAATGGGAAGGAATTAGTTGGCGCCAATTTTTAACAAATGCACTTCAACGACAAAAAGATCTATAAAAACCCCAAAATTATACAAAGTTACACACATAACCAAACACTACCTATCTTGTTCAAACTACTAACCCATACCTCTGTAAATGTCAACCCCTAAAAAAGTTAAAAATAATGGCAGAGCTAAAGCTATCATATCATGCAAACCATCACCAACCTACATTTCCGATGGCGGCACCAATTCACCAAACTTTTTACACAAAACAACTAAACCCAATAGTATTTTTGGAGATACATCAAAATAATGGGGAAAACAATCCATTCAAAATTCATTCACAGTGAGCTTAAAGCCACCAAGGTTATTACTTCCACCCCAAGAGTTCACCGCATATTTTACCCCACTATTTCATTACACCTTCGAAATAAACTACAATGATGTTGATTATTTTAAAAATATTAAAGCTATTAATCATTTTAAGTCAATTTCTAATAATGAAATAAGAAGTTTGTCGTTGAATCCTTGACAAAAATTTGGTAAGTATGAGGAAATAAAGATGTTAAAGGCAGATGGAGAAGTAATCCCAGGTCATATACCAATAAGTACTGACCTTTATGGTCTCCATTCAAAATTTTATTTCCTCATGGAATGGGAAATGGATAGGTTAGACAGACAAAAATCTTCCAATTATAGATCCAAAACCATTGTTCAGTATAAGAACGCCTGCTTATGTTTTAGACATAATCCCAACTAGAGTGTGCATGGCTTCATATACTGATGCATTGCATGTTGTTTAAAATTACAACAAAGGTTAGTTGTGTTCTTAAGATAAGGGTGTATAAGAAAATACTAAAATTACCAAAAATTAATGAGCCATGGCGAACACCTAGATCATATCATGAGGTAATACTATCTCCGGTAGATTTTCAAGGGTGCGATGATATAATTCCCTTATTATTGGATCGGCATGTAGTATATTGGAATGTCCGTGGTTTAGGCCGACCTTCATTCATAGTGAATTTCAAACGAATTGTGGAATGTCACAACCTATAATAGTGATTGTGTTAAAGTCCATGTTATCCTTAACAAATGTTGCTGAGATACTACAAAAACTACCTCTGTCATATCATTGTGCAGATTATGGAGACTTTGCAGCAACAGGAGGTGCTGCCATTTTTCGGGAAGCTAAGGTTTCTTGTTTAAAATAAACCCAGTGTGACGAAGCTAGTTGTTTGATCAACGCTGAAATTGAGGTGATACTCCATAAATAGACAGAATATAGTCTGTGCATTATTATAATTATAAATTGGTAACTTAGTTGATGATATAGCTGAATAGTATAATATGTTGCTAACGTAAACATGTTTGATTGTTGTTATAGGGGTTGGTAGACCCAAAAACAAAGAAGCATCCGTATGAAACAGACTTCAATGACGACTCCGAAAAGTGAGACTTTCATCTACAAATAATAAGCTTGCTATATATGTTGAATGAAATGTTCGCAGGATTAACGACGTATTGCGAGTATGCATGTAATAGTCTCGTTTATAAGTATGTAACCCAAAAGAGGTCCAATGTAAGATGTTTTTTATCTCGTTTATAAGTATGCATGTAATAGTCAAATAGTAAAATGAGTATTAGTGTAATTTGTGTTGGTTTTATGTGTGGTTCATAAATGCTATGTATTTTTCAATATAAATATATGTGATTATCCTATTTTACCTGATATTTTAGTCTTTACTAAGAAAAATACACTAATCAAATGATTTTCTTACTAGAAGTATAATAAGGGTTTTTGTAATAATGCAGCCTACCAATTATATATACGATATACACTCTATCAACTTAGACCATATTTATAAGTGGGTACAAGTATATTTTTAATGGGATTTATAGATTAGGCGTATAACTTGTTAAAATTGGAATCATTCTCACATTTACCTACAAGACAATCATTGCAAAAGATTGAAACAAGTTACCTTTTTAGTTACACTTGATGTTTAGAGAAAAGGGCATGTTCTTAGAATGCTCAAGAGAAGCACGCAATATATGGGTGGCATAGCATGCATAAAATTAAATGGGAAATGATATTAAATGCACTTGGTGTATTTGTCAATACAAAATGTTGACATTTTTTCCCCTATTTACTAATAAATGTGCGAACTAGTATAAATATGTAGTATGATAGCTAATGACAACAAAATAAACCACAAACAACAAAATATAACGATACCCTACAATAGAACAATTCCTTATAATTCACAAAAATGAACCTAGAATTACCCCTAAAAGAAGAGGAGAAAACTAAGGATGCGGGTGTAATTTCAAAAAAACAAAAAGTTATATTCATTAGTGATGAAGAAGCAGTTTTCGAAACCGGTGTTAAGGGTATTTCTGTTGCTGTTAGTCTAAGTCTAAAAGATCAAACAGCCACTACAAGTAAGTACCTTATGTGTTCTAAAGTTGTTCTTCCCCCCAAAACATTTTTCAACTTACTTCACCCCTCTGTCAAACCCTAAAAACGAAGTTAACTTCAATGAAATAGATTATTTTAAAAACTCCGATGATGTAAATGATTCCAAAACTCTAAAATATGACCAAATCAAATCATTGATATTTAATCCTTACACAACTAATCCGTTGATGAATGATGTGAAGATGCTAACATGTAGAGGTGATGTAATACCTGGGCACATACCAAGTATTAACAACTTATATGGTCTTCATGCAGCTGTTTAAGTTTTTTTGGAATGGGGGATAGAAAGGCTAAACGCGTCAGATTCGTACAAATTGCTTTCTGATGATATTATGTGTATTTTGGATCCTAAGCCTAACATTACAATTGTGCAGCCAGTATATGCATTGGATTATATGCCTAGCATCATTTGCATGGCGTCATACACTAATACATTGCACGTAGTGCAAACACTGGTTATTGATAGCATACTTCAAGTGGTTGTCACTAAGAATATGTGTAACGTACCGGAGGGTTCAAAGGAACAACGGGCACCTAGTTGCTATCACGACATAACTATTAAACCGGTAGATGTTCAGGTATGCAATTACATTATACCAATAATGCCATAAAGTAACATCATTTGTTGGAATGCTCGTGGTTTAACCCGACCATCTTTCATTACAAATTTTAATGCCCTCGTAGAACATTATAAACCATTAATTGTAATAGTATTGGAGGCTCGTATATCCCACAATAATGTGGTTGAGATTGTTCACAATCTTCCTATATGTTTTAAATGTTTTGTTTATGGTGGAGGGAAACTAGCCGGTGGTGTAGCTATATTTTGGGACTCATTTATATGCAGCGAGTCCCATAACAGATGCAAGAAGAAAAACGTAGTAACTAGCTTCGAATTTGAGGTAAAATCAATAAATCTCGACGTATGTCTCCTGTAGACACCTAATTTAGTCCCCGGTCCCGTGATAAGACTCCATGATGAACAATAAAACCCACTTCTCTAGATTATTGGACAATTAAGTTATTGGACTTAATTTTACTATTTTTCTTAAATTACAAAATAATTTTTAAAAAAGGCCATTTATATTATTTGATTTTTATATAAGCCCAATATTTGATTCATAAAAAAAAAAAAAAGAGTTTTAGCGTAGCGCGACTCAGCAAGTCGCGCTAATGCAGCAGCATGACAAGCAAACCAGCACTAGCTGCGCAGCGTGATAGCTTGTGTCACGCTGGCTAGTCAGCGTTACTAAACTTGTAACGCTACCTGGCCAGTGTGATAAAACCTGTCACGCTACACATTTTTCTTATAAATACCCTTTTTTCTCCTCTAAAACGGGCCTCTTGACTTTCTTGATTTTTTCTACCCATTCTCACACTTCCAAAACCGATTCTCTTATTCTCCTAAACCTACTTTCTCTCTTTTTTCTCCTCTTCTCTTTACACTTAAACTTTTCTCCATGAAATTATTTTTTATTTATTTCTAATAAATTGGGTTAATTTCTTATTATTACGAATTAAATTCGAAACTTTGTCCAAATTAATACTTGAAGAAACAATAATCAAGCGAGAAGTGTAAGTTTTCTGAGAGTCTTAAATTAAAATTTATATATTGATTGTCGTATTTATTTATTTGTATATTTATTTCTTTTTTTTTTACAATGTTTTTGTTAAAGGGCTTAATTTGAATTAATTTATCATATTAAACTAAGATAATTTTTGGACAAATTTTATCATGCTAGGAACCTTGAATTAATCTTAACGACGATTTGACTAAATTAATTAGTTTTATATGATTTCACCATATTAATAGTAATTTTGTGTTAGGTTGTAATTTATTATTTTGTGGTTCTTTATATAACTTGTGTATAATTGAGAGAAAACTAGTAATGGCCGCCTACGAGCTAATATGACGCACTCCGCCATATTAGTACCTTCACCCCCGAATCCAACCTTTGGTTTGTAAGATCATATCTTGGAGTCATCCCCATGGGACTGAAAGGGTTATTCGTGCAATTTAGATTATTGTCCCGTATTCGTATCCCATTCGTAATCAATCTAAATACACGGTTTATGAGTTTGATTCCTAAAACTCATTGGCGACTCCTTACTAGCATCGGACGTATCCATTGATATTATCTCACTCGAAAAAAGATAATTAAAAAAACACTAAAATAGCATAGCGCGACAGACTTTGTCACGCTAACGTCGCAGCGTCACAAAGTTTGCTGCGCTACACCTGCAGCGTGACAAACTTTGTTGTGCTGCACAGTCAGCGTGACAAAGTTTGTCACGCTACCACGCTAGCGCGACTGAAATTCCTGCGCTCTTTTTTGTTGCAAAATACTTCTAAAAAAGTCCATTTCATCTTTCCTTAAGCCAATTTTTTACGTCTAACTCGACCTATGGAAGGTTTGGGAAAGGTGACCAAAAAAAATTTAAGATCCGAAAATCCGGGGCCCCTACAGTGGCGACTCCACTGGGGACTAAAGGAGGGTGAGACTTGAAACTTTTCTCTCAAATTATACACTTGTTATATTTAGAAATTTGCATTTTTTTAGTCATATTGCATACATGTAACATACACTTGGCCTCCATGTGTTTGAAACATGCCTTAGGATTACCGTGATACTTCTACATTTCGGGGAGGAACTATTGACTTGGTGGGGCCCATGGTCTCTAAGCAACCGAGTAAGATAGAACCTTATCCCAACTACATCAATTTCTAAGCCGCCCATGGTACTTGGATGGGAGAAACTTCATATCTAACGGTTATTATACCGCAAAGTGTTGGAGCACACTCCTTAGATGTAGGACCTTTTTGACTGACCATGACTGACCGTAGTCTGACTGCATTATTTATTAATTATTTGCTTCCTTTTTTGTTTTGTATAGTTGCTTGTTTTGCTTTTTTATATTTTGTGCATATTTAGATTTTTTAAGATTTTCAAATCTTTTCAATCACAATATTTTATTAGCTAACTAAATTAAATGATTACATAAAATACTTTCCATAATTTTAAATTATATTCTTTGATATCATTTGATTACTTGGAAGATTTTTTTTATATACGAATATATTTGATTTACTTAATAAAATATTGCAAAAGATATTATTAATCAAATCCTTGATCTTCTTAGGATTTGTTTAATAGAATCTTTGATTAAATAGAAACTAACTTATACACTTAACATTTATTAGAAAATTCAAATAATATTAACGATTTCAAAAATACTTTAACTTTTTGAGATTTTTAATATAATTCGAATCTTTTGGAAATTTACTAATTAATTCCTTTCATTTAGAATTTTATTAGTTTAATTCCAAATTTCTAATAAATCTAACTATCTCACTTTCCCTTGTATTATTTTCAAAAAATCAAACACTTAGAATAATTAAAAAAAAATCCATCAAGGTTAATCATGATATTTATATTTTTTTATTAATTTTTCTTTTTCCTATGATCTTCCCATCAATTAAACTTGCTTATCATAACTCTAATTGTTGAGTCTCGTTTCTTTTTTCTTCTATATTTCTTCTATCTTTTTTTTGTCTTCCCTCATCATCTCTTTGTAAGGATCCAATAATGATAATCTGAAGATTACTAATTGCTTGACAATGCACGATTTTGATCAATGTTTTTAATGACTCACATACAAATAACATCATCACCAATCTTTCAAAAGTTCGGTCTAATAATAGGCCCATTTAGGCCTAAATAATGTATATATGGGCAACATGGACATGAATCCAAACCCATTAAATACAAATTTAATGATAACTTAGCAAAAATCAATAGAAACTTGCAGCGTAACTAACTCTATAACGCTACACAAACAGCGCAACTCTTCTAATTGCGCTACACCGTTAGCGTCACAAGTTTAATAATGCTACCTTGCTAGCGCTACTTCTTTTGTCACGCTACAAAGCTAGCGCTAGAACTTTTTTTGCGCTAAAAAGTCATGTATTTGAATAGTTTGGATGAATATGTAGTATTTATTTGAAATTACTTATACACAATTAAATCATAATTAGCCTCAACTAAAAGGGTTTTAAGTTATTTTTAGAGCCCGTTATGGTTCAATAAAAACCCACTTTGGTATTTTTTTTCAACATTTTATCTATTAACACATACTGAATTGTCACATTCTTGTAAGTGCAATCATTATAATATGAAATTGCAAGGGTTGCTATGTATTATTGGCATACAAAATGATGAAAAGTGCCTAATGTAAACAAAAGAAAATTTGTTTGCTTTAGAAAGTGATAATATGTGCTATATTACTACTTTTTTCTAAACACTTCATCCCACCTTTGCATCAAACGCATTATTCTAAGTGTTTCAATTATGAGCCCATGGCTCAACCTACTCCTAAATGTTTGATTTAGAATCTATTGATCAATAGACCCAAGGTCTATAGTTTGGACTGAAATATAATGAAGTTTCAATCAATTATGGTAATTATTTAAAATTCTTCAAATGCAAGCTCAAGAAAATCCGAAGAACATTATTCAAGACGATGTAGACGCATACATACAAGAAACATGATTTGGACCAAAACTAGAACTCCATTCACTTTCCTAGTTTAATTTCTCTCTTTTCTTTCCTTCTTCTTTCATGATAGAGTTTGAGACTTATGTTGTCAAGTATCATTTATGTACTAATCTCAACTATCAATAAAATGAAATTCATTTCATCTTCAAATTGTACATTCTCTCTATACTCATCATGTCTTGCTTAAACAATTACAATTGAATGAACTCATCAAGTTGAGTTAATCAACATGGCAATAAAGAACAAGTCAAAGCATAATTGGCATAATATAGACTACGTTGTTCATATCAAATGCATCCTCAATTTGACGCATCCACACCTTGAACAACTTACTCTATATTTTATATCCTTTAAATTAAATGTGTCAATTCCTTAATTAAGTTATTAAAGCAAAGTGGTTCAAATAAATTCTCATTTGGGCAACAAACTTTACCTTATTAACCATAGACCTAGTCATCACGAGCCTAAAAGTTCAATTGAGGCTCAATTTAAGTCTCAAAAATTGGGGGCTCACTCCAAGTCCACTTAGTGTTTATTTAAAGATGCATTACACCAACATAAGAGGAACCTTTGAAACCCTAAAAATGTCTCCCTTATCTTGAATAACCTACATTATGATCCACTTTCTTGGTAGCCTGTTTGTGCCTAAACACATAGCTTTTTTCTTTCAACCTACATCAAACTTAGCTTGGGGATGGGAATGCTACGAGGACATAAATTTAATGCAACACCATAAAGCAAATAAAGTTCGAGTAGCTCTGATTTTCAATTCAAGCAAATGGAAATGCATGAAAAGTTGTCAACAAGTAAAGTTTTAAGTAATAGAGTTGCTCAAGTCTAAGAACAAGTTTATAGCATAGTTTGGGTTAATTATGGGTATTTGAGCCTTCTTTTCCATTTCTTTCATACACCTTAAGCTTAGCCACGATACAACCCTAAAAATGCCCTCCTTGAGGTGTAATAAATATGCAAAAAACTTGTGTCTTTACCTTTAACACATCAATAAACCAGAAGCAAGAGCTATGTAAGACCTGATTCCATCTCGAATTGGATACGTATGCAATCTTTCATAAGGTGCGGTCTTAATAGTCCTACATATTAAGGACATGTAACATGAGTAAAATTTTAAGGGCCCATGAAAAAAGTAAAGGTCCTTTGAACACAAGACCCACCTAAGGTCTTGGATACTGTTTTATTTTTGGACGTACAACCGTCCTTAAAAGAAAATTGCCTTAATGTCACGTAAAGCAAGTCATTTTCTTCTACACATATCATCCTTTTGTCCTTTTTTTCACGCATACTCTTCGTCATCAAGCTTCTTTCCTTTCTCATTCGCTGCTCATCATCATCAACTCTTGTAATGTCATCTTTTAACTCAAACACACACATACTTCCTTTACTCGTTCCTTTTTATTCCGCAAAATCATCCAACTTCTTGATTTTCTCTTAAAGAACGAATTTTCATAGCTATCTTATACCTATCCATGGCAGCATGAAGCATCACTGTGACTCCATATCATGCTCTCATCACCAAAATCTTTCCTATCTCTTCTAGTTTTGGTCTTCATTAACTTGGCAACGTACTCGTCTACTTCAAGCATTATCATCTTCAACACTTCAAAACTTGAGCAAGCATTAATAATATTGATCTCTTATTTCTCTAAAGAGATTCACATTACTAGTAGCCAATAGTTGAATTTGAAACAAACTTCTCAAACAAGAGAATCACAAAAGTATAAGATGATGGCTCATAATCTAAGATCAAATGAGCAAGCTAAAATCACTCCCCTTTGAATCATAAACGTTGTCAAGCACATTATACAACAACTATAATCAGTTTTGGATCCTTAACTTCTACTATTCTTTCTTCCTCATTCTCCTCGTACAAAAAAATAATTATTTTTTTCAAAAAAAAAAAAATAAATCAATATCGATTTAGGGAAAGTTGAGATACCCCCATCCCTTTATTCCTACTAACTCATGCTATGGCACCTCCGTGCTCATTTTTTCATATTTTTGGTTGTTTTCACCGTGCTTATTTGTAGCTAATTTGAGCATACTTACAGTATAACTACCTTGTACATACTCTTCTAGCTAGCTTTGCATGCACATTTGTAACCTTTCTTGTTGCTACAAGTCTCCATTCTTACACCACCTTACACACCCTGGGGTCTACATTCTTTTCAAAATTAGTTATGAAGCCACTTGCTTCAAAATCTCATTAAGCTTATGACATTTACTTGTTGCCCCTTATGAAAAAGAAAAAAAACATGGAAGTTGTCTCACTTGAAACTTCGTTTTGGCGATTATTTTTTGGGAGTAAGTCGGATAATCCTCCAAAAAATATTGCCATTTTTCCCCTACTCGAATCCTCGGTCTCAAAATATAGCTCATTAATTATATGTCAAAAGTAAAAGGCCCAAGGTCTAATCAATAATACAAGAACAATTAATGAAGTTAAACTTGAAAAACTTTTACAAAAAAAAAAGAGCCAGAAAAAAATAAATAAATAAATAAATAAATAAATAAAAAAGCGTACCATCACAGACTTTGTAGCGCTAAATGAGGAGCGCCACAACATTTTCAGCACTACTTAACAAGTGCAACAAATTATGCAGCGCTCAATAGCATAGCGCAACAAAGTTTGTCATGCTACAGCAGCAGCGCTACTAATTTTCTTGCGCTATGTCATTTGAGGTAAAAGAGCATTTTTACTTTTATCATGCTAAATAATGAGATAATTGATTTCTTATTCTTGGAGTACGTTACTTCATAAATATTAAGAGCATTTTCATTTTTGGTTATAAATTAAGAGCTCATTACTCTTATAATTAAAATAAATTAATCAAGAGCATTTTCACTTTTTGATTATTAATTAAGAGCCCATTACTCTTATAATAAACTAATCAAGAGCACTTCTCAATAGTTCATGGAGCATTATACTTCATTCTATAACATCATTTAGAGAATCATTTGCCAAAGCACTTTTGTTTAATAAAATAAAAGCATACTACTCTTGCAATGCTTAGAGCATTCTTTAACAATCATTATAAAACAAATTTATTTCATATGCTTGAACATTTGTATGACTACATTTGAATAAGTTATAACAAATAATTCTCTAAATCAACATCTAAGCACAAATTCATCTCATATTTCTCAAAATTATCTTAATTAAAGAATGTTTGAGATAGAAGCACTTACATTACAAAAGAAGAAGCACTTATAGGAAAGAGCAGAGTAGCGCAAGACAATGTGCTACGCTAACACTACAGCGTCACAAACCTAAACACGCTGCCTCAGTAGCGCGGCNTGCCTCAGTAGCGCGACTAACTCTACCACGCTACAACATGTAGCGCGACTAATTCTACAGCGCCATCACTCAAGCCCAGCAATGAAACCACGCCAATGTCCCTACACAACACTACCATGTATTATCAATTCAACATCAACTTTTATAATTTGAGCAACCTTTCAAACACAACAAATGAAGAAACGATCACTTAGGAGCGTGATAGCAGCAACCGCGCTGAAGTTCCTAGCACTGTTTCTACTATCACGCTGACGCATCCGCGTGGTTGGCTTTGTGACGCTACAAGGTTAGCGCTCTAGACTGTGCTTTGTTGTATTTTCAAATGCTTTGACTTTGTTTTTGATGTTAATCCCTTTTCTCACTCCTTTATCCAAAATACTCAAAAGGATAAATACATTGAGTTAAGGTTTGTGATTTTATGACAACATCATCAGCTTTTGTCAACAATTATGGTAAATAAGCGAATTTACTCTAAATAGTAATAAATGAACGAATTTATTACCTTTTTTCAATAATTTCGGTAAATAAGTGAATTTACTCTAAATAGTAAAAAATGAACGAATTTATTACCTTTTTTAAATAATTTCGGTAAATAAGCGAATTTACTCAAAATAGTAATAAATGAGCGAATTTATTACATTTTTCAATAATTTTGGTAAATAAGCGAATTTACTCAAAAAAAACTAATAAATGAGCGAATTTATTACAATTTGTCAACAATTCTGGTAAATAATCAAATTTACACAAAATAGTAATAAATGAACGAATTTATTACTTTTTTTTTATAATTTCGGTAAATAAGCGAATTTACTCAAAACGTAATAAATGAGCGAATTTATTACCTTTTCTTCGAATATTCTTAGTATATAAGCGAATTTACTAAAAATAGTAATAAATAAGCGAATTTATTACATTTTTAAGTAATTTCGGTAAATAAGCGAGTTTACTCAAAAAACTAATAAATGAGCGAATTTATTACATTTTTCCAATTATTTCGGTAAATAGGCGATTGAATTTACTCAAAACGTAATAAATGAGCGAATTTATTACCTTTTCTTCAAATATTCTTAGTAAATAAGCGAATTTACTAAAAATAATAATAAATAAGTGAATTTATTACCTTTTCTTCAAATATTATTAGTAAATAAGCGAATTAATTATATTTTCTTCAAACACTATTTTAGTAAATAAGCGAATTTACAAATATAGTAATAAATAAGCGAATTTATTATCTTTTCTTCAAACACTTCTTTAGTAAATACGCGAATTTACTGAAATAGTAATAAATAAACGAATTTATTACTTTTTTTTCAAACACTTCTTTGGTAAATAAGTGAATTTACTAAAATAGTAATAAATTAGCAAATTTAACCTTTTCTTCAAATATTCTTAGTAAATAAACGAATTTATTAAAATAGTAATAAATAAGCGAATTTATTACCCTTTTGTGTTCAGATAATTTAGTAAATAAGCGAATTTACTAGATTAGTAATAAATGGACTAATCTATTACTTTTTCTTATAAAATTGAATTTAAAACGTTTTAATAAATAAACGAATTTATTAAAACTTATTTTTTATATGTCGATTTCAAATTAAGAAAGTCGATTAATTAGAAAATAACTATTCCAATTTTTTAAAACAGAAAGGTTTTTTTAAGTTCTGAAAGCCATTGCTTTCTAAAATCTTGATACACCCATTGGTTAATAAGGAGCCCTTGGTTCCGAATATGGAAGTCTCTAAAAGCGATTCGAGCGTACTTTGATTTTCGTCTTACTCAGACTCAATCAAAGTGGGGGCTAACTGTAGACACCTAATTTAGTCTCCGGTCCCGTGGTAAGACTCCATGATGAACAATAAAACCCACTTCTCTTATTGGACAATTGATGTTATTGGACTTAATTTTACTATTTTCTTAAATTACAAAATAATTTTTAAAAAAGGCCATTTATATTATTGGATTTTTATATAAGCCCAATATTTGATTTATTAAAAAAAAAAAAAAAAAAAAAAGAGTTTTAGCGTAGCGCGACTCAGCAAGTCGCGATAACGCAGCAGCGTGACAAGCAAACCAGCGCTAGCTGCGCAGCGTGATAGCTTGTTTCACGCTGGCTGGTCAGCGTTACTAAACTTGACACGCTACCTGGCCAGCGTGATATAACCTGTCGCGCTACACATTTTTCTTATAAACACCCTTTTTTCTCCTATAAAACGGGCCTCTTGACTTTCTTGTTTTTTTCTACCCATTCTCACACTTCCAAAACCGATTCTCTTATTCTCCTAAACCTACTTTCTCTCTTTTTTCTCCTCTTCTCTTTACACTTAAACTTTTCTCCATCAAATTATTTTTTTATTTTATTTCTAATAAATTGGGTTAATTTCTTATTATTACGAATTAAATTCGAAACTCTGTCCAAATTAATACTCGAACAAACAATAATCAAGCGAGAAGTGTAAGTTTTCTGAGAGTCTTAAATTAAACTTTATATATTGATTGTTGTATTTATTTATTTGTATATTTATTTCTTTGTTTTTTTTTTTACAATGTTTTTGTTAAAGGGCTTAATTTGAATTAATTTATCACATTAAAGTAAGATAATTTTTGGACAAATTGTATCATGCTAGGAACCTTGAATTAATCTTAACGACGATTTGACTAAATTAATTAGTTTTATATGATTTCACCATATTAATAGTAATTTTGTGTTAGGTTGTAATTTATTATTTTGTGGTTCTTTATATAACTTGTGTATAATTGAGAGAAAACTAGTAATAGCCGCCTACAGGCTAATATGACGCACTCCGACATATTAGTACCTTCACCCCCGAATCCAACCTTCGGTTTGTAAGATCATAACTTGGAGTCATCCCCATGGGATCGAAAGAGTTATTCGTGCAATTTAGATTATCGTCCCGTATTTGTATCCCATTCGTATCCAATCTAAATACACGGTTTATGAGTTTGATTCCTAAAACTCATTGGTGACTCCTTACTAGCATCGTCTGTATCCGTTGATATTATCTCACTCGAAAAAAGATAATTAAAAATTAAAAAAACACTAAAATAGCGTAGCGCGACAGACTTTGTCACGCTAACGTCGCAGCGTCACAAAGTTTGCTGCACTACACCTGCAGCGTGACAAACTTTGTAGCGCTGCACAGTCAGCGTGACAAAGTTTGTCACGCTACCACGCTAGCGCGACTAAAATTCCTGCGCTCTTTTTTGTTGCAAAATACTTCTAAAAAAGTCCATTTCACCTTTCCTTAAGCCAATTTTTTAGATCTAACTCGACCTATGGACGGTTTGGGAAAGGTGACCAAAAAAAATTTGGGATCCAAAAATCCAGGGCCCCTACATTTCCTTAACGTTAATAATGTTAATCCTTACTAGTTATTTTTTAGTGATGTTACAAAAAATTATACAAATGATCCAACTTATGTTACATGAATTAACAAGGATTGAAGCACCCAAGAACTAGAAAGAAGTTGTTTGAAACAAGCAACTCAGAGGAACGAACCGCCGACTAAGGGGAGCAGACCAGCATTTAGTGATTGTGATAATTAAGGAAAATGCCAACTGAATTAATGTCAATTGAGTTTTTAAGTTTGCACTGTGTTATGGTAAAATTTAATTGAAGTTTATGACTTTACAAATAATTTAAGATTAACAATCTATGAAGTGTTGTATGTATTAGTGGTGTCTAGTATCAGCCAATTATTATTTTATGTATGTGACTTAATGTTTGTAACCGTGTAATTGAACTTTTTAAAATTTAGTCAATGTTCCTGTTGTGAAACTAAAAAAAAATGTTGTTATTCAGCTTATGAATTTGTTGATTAAAAAGTAATTTTGTTGTAGGAGTGTCAATGTTAATCAATCAATTAGTTTCATAATTATCAAATTGGATTATCCAAACCAATCTTGTTGAAATTAATTACAATAAATCTAAAGTCAAACAAATGCTTAATAAAAACAATTTACTCAAACATTACTAATATAATATAGTTTACCCACCTTTTTACTTAATAATATGTTCTATATAAATGTAATAAATAATTTGGGGAATCTCACAATTGGTAAAACTGTAGACATTCTAAGCTTTCTAGTACAAGCTTTCTAGACATTCTAAGCTTCTAAAAACGGGTTAGGATGTGTGTTAATGCAAAATAGGAAGGTGATAGCTTATGCTTTGAGACAATTGAAACCATATGAGGTTAACTACCTTACTCATGATCTAGAGTTAGCAGCAATAGTGTTTGCCTTGAAAATTTGGAGACATTACTTGTATGGAGTGAAATGTAGCATATACACATACCACAAGAGTTTAAAGTACTTTTTCACTCAAAAGGATTTAAATATGAGACAAAGGAGATGGCTCGAGTTGATCAAGGATTACGACCTAGATATCCAATACCATGAAGGGAAAGCCAGTGTGGTAGCCGATGCTCTAAGTCATAAAACAAAACATGGGATGAATACTTTGATAGTTGCTAATGAGCTATGTAAAGAGATTGAGAGAGTGAGTTTGGAAATAGTGAAGCAGGAACAGGTGGAAGGGATTCTTTATAATCTTAGTATCCAACTAACAATACTTGAGGAAATTAAAAAGAACCAAGAAGGAGATGTAAAACTGGACAGAATTAAGGAAAAGCTAAAAACGAGAAAGCCTATAGATTTTAAGGTTCATTAGGTTGGAAGCTTAAGGTATAAGGGAAGGTGGTGTGTACCACAGAAATATGAGGAATTGAAGCGAAGAATCATAGAGGAGGGTCATAACACCCCGTATTCAGTACATCCTGGAGGCGATAAACTTTACAAGGATCTGAAGAAAATGTATTGGTGGCCTAGGATGAAGAGAGAAGTGGCTGAATTTGTGAGTAAATGTCTTACTTGTCAAAAGCTTAAATCTGAGCATAAGAGACCTCAAGGAGAAGTCCAACCACTTGAGATACCATGATGGAAATAAGATAGCATTTTGATGGACTCTGTAACTTGCTTGCCAGAGTCTAAGAATCAGAATGATACCATATGGGTAGTGGTAGATAGACTCACTAAGTCAGCAGTGTTTATACCCATGAAAGAGACTTGTAAAATGGAACAACTTGCAAAGGCTTACATAAAATATTTGGTGAGACTACATGGAGTTCCAAAGGATACCGTGTCGGATAGGGATTCTAGATTTCTTTCGAAATTCTGGAAAAGTGTTCAGGAAAAATTTGGCACGACCTTGAAGATGAGTACAGCTTTCCATCCAGCAACTGATGGACAAACAGAGAGAACCATACAAACCTTAGAAGACATGCTAAGGGCTTGCGTGATGGACTTTCAAGGGAATTGGGAGGATCACTTAGATCTCATTGAGTTTTCATACAACAATAGTTACCATGCAAGTATTGGCATGGCACCCTTTGAAGCTTTGTATGGAAGGAAGTGTAGGAGCCCTTTGTGTTGGAACGAAATAAGTGAAACAGTGATTCTAGGACCTCAATTAATAGAGGAGACCACTGAGAAAATTAGAGTAATACCAGCAAAGATTCAAGCAGCACAACATAGACAAAAGTCCTATGCGGATCAAAAACGCCAAGAAAACGCCAAGAAGTTGTGTTTGAAGGACAAGGTGTTACTTAAGGTATCACCAATGAAAGGAGTGATGAGATTTGGAAAGAAAGGAAAGTTGAGCCCAAAGTACATAGGACCCTATAAGATCTTGCAAAGGGTTGTAAAGGTAGCTTATAAGCTAGCCCTACCAATAGAGTTGAGCAAAGATCATAATATTTTCCATGTGTCTCAACTAAGGAAATATGTGCTAAACGAGTCACATGTGTTACAACCTGAAGCAATAAAGTTAGACCAAAGTTTGACCTATGAAGAGAGGCCAATTAAAATCCTAGATAGTAAGGTCAGGGATACTCGTAGAAAGAGCATCAAAATAGTGAAAGTGTTGTGGTCTAACCAAGAAACCGAAGAAGCTACTTAGGAAGTTGAAGATTTCATGAGAAAAAAATACCCAGAGCTTTTTCAGGTTAGTAGTAGAGTTACGGGGACATAACTCGATTTTTAAGGGGGGTAGAAAGCAACCTGTTTTTCGCGCGTTTTACCCTCAATTTTACAAGTTTGTACGAGTTTCTATGACTTTTAAGTGAGAAGTTTTATGTTTGTTTAATAAAAGTTGGTGAGTAAGTGTCTAAAGTCTACAACAACACAGTGTTTCAGTAACAAAGTGTGAAGCAAAAACAGTCTCTATTCAAATTCCATACACTAACCTACACAAAGTTTCAGAATGAAACTTCTTATTAGGGGGGTAGACTATAATAACCCACATTTTCACGTATTTAAATAAAGTATTTTTGTATTGTATGCATATAATCTTCGTATTTTATTCGTATAATTTTGATATTTTTATTGAAAATTATGTTCAATAGAAGTATAAATAAAAAGAAATTAATAAAATAAATAATAAAGTTCTGGTTAAAAGTAGTTATTTGTGTCTTACAAAAAATATATTTTTATGATTACAAATATTTTAAGAGCTTCTAAAAATATATTTCAAAGGTTTCCTGATTTACTTAGGAGTATTTATGGGCCTCACCCAAATCCTACTTTGGGGCTTATAAATACCCTACAAAAACTAAAATTCCAACTTTTCATGATCATACTAGTCATTAGGATTCCAAAAATCTAGAGAGAAAAGGGAGAAAAAAAGGGTATAAAATTCCGAAAAAAAAAAACAATTCGGAAATTTTGAAAAAAAAAGGGAGAAGTTTGTGCCACAGGATTCGTGCAGCGCCGGACCCCCAACGCGGCAGCCACCGTGCGCCACCCAGCCGGCCACCATTGTCGGACCTCCTCCCCTACTTTGGTAATTTTTCGAAACTTTTTTATAAAAATAAAATAAAATAAATCTCCTTTATTTTTGATTCAATCTTGCAAATTCATGATTATAATTATGTTTAATCATCTTTTTATATGTTTAATCATGTTTTGATATAAGTATGAATTATTTTAAGGCATGAATTAATTTTGTTGTTCATGAAATTATAAACTAGAGTTTGAAAATTTATGAAGTTATGATTTTATGAATTTTTCTGTTCTAAACATTGATATTGTGGTCATAAATTATTGATTGGTGAATTTATGATGATGTTATTAAGTTTAGATTGATTTTTAAGGGTTTTAAACTTATTTTATAAAGCAGTCCAAATTTTATAATCATGGATTTTAGTTGAATAATATTATGAACATGTTTTGGTACATGAAAAATTGTTCTAAAGCCTAGATTGATTTCACAAATATGTTAGTAGATTGTAGAAGTGTTTTGGCATGAAATCATGATGTTTTCATAAGTTTTTCATGACTTTAAAGTTTATAAATAAATCTGAAATTTTAATAAAAATAAGTTAAATTGAGTTTTAAGTGTCCAAATTGTACTAGTATGATAACACAACAATTTTATATTGATCTATATAAATTTTAGTATGTTTTATGAAGTTTAAAAATGATTTTAAGCATGTTTAACATGATGTCCAGATTTTATAAATTAATTAATTAGGGTTTTAAAGTACGTAATTAGCATAAATTGATCATATAAGTTAAGTAAGACATTGTATGATTGATTTGTGTTGTTTTCGAAAGTTTTCAAGGAGCTTTGATAAATTTAGATTGTTGTCCACTTCTCCAAAGTGGCATAAAAATTTTATAAAGGTTTTATAAAGCATAATTAAGTCCCGAAAACTAAGTAGAATTGCAATAGAAAAGAAAAGTGAACTATGGAATTGAATGGAGACCATATATATAAGGAAGTTTTGGACAAAGTTTCCAAATTTAGAAGTTAGATATAGTTGTTGTAGAATTTAGTCAACAAGGTTTTAATTTAGTTTGGTTTTTCCTTGTGTAGGAGACTTTGAATTAGTCCACTTCTAGAAGTTGTGGTGGAGCACAGTTATTATACAAGGTACGTAGGTACTAAAGACAAATATAAGAATTAGAATGCATGCTTGAGTAATTCTTGATTACATGAAATCTTGTATGCTTGTTTTGAATCATGAATTTATATGCATGGCAAGTTTGTTAGTAGCATGTTCTTAAAGTATGATGGCATTCCATGATTAATTAGAAAGTTTAATTTTTATAAGCTTGAATTAAAATGTTATGATCAGTTTAATTTGGCCAATAGTTTATTGCTCAAGGAAGAAAGTTATTTTTAAGTTGGTTAGTTACTTAATCAACAAGAAAGATTGTTGTGAATTTTTATTCACATAATTAAAGGAAGTTATGAGCAACTATTTTATATATAATGCCACTCACAGTTTAATGTGTGGTGAAGAAGAAAGCAAGTTATTAGCCACTCACAGTTAATGTGTGGTAAAGGAAGTTCGGTTTAATTAAAGGACACACCGAAAGATTAATTTTGAACCACCTTAAAATGAAGATAATCAAATTGACTTACTTGATTGGATGCATGTTTTTATGTGATGTTGTATGAGAGTCGTAACATTGTTAAACCTGTTAAATCACGTAAAGTGTAAGAGGACTTGCATCAAAACTCTTGGAATGTATATAACTTGAGTATGAACAATGGGGGGAATCGTATGGAACAGTGATCTATGACTCCTAATTGGAGTACTAGACGTTGTACTCTTTTATATTTTTAATGCGCTGGATATCCGTCACTTTATGTGACATAGTAATACCTTTTGGGAGTTGCTCCCCAACTGGTGCCCAATAGGGCGATTTTTTTTTTTAGGAGGAAACCCGTTCGATGCAGGATCCATAATTTTAAATATAATAATTAATTTAATTGAGTCCATGTACAGGAAAAGGGTTTTCAAAGGTAAGTTGAGTGCATGTTTTGTTTCTTATTGTTTTTGCATAAGTCTTTAGTAGTTATGTACTCAAATTTGCTGACTGTTTATTTGTGTGCGTGACTTTGTCTTGGACGTGGCCCTACGATGACCCACTTGTGGTGATTAGTTGTCTAGAAAAAGGAAAGTTGCAAGTACAAGTGGGCATAAGTCATTTCATGATGGGATGGAGTGAGAGCGCTTGCTGTGGTTGTAGTTTTGATTTATTTTAATTGCTTGTGAAGACTAGCATTTGTTTTGGATGTTTGGTTTTTGAAAGACTTTTAAATATTAGTTTTGGTTTTTTTTAGGGCCATTAATATGGTTCCGAAGTGTAATAAGTTTAAAGTTGATTTTAATTTTAAGTTGTTTGAAGTTTAGTTTTAAATTGTTTTGGTGTTAAGACTTCCGCTGTAGTACTTTGATAAATGCCTTAGCCGTTATCACGGTGGCGGTAATATTTTGGTTTTTTCATATTTAGTAGTTTTAGTAAATATAATATTTATTAATTTAATATGTTTTCCGGAAAAATAAGAAGTAAGAAGTTAGGAAAATCCAGGGTGTTACAATTTCTATCGTTATGTAGTTATAATTATGAACAACGTTGATGACTTAAACCAAAATTGTGAGTCCAATTGATTGTTTTGTATGAATACCCAAGCATGCATATGATTGTAGAATAACTTTTGTTTTGACAATCAAACGTAATCTTTGTGGTGTTAAAGTTGAATGGCTTGTGACACTGAAAAATGTTGTTTGTGGTGTTAGTGATGAATATATGCCTATAAATGTGAAAAAAACAAGTGAAATTCTAGTCCATTAGTATGGAGTTGATTGGAAGATAATAAAATTATACGACTTAATGTATGTGAGTGGAATAATGAAGGTAAGATGTTGACACCATGCCTGATTGAAACGCAAGTATTGTAAGATTTATTCTGTAATGAGTAACGTCTAATTTGGTACATATGTTACATTAAAGGTATGACACCATAGGCCGTAGCCGACTCAAATGCTTGTTTGTGAATGAGTATGATCAATTTTTTGTTCCCACATGGCTTCACACAATTTGGCAATACCAAGCAACCTGCAGGTCCATTATTAAGATGAATTAGGTTGGAGGATTAACAATATAGCCATCTGAAGTACAGGTGTGGAACGATTACGGTCCATGTTTTGCACAACTATGGTTGATAGTTTTGTTATATTATGACGTTCTACATCATTCGGTTACCGAAGTTGATTGTGTTCTTATATTTAAATCCCTCATGAAACATGGTACATACATATGCCTATCCTCAAACAAAAAAATATCAACCAATCATGGTCATGTAGTTCTCATTTTCTAAGTACTTCATGCCAACTACTCTCATACTCTGTTACACTGAATGAATTATATATACACAGATTGTAGCAGGTCCTTTTTGATATCCTCATACCTTTAAATTATACCTTTAATGATATTGATAATGATATAAAATAAATAATAATTATTATTATTATTCCCAATAAGTAAAGAATTAAAAGGCGGGGTCGGAGTCGGAGATCCGGCAAAGTTGGATTAATTGTCGGATAATTCGGATTATTTTTAGCATCCGACTCAGAGTCGGATGTTTTTTTTCGGAGTCGGTAGCGGATTATTTTAAAGCGAATTCGGAGGCGGATATTTTTTCTCTGATCAGAGCGGAGTATGGTAGGCCTCGTCCTGAACTGCCATCCCTACTATTGAGGATATTAGTAGAATTAATAAAGGAAACTACAACTTGTATGCAACGGAAAACATTAGTCACTAGTGGGCCATAAACTGTATAATCTTTTAATATGTGAAAAGTTGGAAAATATTACACAAGTGACATTTTAGATACTTTTTTAAATCTAAAACTTTAGAAACTAGGCACTTCTTAATAATTTGTGTATAGTTACTAATAAATCAGCTAGTTTTTGCTAAATATTAATACATGCAATCACTAACAAAATACAAGGAAAATTACACATACATTAATAATTACATGATACTCCCCCCGTTCCTAATTGTTTGATACGCTTTGACTTGCACGTATGCCAATGCATCTATTTGACCTTAAATATTTTTTGTTGCGTATGTGTAAAAATTATAATAATTGAATATTAATAATGTACTCAGTAAGACGATTCAACCAAGACCTCGTATGACTATAATATGTTATATAGGTATTGAAACTAAATTACAAGATTCTTTCAGCGTATGAATAGTGTTAGATTCCTAATGTATCAAACATGTAGGACTAGAGTGAGTATAAATTACATAATAAAATTAATTTATTTTACAACTCAAATATAAAGTGATTTGCAAGGGTTTAATTTTATTTGTTGTCAACCATTAAAAATTGTGTGGTATTATTTCTTCCAAGGCTTATTATAAAATTCAATTAACATAAAAAAAATACCTAAGTAATCCAAAGATTTTTTTTAAGATAATAATATAAAGCTTGTAAAGGAAGTTGTTACACAAACCCTTGTTAGAATTAAATTTCCCTCCAAAAGTTGTAACATGTTTCCCTCCTTATTGAAATTTTTTTTACCTACTTACCCCTATAAATAACAATCAATGTTTAGCTTTCTCATATCATTAACCAAACCATCTCAAATATTAAATGTTGTAGCTCTTTTTTAAAGGGTGAACCCCTGTTGCTTGGGAGGTAATACTGAAAATATGGTCAATCTATGTGCTTACGGGTTCCCTGTGGCAAGGAGAATTTCATGGACAACCGACAATCCAGGTAGGAAATTTGTTTCTTGCAGGTATTTCAACCACGAAACAGGTGAAAGAGGCTGCAACACATTCGAATGGATTGATGAAGGCCTTACAGAGTGGCAGCATGAGGTTACTAACATGTTGGTGGCTGAAAAACAATTAATTGCACCTAACAAGGACATTTTCAAGACACGTCTTACTTGTGAGATGCATCAAAATGAAAAACTTGCTGAAGACCTAAATAAGATGAACGAAAAGGCCAAGAAATATAAGGAGGAGGCAGTTCATAATAAATCTGAGAATTGTAGAATTGCTTTGTTAGATTATGAGCTTGTTGGGACTGCAATTGTATGTGCAATAACTGCTGTAATCATTAGTTTCATTTTAATTAAACTTTCCTAATGTAAATGTAATGTGGTACTCATGTTATGATATCAGTAGTTGATATCCTAAATAAGGTTAGATGATAAATTAGATGCGTAATCTTGCTTGTAGTAAACAACAATTTGGTATGTTTAAGATTAATATCTTGTTCTTAAAAGCTTTTCTGATTTGCAACAATTATGTTTTGAATATTTAATCAAATGATTAAAATGTAAAAAAAAAAATTAGGAGAAACAGTTTGTATGGAAATCTCCATTTCAATAAAGGAGTGAAACGACATAAAGTATTTATTTGGATTTCATTAATTAAGTCGTTTTAAAATTGTTTAATTGCAATTGGTTAACACCAAAATGTGCGGGTAACAAAATTTGTTTGTAGTAACTACAAAGAATTTTTAGTTGATGTTTCATGTAATTGAACAGATTGATGCACAAGCTAGTTTTCGTCTCAAAACTTATCAATTCAACCTCAATTTATTCCTAAGAAAGACATTTGTACTTTCAACGTTGCTACAATGTACCTTGTAATTCTATTTCACATATTTTGCTAAACAACTCAATTTGAGCAACTATGAAATTAACAAACAACAGGGTCACTAATATTGTAACGAGTTTAACCAGAATTATAAAATTACTACTCACGCTGGTGAAATAAATCGTACCTTAATTTTTATGTAACCCTTAATTAAGTATAATATACACAAAATCGAAACGAATGAGTTCATGTACATTTGTAAGAGATTTTATAAAAATTTAAGATCTTGCTNCTCTTTTAGTCCCCAGCAGAGTCGCTACTGTAGGGGCCCCGGATTTTAGGGTCCCAAAATTTTTGGTCACCTTTCCCAAACCGTCCATAGGTCAAGTTAGACCTAAAAAATTGGCTTAAGGAAAGGTGAAATGGACTTTTTTAGAAGTATTTTGCAAAAAAACAGGAGCGCAGGAATTTCAGTCGCGCTAGCGTGGTAGTGTGACAGAGTTTGTCACGCTGACTGTGCAGCGCTACAAAGTTTGTCACGCTGCAGGTGTAGCGCGGCAAGCTTTGTGACGCTGCGACGTTAGCGTGACAAAGTCTATCGCGCTACGTTAGCGAGATAATAATATACGAATACGGACGATGCTAGTAAGGAGTCGCCAATGAGTTTTAGGAATCAAACTCATAAACCATGTATTTAGATTGATTACGAATGGGACACGAATACGGGATGATAATCTAAATTGCACGAATAACCCTTTCGATCCCATGGGGATGACTCCAAGTTATGATCTTACGAACCAAAGGTTAGATTCGGGGGTGAAGGTACTAATATGGCGGAGTGCGTCATATTAGCCCGTAGGTGGCCATTACTAGTTTTCTCGCAATTATACACAAATTATATAAAGAACCACAAAATAATAAATTACAACCTAANAATAATTTACAACCTAACACAAAATTACTATTATTAAGGTGAAATCACATAAAACCTAATAATTTAGTCAAATCGTCGTTAAGATTAATTCAAGGTTCCTAGCATGATACAATTTGTCCAAAAATTATCTTAGTTTAATGTGATAAATTAATTCAAATTAAGCCCTTTAACAAAAACAAATGATAAAAGCGATAAATGATTCGGAAAACCAACAACAACAAATCCACAAGTTTGATTTTTAGGGCTCTCAGGAAACGTACCACTTCCCGTACGAAGATTGGAGTCGTCGAGTGTTAGTTTGGGCACAGTCGAATTATTGTTTCAATATTATCAAAATTTGTAGCAGTAAATAGCAAATAAATAATAAATAATTATTATAAAAAATAAGGTTGTTTAAAAGCAATAATCGGATTAATTAAGTATGAGGGAGAGAATAAGTAAAAAAAGTTTTTGAGAAATGAAGGAAATGAAGGTTTTTTTAACAACGTGGGAACCCTAATCGCGCTGGGCTGCTAGCGCGGTACGCCAAATCGCGCTGGCCCAGTAGCGCAGAAAACCCTACAACGCTACTAGGGTAGCCCTGCTAACTTAGTCACGCTGAGCTGTCAGCGTGACTAAATTAAGCACGCTACGTTTTTTTTTTTGAAAGATTTTTATTTTATTTTATTTTATTTATTTATTTAAAATAATAAAAGAGGCATTGGGATAAAAGGTCCGTTAAATAAGAATGGAAATTTTATAATATCCGAGATTTATTTTTATGCCCAAGTATACTCGATTATCCAATCTTCTAGAGAAATGAGTTTTTTAATCATCATAGAGTCCTGCCGCGGGACCGGGGGACTAAATTAGGTGTCTACAGTTAGCCCCCACTTTGATTGAGTCTGAGTAAGACGACAATCAAAGTATGCTCGATTCGTTTTTCGAGGCTTTCATATCCAGAGCCATGAGCTCCTCATTAACCAATGGGCGTAGCAAATTTTAGAGAGCAAAGGCTCTCGAAACTGAAATCGAAAATAGATTTTAATAAATTCGCTTATTTATCAAAACACTTAGCAAATAAATTAGTATTAGTATTTTGAATAAGTTTTCTTTTGACTGGAAATAAGGTAATAAATTCGCTCATTATTACTATTTTGACTAAATTCGCTTATTTACTGAAATTATTGAAAAAATGTAATAAATTCGCTTATTTGTTACTATTTTGAGTAAATTCGCTTATTTATTGACATTATTGAAAAAATGTAATATATTCGTTTATTTATTACTATTTTGAGTAAATTCGCTTATTTACTGAGTTTATTGAAAAAAATGTAATAAATTCGCTTATTTATTACTATTTTGAGTAATTTTGTTTATTTACTGAAATTATTGAAAAAAAATGTAATAAATTCGCTTATTTATTACTATTTTTAGTAAATTCGCTTATTTACTGAAATTATTGTAATAAATTCGCTTATTTATTACTATTAGAAATGAAATAAAAAGATAATTTGATGGAGAAAAGTTTAAGTGAAAAGAGAAGAGGAGAAAAAAGAGAGAGAAAGTAGGTTTAGGAGAATAAGAGAATCGGTTTTGGAAGTGTGAGAATGGGTAGAAAAAATCAAGAAAGTCAAGAGGATCGTTTTAGAGGAGAAAAAAGGGTATCTATTAGAAAAATGTGTAGCGCGACAGGTTTCATCACGCTGGCCAGGTAGCGTTACAAGTTTAATAACGCTGACCAGCCAGCATGACACAAGCTGTCACGCTGCGCAGCTAGCGCTAGTTTACTTCTCACACTGCTGCGTCAGCGCGACTTGCTGAGTCGCGCTAAGCTAAAACTCGTTTTTTTTTTAATCAAATATTGAGCTTTGTTCATCATGGAGTCTTACCACGGGACCGGGGACTAAATTAGATGTCTACAGTTAGCCCCCACTTTGATTGAGTCTGAGTAAGACGAAAATCAAAGTATGCTCGAATCGCTTTTCGAGACTTCCATATTCAGAACCGAGGGCTCCTTATTAACCAATGGGTGTATCAAGATTTTAGAAAGCAATGGCTTCCAGAACATAAAAAACCTTTTTGTTTTCGAAAATTGGAATAGTTATTTTCTAATTAATCGACTTTCTTACTTTGAAATCGAAATATAGAAAATGAGTTTTAATAAATTCGTTTATTTATTAAAACATTGTAAATTCAATTTTATAAGCAAAAGTAATATATTAGTCTATTTATTACTAATCTAGTAAATTTGCTTATTTACTAAAATATCTGAACACAAAAGTGTAATAAATTCGCTTATTTATTACTATTTTAGTAAATTCGTTTATTTACTAAGAATATTTGAAGAAAAGGTAATAAATTTGCTTATTTATTACTATTTTAGTAAATTCACTTATTTACCAAAGAAATATTTGAAAAAAAGGTAATAAATTCGATCATTTATTACTATTTTAGTAAATTCGCTTATTTACTAAAGAGGTGTTTGAAGAAAAGATAATAAATTCACTTATTTATTACTATTTTTGTAAATTCGGTTATTTACTAAAAAAGTGTTTGAAGAAAATGTAATAAATTCGCTTATTTATTACTATTTTTAGTAAATTCGATTATTTACCAGAATTGTTGACAAAGTGTAATAAATTCGCTCATTTATTAATGTTTTGAGTAAACTCGCTTATTTACCGAAATTATTGAAAAATGTAATAAATTCGCTTATTTATTACTATTTTTAGTAAATTCGCTTATATACTAAGAATATTTGAAGAAAAGGTAATAAATTCGCCCATTTATTACGTTTTGAGTAAATTCGCTTATTTACCGAAACTATTTAAAAAAATGTAATAAATTCGCTCATTTATTACTATTTTGAGTAAATTCGTTTATTTACCGAAATTATTGAAAAAG
Source organism: Suaeda aralocaspica (assembly GCA_016808085.1). Classification (NCBI taxonomy): domain Eukaryota; kingdom Viridiplantae; phylum Streptophyta; class Magnoliopsida; order Caryophyllales; family Amaranthaceae; genus Suaeda; species Suaeda aralocaspica. The sequence continues at coordinate 957,135 of PYUH01000180.1, forward strand.
TGTAATAAATTCACTCATTATTACTTTTTTGGAGTAAATTCGCTTATTTACTAGAATTGTTGACAAAAGCTAATGACGTTGTCATAAAATCACAAACCTTAACTCAATGTATTTTTCCTTTTGAGTATTTTGGATAAAGGAGTGAGAAAAGGGATTAACATCAAAAACAAAGTCAAAGCATTTGAAAATACAAAGAAGCACAGTCAAGAGCGCTAGCCTTGTAGCGTCACAAAGCCAACCACGCGGATGCGTCAACGTGACAGTAGAAACAGCGCTAAGACCTTCAGCGCGGTTGCTGCTATCACACACCCAAGTGAGCGTTTCTTCATTTGTTGTGTTTGAAAGGTTGCTCAAATATGATGTTGAATTGATAATACATGGTAGTGTTGTATAGGGACATTGGCGTGGTTTCATTGCTGGGCTTGAGTGGCGCTGTAGAATTAGTCGCGCTACATGTTGTAGCGTGGTAGAGTTAGTCGCGCTACTGAGGCAGCATGTTTGGGTTTGTGACGCTGAGGTGTAAGCGTAGCACATTGTCTTGCGCTACTCTGCTTTTTCCTTTAAGTGCTTCTTCTTTTGTAATGTAAGTGCTTCTATCTCAAACATTCTTTAATTAAGATAATTTTGAGAAATATGAGATGAACCTGTGCTTAGATGTTGNATTTATAGAATTATTTGTTATAACTTATTTAAATGTAGTCATACAAATGTTCAAGCATATGAAAAAAAAAGTTTGTTTTATAACAGGTTATTGAAGAAAGCTCCAAGCATTGCAAGAGTAGTATGCTTTTATTTTATTAAACAAAAGTGCTTTGGCAAATGATTCTCTAAATGATGTTATAGAATGAAGTATAATGCTCCATGAACTATTGAGAAGTGCTCTTGATTAGTTTATTATAAGAGTAATGGGCTCTTAATTAATAATCAAAAAATGAAAATGCTCTTGATTAATTTATTTTAATTATAAGAGTAATGAGCTCTTAATTTATAACCAAAAATGAAAATGCTCTTAATATTTATGATGCAACGTGCTCCAAGAATAAGAAATCAATTATCCCATCATTTGGTATGATAAAAGTAAAAATGCTCTTAATTTTACCTCAAATAACATAGCGCAAGAAAATTAGTTGCGCTGCTGCTGTAGCGTGACAAACTTTGTTGCGCTACGCTATGGAGCGCTGAAAATTTTGTGGCGCTCTTCATTTAGCGCTACAAAGTCTGTGATGCTACGCCTTTTTAATTTTCTAGCTTATTTTTTTTTTTTTGTGAAAGCTTTTCAAGTTTAACTTCCTTAATTGTTCTTGTATTATTGATTAGACCTTGGGCCTTTTACCTTTGACATATAACTAATGAGCTATATTTTGAGACCGAGGGTCCGAGTAGGGGGGGATGGCAATAGTTTGTGGAGGGTTATCCGACATACTCCCAAAAAATAATCGCCAAAATAAAGTTTCAAGTGAGACAACTACCATGTTTTTTTTTTCATAAGGGGAAACAAGCAAATGTCATAAGCTTAATGAGATTTTGAAGCAAGTCGCTTCATAACTAATTTTGAAAAGAACGTAGCCCCCAGGGTGTATAAGGTGGTGTAAGTATGGAGACTTGTAGCAACAAGAAAGGTCACAAATATGTATGCAAAGCTAGCTACAAGAGTGTACAAGTTAGTTATATGCTCAAATTAGCTACAAATAAGCACGGGAAAAACAACCAAAAAATATGCACAAATGAACACGGAGGTGCCATAGCATGAGTTAGTAGGAAGCAAGGGATGGGGGTGTCTCAACTTTCCCTAAATCGATTTTTTTTTTTTGAAAAAAACATGATTATTTTTTTGTACGAGGAGAATGAGGAAGAAAGAATAGTAGAAGTTAAGAATCCTAAATTGATTATAGTTGTTGTATAATATGCTTGACAACGATTATGATTCAAAAGGGAATGATTTTAGCTTGCTCATTTGTTCTTAGATTATGAGCCATCATCTTATACTTTCGTGATTGTCTTGTTTGAGAAGTTTGTTTCAAATTCAACTATTGGCTATTAGTAATGTGAATCTCTTTAGAGAAATAAGAAATCAATATTATAAATGCTTGCTTAAGTTTTGAAGTGTTGAATATGATAATGCTTGAAGTAGACGAGTTGCCAAGTTTATGAAGACCAAAACTAGAAGAGATAGGAAAGATTTTGGTGATGAGAGGATGATATGGAGTCAAAGTGATGCTTCATGCTGCCATGGATAGGCATAAGATAGCTATGAAAATTCATTCTTTAAGAGAAAATGAAGAAGTTGGATGATTTTACGGAATAAAAAGGAATGAGTAAAGGAAGTATGTGAGTGTTTGAGTTAAAAGATGACACTACAAGAGTTGATGATGATGAGCATGAGAAAGGAAAGAAGCTTGATGAAGAAGAGTATGTGTGAAAAAAGGAAAGAAGGATGATATGTGTAGAAGAACATGACTTGCTTTATGTGACATTAAGGCAATTTTCTTTTAAGGATGGTTGTGCGTCCTAAAATAAAACAGTATCCAAGACCTTAGGTGAGTCTTATGTTCAAAGGACCANTCCAAGACCTTAGGTGAGTCTTGTGTTCAAAGGACCCTTTTTTTTCATGGGCCCTTAAAATTTTACTCATGTTACCTGTCCTTAAGATGTAGGACTATTAAGACCGCACCTTATGAAAGGTTGCATACATATCCAATTCGAGTTGGAATCAGGTCTTACGTAGCTCTTGCTTCTGAGTTATCGATGTATTAAAGGTAAAAACACAAGTTTATTGCAATTTTGTTACACCTCAAGGAGGGCTTTTTCAAGGTTGTATCGTGGCTAAGCTTAGGGTGTAAGAAAGAAATGGAAAAGAAGGCTCAAATACCCATAATTAACCCAAACTATGCTACAAACTTGCGTTCTTAAACTTGAGCAACTCTATTATTTAAAATTTTACTTGTTGACAACTTTTCATGCATTCCCATCCCCAAGGTATAATTTAACATTTGTTTGAATTGAAAATCAGAGCTGCTTTAACATTATATATTTGCTTTATGGAGTTGCTTTTTAATTTATGTCCTCGTAGCATTCCCATCCCCAGGCTAAGTTTGATGTAGGTTGAAAGAAACAAGCTATGTGTTTAGGCGCAAACGGGCTACCAAGAAAGTGGATCATAATATAGGTTATTCAAGATAAGGGAGACATTTTTAGGGTTTCAAAGGTGCCTCTTATGTTGGTGTATTGCATCTTTAAATAAACACTAAGTGGACTTGGAGTGAGCCCCCAATTTTTGAGACTTAAATTGAGCCTCAATTAAACTTTTAGGCTCGTGACGACTGAGTCTATGGTTAATAAAGTAAAGTTTGTTTCCCAAAAGAGAACTTATTTGAACCACTTTGCTTTAATAACTTAATTAAGTAATTGACACATTTAATTTAAAGGATGTAAAATATAGAGTAAGTTGTTCAAGGTGTGGATGCGTCAAATTGAGGGTGCATTTGATATGAACAACGTAGTCTATATTATGCCAATTATGCTTTAACTTGTTCTTGATTGCCATGTTGATTAACTCAGCTTGATGAGTTCATTCACTTGTAATTGTTTAAGCAAGATGATGAGTAGAGAGAGAATGTACAATTTGAAGATGAAATAAATTTTATTTTATTGATAGTTGAAATTAGTACATAAATGATACTTGGCAGCAAAAGTCTCAAACTCTACCATGAAAGAAGGAGAAAAGAAAAGAGAGAAATTAAACTAGGAAAGTGAATGGAGTTCTAGTTTTGGTCCAAATCATGTTTCTTGTATGTACGCGTCTACATCGTCTTGAATAATGTTCTTCGGATTTTCTTGAGCTTGCATTTGAAGAATTTTAAATAATGACCATAATTGATTGAAACTTCGTTATATTTCAGTCCAAACTATAGACCTTGGGTCTATTGATCAATAGATTCTAAATCAAACATTTAGGAGTAGGTTGAACCATAGGCTCATTATTGAAACACTTGAAATGATGCGTTTGATGCAAAGGTGGGATGGAGTGTTTAGAAAAAAGTAGTAATATAGCACATATTATCACTTTCTAAAGCAAACAAATTTTCTTTTGTTTACATTAGGCATTTTTTCATCATTTTGTATGCCAATAATATGTAGCAACCCTTGCAATTTCATATTATAATTATTGCACTTACAAGAATGTGTCCATTCAGTATGTGTTAATAGATAAAATGTTGAAAAAAAACCAAAGTGGGTTCTTATTGAACCATAACGGGCTCTAAAATAACTTAAAACCCTTTTAGTTGGGGTTAATTATGATTTAAATGTGTATGAGTAATTTCAAATAAATACTACATATTCATCAAAACTATTCAAATACATGACTTTTTAGCGCAAAAAAAGTTCTAGCGCTAGCTTTGTAGCGTGACAAAAGAAGTAGCGCTAGCAAGGTAGCGTTATTAAACTTGTGATGCTAAAAGTGTAGCGCAATTAGAAGAGTTGCGCTGTTTGTGTAGCGTTGTAGAGTTAGTTACGCTGCAAGTTTCTATTGATTTTTGCTAAGTTATCATTAAATTTGTATTTAATGGGTTTGGATTCATGTCCATGTTGCCCATATATACGTTATTTAGGCCTAAATGGGCCTATTATTAGACCGAACTTTTGAAAGATTGGTGATGATGTTATTTGTATGTGAGTCATTAAAAACATTGATCAAAATCGTGTATTATCAAGCAATTAGTAATTTTCAGATTATCATTATTGGATCCTTACAAAGAGATGATGAGGGAAGACAAAAAAAGATAGAAGAAAAATAGAAGAAAAAAGAAACGAGACTCAACAATTAGAGTTATAACAATCAAGGTTAATCGATGGGAAGCTCATAGGAAAAATAAAAAATTAATAAAAAATATAAATATCATAATTAACCTTGACGGATTTTTTTTTTTTTTAGTTTAAAAAAATTTTATTCTAAGTGTTTGATTTTTTGAAAATAATACAAGGGAAAGTGAGATAGTTAGATTTATTAGAAATTTGGAATTAAACTAATAAAATTCTAAATGAAAGGAATTAATTAGTAAATTTCCAAAAGATTCGAATTATATTAAAAATCTCAAAAAGTTAAAGTATTTTTGAAATCGTTAATATTATTTGAATTTTCTAATAAATGTTAAGTGTATAAGTTAGTTTCTATTTAATCAAAGATTCTATTAATCAAATCCTAAGAAGATCAAGGATTTGATTAATAATATCTTTTGCAATATTTTATTAACTAAATCAAATATATTGGTGCATAAAAATCTTCCGAGCAATCAAATGATATCAAAGAATATAATTTAAAATTATGGAAAATATTTACGCAATCAATTAATTTAGGTAGCTAATAAGATATTGTGATTAAAATTGATTTGAAAACCTCAGAAAATCTACATATGCACAAAATATAAAATGCAAAACAACCAACTTTATAAAACAAAAGGGAAGCAAATAATTACTAAATAATGCAGTCAAACTACGGTCAGTCATGGTCAGTCAAACGGGTCCTATATCTAAGGAGTTTGCTCCAACACTTTGCGGTATAATAACCGTTAGATATGAAGTTTCTCCCATCTAAGTACCATGGGCGGCTTAGAAATTGATGTAGTTGGGATAAGGTTCTATCTTGCTCGGTTGCTTAGAGACCATGGGCCCCACCAAGTCAATAGTTCCTCCCCGAAATGTAGAAGTATCACGGTAATCCTAAGGCATGTTTCAAACACATGGAGGCCAAGTGTATGTTACATGTATGCAATATGACTAAAAAAAGCAAATGTTCTAAATATAATAAGTGTATAATTTGAGAGAAAATTTTCAAGCCTCACCCTCTTTTAGCCCCAGCAGAGTCGCCACTGTAGGGGCCCCAGATTTTAGGGTCCCAAAATTTTTGGTCACCTTTCCCAAACCGTCCATAGTTCAAGTTAGACCTAAAAAAATGGCGTAAGGAAAGGTGAAATGGACTTTTTTAGAAGTATTTTGCAAAAAAACAGGAGCGCAGTAATTTCAGTTGCGCTAGTGTGGTAGCGTAACAGAGTTTGTCACGCTGACTGTGCAGCGCTACAAAGTTTGTCACGCTGCAGGTGTAGCGCGGCAAGCTTTGTGACGCTGCGACGTTAGGGTGACAAAGTCTGTCGCGCTACGCTATTTTGGTGTTTTTTTTTGTTTTTTTAATTATCTTTTTTCGAGTGAGATAATAATATACGAATACGGACGATGCTAGTAAGGAGTCGCCAATGAGTTTTAGGAATCAAACTCATAAACCGTGTATTTAGATTGATTACGAATGGGACACGAATACGGGACGATAATCTAAATTGCACGAATAACCCTTTCGATCCCATGGGGATGACTCCAAGTTATGATCTTACGAACCAAAGGTTGGATTCGGGGGTGAAGGTACTAATTTGCGGAGTGCGTCATATTAGCTCGTAGGCGGCCATTACTAGTTTTCTCTCAATTATACACAAATTATATAAAGAACCACAAAATAATAATTTACAACCTAACACAAAATTACTATTATTAAGATGAAATCACATAAAACCTAATAATTTAGTCAAATCGTCGTTAAGATTAATTCAAGGTTCCTAGCATGATACAATTTGTCCAAAAATTATCTTAGTTTAATGTGATAAATTAATTCAAATTAAGCCCTTTAACAAAAACAAAATGATAAAAGCAGTAAATGATTCGGAAAACCAACAACAACAAATCCACAAGTTTGTTTTTTAGGGCTCTCAGTAAACGTACCACTTTCCGTATGAAGATTGGAGTCGTCGAGTGTTAGTTTGGGCACAGTCGAATTATTGTTTCAATATTATCAAAATTTGTAGCAATAAATAGCAAATAAATAATTATTATAAAAAATAAGGTTGTTTAAAAGCAATAATCGGATTAATTAAGTATGAGGGGCAAAATAAGTAAAAAAAGTTTTTGAGAAATGAAGGAAATGAAGGTTTTTATAACAGTGTGGGAACCCTAATCGCGTTGGGCTGCTAGCGCGGTACGCCGAATCTCACTGGCCCTGTAGCACAGGAAACCCTACAACGCTACTAGGGTAGTGCTGCTAACTTAGTCACGCTGAGCTGTCAGCGTGACTAAATTAAGCGCGCTACGTTTTTTTTTTTGAAAGATTTTTTTTTTAATTTTATTTTATTTATTTATTTAAAATAATAAAAGAGGCATTGGGATAAAAGGTCTGTTAAATAAAATGGAAATTTTATAATATCCGAGATTTATTTTTATACCCAAGTATACTCGATTATCCAATCTTCTAGAGAAATGAGTTTTTTAATCATCATAGAGTCCTACCGCTGGACAGGGGGACTAAATTAGGTGTCTACATCTACATATTAAACATGGCTCGTCTCTTCAAAAATGAATGTGAAAGATGTTGTACTATTTTTAATTTTAAAATTTGAAATATCAATATACCTAAAAAGGAATGGCCCAAAATACCTTGCTACATATTAAACTGGGCCCGTCTCTTCAAAAAATCTGGAATATTTGGGCCAATTTTGTTATGTTGGATAAAAACACAGGTTCATGTACATGTCTGGTGGACCGAGCTTTGGTTAATAGGGATGAATAAGATAAATAGTTCAAGTAATTAACAACTGTTTACGAATTCAACAACAATATATTTTTAATCCCTCCAATAGAAATCAATCAATTAATTTCTGATATTCCAAGCGGTTGATGTCCATCTAGTACCCCCACTTCAATCTTAACTGCCACAAATAATAGTGTCCCTTCATGCAAAAGCAAACTATTAAAATTATTAATTTGGATTAAATATTATAACTTCCACAATTAATTAGAAAAATAGTTAAGCATCCATTGCCCCTTCAGTTTCCATTGTCAAATATTTTACAAAAAATTATCATAGTATTGGTACACACATTTATAGAGGTTTCTTATACTATGGCCATAAACAACCTAAGATTTTCCAATATATTCAAGAAGGACGACGCAGAATCCTTGGTAAAATCTACTACTTTGTAAATAATTTTTAGATTATTGAATGTATTCAAATATTAATTACAATAATATCGAATAATATATATTTAGTTTTCAATAACATGTATCTAATTGAATGTGTACGTAAGATATATTATATGCATGTTTAAGGAATTTGATTGTATATTACCCCTGTTTAATTAGTTCATAACAATAGTTTCAGTTTTTCTTTTTTTTTTCCCGGAATTTAACAATAGCTAAGTTTTTGTGTAAATTGTATTTGTTTATATTGCTAATTAAAATCTTAACTGGCTGTAATTAAAAGAAAAACATACTGACTTCAAAATTTGATTAAAAAAACTATGTGTAAAGCATACTATCAATCGGACCTAAGTCTTACACAACATATTGAAACAAATGTTTGAGTTTGATTTTGATTTTGATTTTAAAACACTAGATTTGATGGAGATAACTAATTACCGAATGTAGTACACTTTAACTTACTTGGTATTTGAAGTAGTTATATCTATTTCTATTAGCCATAATTAGAAATTCCAAAACAGAATAATTGTAGTTATTGGGCAAGTCAGGTAATGTAAGTGAAGTTAATTGTGTTGTAGCTTAAAAGTCAGGGTAAACAAATCAATGAATTGTATATGAACCCACTACATATTGATAACTTGGATACTTTATAATTTTATAGAAAATTCCTTCGGCATTTGTGGAAGCTGTGGAAGACATGGTGCCTAATACAGTCATCCCAAAGTTGGCCAAAATTAGGAGACACCTTACTAATAGCGTAATGACATTAACTGTCGTCCAACATGACCCCAACGACGACGAAGCTGAATCTTCATATGTTTTTAATGGGGCCTGGATTGAGTTTGTTAAGTGGAATCAAATACTGAAGGGTGATAAGGTGATAGTTAACTACTTTGGAAACCAGGTGTACACCTTTACAATATTGGATGTACGTCAATGGAAATGAGAAGTTTGTAGATGATACTCTTGAGGTTAGTTTATCAAACATTTTTAGTGGGATTCCCCCTTTGAATGCCTACAAGCAAGAACCTTTGATAGCTGCAAAGTTTTACAAGTCTAATTCGCCATTCCCAAACTTCTATATACCCATCACCAAATACTATCGGTCGAAAGGAATATTGGTATTAGTTTATGTCATGTGAAAAATTATCATTTCGACTAGATGTTATGTCTGCATTAATCAACTACAACTAGTCGTTATTTTTATTTTCTCGTAGAACATACCATGGAACTGGGCAAAATCAAACTTGCATGCTGATGACTCCGAAGACATTACAGCTACCCTGCTTAACAATTGCAGCTGGTGGACAATAACTGTCAGAAGATACACATCCTATGGTTCTGCAAGGTCATGTAACATAAAAAGGGGATTTTTAAAAGTAATTTGCGATGCTTCAATAAATGCTGGAGACATATGCTGCTTTGAACTTATGGAAAACAATCCTCCTGTCATGAAAATGACTGTCTTCAAGAGTTTCACCCAGGGATGATAGTCGGTATGCAACTATGAGCATAGTGGCGCAGTAAACGATAAGCATTTGTGAAGTTGTTTAGCACGTTGGAATTTAGTATAAAACTATATAGGGGGCTAATTAGTTGATGTTAGTATGTTTGATAATTTAATGATAATTAAGAACTGTAATTACTTGATGTTTGATAATCTGTAAGTTACAAGTACATATTGATTTTAATGACTTTATGACCTATATTGATTAATGCATGTGATTTTGGTACATGTAGTTCAGTAGTTGAATGAATTTTGATCCATGTAGTCCATGATTTTATGACGTGGTACATGTAGTTAAATAAATTTTGGTCCAACACAAATATTTATTTTGGGCCATAGATCCATGGACCATAACCAGCTCAGTTGTACTTCATAAATACACCTGCATTTATTAAACTTAAAAAAAAAAAAAGAAATTTAAACCTTTCTCAGCTTCATGCGTGGCATACACATTGCTGTTGCTCTCAATTAACACCTAACTCTATTAGTTTGACTGCCATGGTAAGGAATTTACAAAAACACCCTACCATAGCACAGATTTTTTTTTGAATTTTCCCAAATGACACTACCAAACAGAACGTGTCAATTTCACTTCCCCTGATGCGGTATGAATCTAGAGCAAACGATGGCCTTCTACATTTCTACATGAGACGTGGCGAAGTTACTACCATTATCGTACATTAGACATGCTATGTTCAACAACAGGATNTGCATGCTGATGACTCCGAAGACATTACAGCTACCCTGCTTAACAATTGCAGCTGGTGGACAATAACTGTCAGAAGATACACATCCTATGGTTCTGCAAGGTCATGTAACATAAAAAGGGGATTTTTAAAAGTAATTTGCGATGCTTCAATAAATGCTGGAGACATATGCTGCTTTGAACTTATGGAAAACAATCCTCCTGTCATGAAAATGACTGTCTTCAAGAGTTTCACCCAGGGATGATAGTCGGTATGCAACTATGAGCATAGTGGCGCAGTAAACGATAAGCATTTGTGAAGTTGTTTAGCACGTTGGAATTTAGTATAAAACTATATAGGGGGCTAATTAGTTGATGTTAGTATGTTTGATAATTTAATGATAATTAAGAACTGTAATTACTTGATGTTTGATAATCTGTAAGTTACAAGTACATATTGATTTTAATGACTTTATGACCTATATTGATTAATGCATGTGATTTTGGTACATGTAGTTCAGTAGTTGAATGAATTTTGATCCATGTAGTCCATGATTTTATGACGTGGTACATGTAGTTAAATAAATTTTGGTCCAACACAAATATTTATTTTGGGCCATAGATCCATGGACCATAACCAGCTCAGTTGTACTTCATAAATACACCTGCATTTATTAAACTTAAAAAAAAAAAAAGAAATTTAAACCTTTCTCAGCTTCATGCGTGGCATACACATTGCTGTTGCTCTCAATTAACACCTAACTCTATTAGTTTGACTGCCATGGTAAGGAATTTACAAAAACACCCTACCATAGCACAGATTTTTTTTTGAATTTTCCCAAATGACACTACCAAACAGAACGTGTCAATTTCACTTCCCCTGATGCGGTATGAATCTAGAGCAAACGATGGCCTTCTACATTTCTACATGAGACGTGGCGAAGTTACTACCATTATCGTACATTAGACATGCTATGTTCAACAACAGGATTAATCAAACCATTTCTTGACCAAAACGCCAACATCAGTTGATCAATAATCATCTGACATTAAACCTGTGGTTTGCACAGCATGTCTCATCATCCAGTTTTTGAACACATGTACACGTACACTGAATAATTCTCTCTTTATCTAAAAAATAAATAAATAAAAATAAGAAACAAAAAAAATAGTTTAAATTGACCAGTTTACTGTTGAATATAGAGAGGCTGTCGATAGTAAAATCAATGGCTTCACTTAGATTGCGTAGTATCAACATTAATTCGTTGATTCCTTCAAAATCCCAGTTTAAATTTAACCCAAATTCAACCCTTTTTATGGGTTTTGCTTTGGTAAATAAATTTATTCCAAAAACATTAACAGTTCATGCAATGGGTTCTTCTGCTTCTTCTTCTCCTAAACCAGATAATGTTCAAGGTTTGAAATTTGTTCTATTTTCTTAAATTTTTGTTGTTGTTGTTTTTGGTATTCAATTTTGTTTGATTTTTTTTTCTATGAGAATTATTACGTGCAGTTTTTATTCTAAATTCTCTGGATTTGGTACGATATTTATGTGGTTTTGAGTTGGAAATTTGATTTTATCTATTTATTTTTTCAACACAATGTTCCAAGTTACAATACCCTTGTTTGTAAATATACTGATTCATAAATCGCTGATATGGACAAAAGTGAACATGATCGAATAAATGGTATAGTTTAATTAAACTAATGCAAGATTATCGTAATGTTCATGATGGTTGTCAAACCATAGCAGGTGGGGAAAACATTATTTGAATTTGTTTACTTTTGGTGGAAAACTTAAAGTGTTTTTCATTTGATTATTGTAACCTGTAGTTAACTGTGAAAATGAAAAGGTTATTTTCATACTAGTAGTGAATTCAATTGACCATTTGTTCACATGATCACATCACATTTACAGCTTGTTTATATAGGAATATTAGTGGGGAACATAGAGTAAAGAAGGGGACGGGAGAAGGAAAAAATAAATCTCTTTTTTGAACAAGGGCCTGTTTACTTCAACTGAACTGATTGGAGCGGAGCAGAGAACTACAAGTGTTTTTTATGAAAGATTAATGAGTAGCAAAATAGAAGAAGAGCAGAGCTGAACTGAACGGAGCTGAAGTGATTTTAAGCTGAAGTAACCAAGCCATAAGTAACAACTAACAAGAGACAATGAGAGGGATATTTTTTGAATAAGTAACAAGAGACAATGAGAGGGATATTACTAATGCTATAATCATAACCATCATTATCAATTCTTCCTTCCTAAACCTGAGATGGTGGTGGCGAGTGACAGTGGTCAAAAGCAAAGGCAAGGTTGTGATTGTATTTATTTTTATGTAAATATGATTTTCCTTGTGCATCTTAATTTCAGAAGGATTTGTTTCTTAAGGATGTTAATCGATCAATCAGAGCTTTAGTCCCAAAAATTAGGGTTGGCTACATGAATCAAAATTAATCATTCCATGTGGTCATCCACATAAATTTTCCTCCTCCATCCCCTGTGATCGAGAACCTCATTCTCTTGTAAATCCAAAAGCTTCATATCCTTTCTAACTCCTTCCCACCAAGTCATTTTCGGTCTCCCCCTACCTTGTTTGAGATCTCCATGATCCCACCCTTTCACTCGTCGCACCGGGGCTCTCTCAGGTCTTTGTCTCACATGTCCGAACCAACGCAAGCGATTTTCCGTTAATTTGCTTGCTATATCTGCGACACCAACTTTTCGGCGTATTACTTCATTTATGATTCTATCCCTTAGAGTGTTCCCGCACATCCATCTCAACAACCGCATTCCCGTAACTCCTATTTTTTTAATGTGCTCCTTTTTGTAAGTCCAACATTCTGTACCGTACCGTAGAGCAACACTGGTCTTTGGTCTTATGGCAGTCCCGTAGAATTTCCCCTTCAACTTTAACGGGATGTTTCTTAAGGATGGAACGAAACAATTTCTTTTCATTTCTCTTCCTCCCAATTCCCTCACCTTCCATTTTTGCTATCCAAATGGAGAAAAATCCATCCCTTACTTTCCCTTTTCTTGCTTTCCCCCCATTTTCTTGCATGCAAACAAAATTTTACGGCTTTTTGTTTGCTTGACTTATAGCATGTGGGAAATAGGACTTTCAAGGAAATGGAAGAAAGTATAGTTATTTAGCTCAAAAAATCATAAGAATTTGCACTTTTTAGGGCATGCTTGGAATGAGAGTAATACATTACAGGGTGTGTAAAAGTTAAACTTGAAAAATGAAGGTTCTCATGAGAAGAGATAAGGAAATAAAAGGTGGACATGGTGAGATTTTAATGAAAAAATGGTAGTAGTGGTGTGATATGAGAGGAAGGGGAATAATCACCCTCATAATGGGGGTAATTGTAATCTCACTCTTAACCATTTCTCTCTTAAACCTTTACCAGTTTATCACCTTGTGCACCATGTAATTCTTTTGAGCATCATTACTACCAACCTTCATTTTATCACTTTTAACTTTTATTAGTCCCTTAATATATTACTACCATTTCAAGCCCTTAGAACATATTACTTTAATTTCTACATTAAGAAACTTATTAACAGAGTACTGAAATTCCCAACAAGTAAAACTTCGCATGATAATCTGAACAACATCATGCATTTCTTAGAATATGCAACTATATGGGAAGATCAGCGTGCTAGGAAATCATGTGTAACAGATTGAAATAATGGAAGAAGATAAACTAAAAATAGAGAAAAAAAAAATGATTAGGAGAGGAAGTTTGTATTGGAGAGAGTTGTTGCAAGCAGCGTTTTGATTGATTGAATGACTGATTTCACAGAAGAATTTATCAAAACTTCTTTATATGAATTCATTTCTTCCTCCCAATCCCTTATTTGTAGTCATGCTTAGTGCTTGCATAAGATTCCTTCATAACAAAATTTTCTTCTCTCTCTATCATTCTTGAAAATGTCAACTCATCTTATGGCAAAATTTAGGATGCATTCTCCATGTTAGTATATTACCCTTCTTGTGCCTAATACAAGTATTAATGATGGGAGGCTTGGGTAAGTGTGTGACATTATATATGCTTCCGTTGAAGATGAAGTGGCCCTTCAGTATGAGCTAAATAGTTAAAACTGTTAATTAGTGACTTCATAAAATAAAAGAGGGGCGCTTTTGTAATAGAAATAATTATGGGACGTAATGTGATCTTCTCTCTTGGTAGCTAACTAATTGTTAGCTATATAGTCTTTTCTTTGAAGACAAGTGCTCATGGATGAAAAGTGGAAAACTACAGAAAACTGACTCTATTGGTGTTGATATTATTGTGAAGTTATATAATGTAACTTTCAGTAAATTACAAAATGTAGTAAACGCATTGAATTTATAAGAGGCTTTGTGAAATATTGTCACAAGGAAGTAATGGCATTGTAGAACTAATTTATCGCGAAAAATGTCTTTGAAGCAACTTTTATATGGAAATGGGGATGAACTTGTAAAATGATAGATTACAGTGAGGTTTGAGAGTTGCCATCAACAATGAGGTTGGTAGACTGAAGTGGGAGTGTCATTGTTCTTGGAGCAGCTGGCTGTAACCTGTAGGGACATTTTAAAGAATCTTCTTTTACAAAGTAAACCATTTTGTGTTACGGTTCATTCTAATTTGGTTTGCAGAAAAAAATGGTGTTTTTGTTTTTATGTTACTAGCTAGCTAATGAACCTGAGTCTGGTCAATCAAAACTCATTTGATAATGTTTAGATTCATATAACCACATTACTTTTATAGCTCCAAATGGTGCATTTGGCCAATATATGAACTATGACATATTCGGTTGTTGTTGCCAATGGCTAGCCTACTGTTATAGTGTTATACTGCTGCTTTTGATAAGGTTTGATGTACTGTCCTTAATATATCTATGTGTTGATCATCTTTCAAATCGGAAAGGAAAGGGAGAGAAAGTAAGACGAATAATATGGAAAAAGAGGGAGTTAAGGAGGAAATGGGTGGGTCTGCCTCTTTTCTACCAAATTATCCAAGGGTTCCAACTTCTGAAAGATTTGCTTTATCAATAGAAGGAAATGTTTTCTGGATATGATGTTTCCTATACGTACCCAATTTCATATTCAACTAAGGGACATTGATCCTGTTACTCTCCCTTTCTAATTTACTCCTTCCGATTCTCACATACCAATACAACGTTAAATTGCATTCTTTGTTTATGATAAATTTTTTATTTGTTGGATTTCTTGTGTTGTTCGGAGGTAGGCCATACAGAATATAAATCTTTAACTGAAGAAGACTGGAAAACACGTCTTACTCCAGAGCAGTTCTATGTATGCCGTCAGAAGGGCACTGAAAGGGCTTTTACAGGGTAAGGTTTCATGTAGGAACTAGGAGCTAAGCTTGTTTGTATAAGATGCCAACATATACTTAATTAGCTCAATTACCAGCCTTAATTTTCTCTTTTGAACTAGGGAATACTGGAACACAAAAACTTTTGGAACTTATCATTGCATATGTTGTGATACTCCTTTGTTTGAGTAAGTCGTTGCTTTCTCCTTGCTCTCTATGGAGTACAAGAAAATAAGATTTGCTTAATACACTGAAAACGTGTCTCTTAATGCTTCATTGTTTTGTCTAGATCATCAACAAAATTTGACAGTGGGACTGGCTGGCCATCTTACTATGAAACTGTAGGAAACAATGTTAAGACTAAGATGGATTTGTCTATCATCTTCATGCCTCGACAGGAAGTATTATGTTCAAATTGTGATGCTCACCTTGGACATGTATTTGATGATGGTCCCCCTCCAACAGGAAAGCGTTACTGCATCAACAGGTATTGTTATTTTATTTTTAGGGGGTGTTTGGAACAATTTCAGAAAGGGAATTGGAATGGTACAAACTAGAAAGGGAAAGGGTAGTATTAATGGTGGAATGGAAACAAATTAAAAGGTAAGGAGTTTGTTGACTGTCATGGGGTTGGCAAAGGTAACCATTAGGTGGTAATGGATACTAAGGAGATGGAGTGAGTTAGCCACCTCCCATGTCAAACATTGTGTACTTCATTCCATTACCAACACTTAGCAATATAAGTGTCAAAATGTGAGGAACTGAATTCCTTCTTGAAAAAAGCAATTTGTGTGGTAAATAGTTTTTTCGATTGCTTGATTTGAGAAAGACTATAGGCTGGAAAATATTTATCCCATGTATGGAAAATAGTTGTGTTGCTAAAGAATTTCCATTTATTGCTTTTTGTCTTTACTCTTTCTCTTCTCCTATCCATACTCTCCCATTTACTATCATGTTTCCTTACTATCTGTAGCTTTTCTTGAATGACCAAACAAAGGAAAACAGAATATCTATTCTTATGGATACTCATTCTCCATAGAAGATGCTTTCCAAGTTTCCATCCAACCAAATGTTGCCTCAATTCCTTATTCTTTAGACTTGATTAAAATGAAGTTCAGGTTGGTCAATTCGGTCATTAAAGTTTTGAGTCACTAAATCTTTTCAATACTCTTTTCAGATTTTATTGGATCTTTTCTTTTGTATGTGTTGGTTTCTAGTTTACGTTTGTTGTTTTTATAATTTTTCCTCTAGCTGGTTCTACAATGTTCAAGGTATTTTTGTTTTCAAAACTGAAACCTGTATTGGATGTCTATTGTGTTTGGGTCGTTTCGTTTTTTCCTGTATGATTAAATTTTAGCTCTCAACTTTGAGAAAGTATGTGCTATACGGGTTTTGTGCTGATTGTTGTCATTATGCAGTGCTGCACTGAAGCTTAAACCAAAGAGCAGTTCTACAAATCCATGAAAGTGGCTTCTACTAAATACCCTGAGCATAACAGCTGAGCTGTACGACATCAGGCTGTAATAAGACTGAGAATTCATTACATCCTGTTAGATATCAGAGAATTGAAAAGAATGTTTTGTATCATAACAATGTATGTCTCCTTATTAGTGAAGTTGCTGTAACCTGCTGCAACCTTTTTTTCTCATAGGTTTTGTATTCACCGCTTTTATTCTTAAGGCCAATTGGCTATATACAAACATATGCAGTAGTGCAGTACGGCTTATCAAATTTTCTCAAGTGATAGGAGCTTTTATACCTTAACATTTATCTTCTGTATTGCAGTACATAGTTCCATGTTGCCACTGGCCGATGGTGTCAATAAGTCAAATACGTAGTAATTTTTACAAGTTTCAAGAGTATGGTTTTGATAATTCATAAGCTTGGAGGGAAATTTTTGTCAAGATTCATGTATTAAGTTGTGTTAAGATGGGGAGTTTTGGCTCACATTTCGAAACAGGTTGTTTTATTTTTGGGTTGTGTAGCACCGTAGCCAATAAAAAGAAAAAACTATGATCTTGTTAAAGTGGATAAATTGACTACAAGTGAGTATTTGAGAACTTAATTAGTAGAGGAAAAAGTAGAGAAGTAATGGATGAAGTAGTGAATGTAGGGGAGTAAAGTGTATGTATTATGTTGAATAGAGGCACACCTTTATACAGGCATACACCCCTATACATGCATTATGTTGAATAGGTTCAATCCAAACTATATCCCAAGTGTATAAAGGTGTACACATTTATTCATCATAAGTAAAGAAGTAATGGATGAGCAAGCTAATATAGAAGAATAGACGAGTAATCTCAATCCGAGAGGCAAAATGACGGTAATTGATTACAATTAAATATGGCCTTAACAAATTGGACACTCAAATATGCTGCAATGATTTGCGAATGCTATACTGCTATTGTAAACATTGTAAATACTCCTGAAACTGTTACTAAAATTATTCTCCCTATGTTTCAGGGTTATAAGAGTATAGGATGGTAAAGATGCCAACATTTTTTCCCTTGTTTTGACTTTCAATCCAATATTCTCATGTCAAAGAATACTATAATAGTACAACATTCTCACTGCTGATTGCCAAATTTACATGTAAAGGATTCTAGTAATAATTATGTCAAAACAATAGCCTAAATAGCTACAAAAAACATTTAATTGAAAGCACAAAGCAAACGGTTCAACATGAAGCCATTGCTTCGTAAAGCTGCATTTGTTGTTGAAGATTGCATCCAAGTCAATTTACTGTAATCGAAATGACACATGAATATGTTGAATTAGAGATGGGTGCAAAGGCACTCAGATACTCATTGTTCGCGTACAGTGAATTCGGAAACACAAAGAAACTCCTCCAATATTTGGAACTTGTATCTGTCACATGATTAAGTGATGTAAGAAAAGTATACGCATACCAGTAATAATCACAAACAAAATTTAAAATACTCCACCCAATAAATCAAAACAAAAGAGAATCCATAAATCAGCATGATTTAAATATGCACAATATTGCAGCCTCACTCACAATAAAAAAAACACCATAGCAAAGCTGCATTGTGATAAAACCTCAGTTATAAGAGACACAGCTTGCAAAATTGCAGCCTCACTCACAATAAAAAGAAACTTTGTTGAGTAATGATCCGACTGAAGATGCACCTCGCAATTTAAATAATCATACTTCAATAAAATACTCCGTCGGAAATATTTTACTTCAGGTGCATGTGCAAGTGGAAAGTGTAACTGATATTTAGACTTGAGAAGATCTAAATGTCTAACCTTCCACCAAGGCTCCAACCAACCTATCACTGTTTTCCAAGTATTATATTCCCACTCTCTCCTCACTACTTACTACTAACACCATCCTTGCACTGCCACCTTAGAACTCACCCAAGACCCAGCAAAGTCACTAATCCGGAACTCACTACCGCCAAAGTGCCTTTTCTTTCCTCATCCAATCTAGCCAGCACATGAAAATGCACCGCTTTTACTGCTCGACTTTGGTGTAAGTGTCACATATGGATGGATGTTCAGGTATAAGAGATGATAATTTAGCATGATTTTGGTCCAAGATTACAAGTCATTCCCATAACCACCATTTATGGCCACCTACCTACCTGGCCGTCAAGGTACTTATTGCATATTTGGAACCTACACACTGGAGAATTCAATTAAAAATGGAATGAGTAGAAAGATGGAAGTTTAATACGGGACATCCAAAAATGGAAAGATTGGAATTCACTAAGAGATGGATTAAAAACCAAACGGAATCAGAACAAACAATTTCAGTATATTTAATCAAAATCAGCATTCAGCAAAATTTCAGGTGAAGATCAAGATTCACAAATTTGAGATGTTACTAATCAATCCACGAGTCCACAGAGAAACAAACACTACATGCAACAAATTTAATCATGCAAAATTTCATGATTCATGTTAACATAGCATTTCAAAAAGCGAAAAGCCAACTAAAGAAAAAGTGCATATGAAAAAAATAAGAAGAAAAAAGCACATGGAAAATTTGAAGTAAAATACTAAAACTCTAAAAAAAAAAGCAAGGATTCCCAACTTGAGAAGTTGCTAATCACTACAGTGGGAAACAAATACTGCATGCATCAAATTTAATCATGTAAAATTTCAACATTCATGTCAGCATGGCATTTTAAAACTTAAAAGGCCAAATGATGAAAAAGGGCATTTGAAAAAATACAGATAAATATATGAAAGAAGAAAAGCGCACATGGACAATCTGAAGCTAAATACTAAAACTCTAAAAGTAGGAACAGGAGCCTTACTTCAAAAAGCCAAGTTTCTTCAACGGTGTTTTATATATACACATGTACTGCGCCAATTAAACATTCAAATCACTCCTCGTTATGCTGAAAAAAAAAACCCACATTCAGCTTATCATCAGACACATCACCAAACTTAAATGAAAATTAAATTCCTAAATAACCATGAATAGACAAAACTGCCAAAGAAATATCATATACCTTCCTACTCGAGAAAGCTCTGGTTCTGACAAAAGCAACTCCTGAAGTGACTTTTGATTTGTGTCAAAGATACCGGAGCTGTACAGATTAGAAATTCCAGGTCATCTTTAAACATAACAAAGAGTAAACAAGAACGAAAGAGGATATGGGAGGATCATATCTAGCCTAGGAGTCTTTATGTAGTAATTTCCCTCTTAGGTTTGCAAGAAAAAACAGTACAGTACATGTAGAAAAAAGGAAAATAGCTTACATGAAAAATAATGGGCAATGCATGGTTATATAAGGTATATTTCGTCTTTCAAATACAGTGGACTTGTGGATTTAAAGATTTACGGGAAAAAGAAGGGTTTGACCATCTCAAACAGCTAATGAAATTGTTTGGCATTGAACTTATTTGATCTGAGCTGAATTGAAATGTATTATACTGAAATGAAAATAAATTACAGACTTGGAAGCAAAACTGAACTTACAACCTCAAATGAACTTAGAATTCGTCCGAAAAAATAGGGCCTAACACATTGTTTGGATACAAGGAATTGGAGAGAAAGGGAGGGAAGGAAGCTCCCTTGTTAGGATAATTGGTTGGGGGGGGGGGGGGGGGGGGGAAAAA
>PYUH01000180.1:983546-1112434 GCA_016808085.1 Suaeda aralocaspica
GGGGGGGGCCGGGGGAATGGAAAAGCGTAGAATGGGGGAATGAGGATGGAAAGGGGAATGCAAAAGTGGCATAATAAACAACAAGGGAATGGGGCAATTTATTCCCATTCGCTTTGATTATTACCCCAACCCAAACGCCTGATCTTTTGAGTCTGACTATTGTTAGAATAACGCATTTGACACACTAATTGGCATAACGGACTACTAGTTCAAAAAGAAGTTTGCTAGCAAGTAATTAACATAGTAGTCATCATCTTTGTATTCACTTGTATTTTGAATATTTGCGCAGGACATCTACTATATCTATATATATGTTAGTGTCTCAGTTTAAAAAGCATTCATACATACTAATTGCCAGACTGTCACTTATATAAGATTAAAAAAATACTTAATAGGTCAAAAATTTGAAAATAAAATAATGTAGCAATTTATCAGAATTACCACTTAAAAGCAATATACTATGCCAGCAACAGCTAATAATAATCATCTATCATCTATCTGATCTATAGAGAGAAGAGGGAATGATGGCTACGCCACTATGGTAGATGAGAAATACCTGTAGTCAAAAGATAACTGTCTATGGTGCAAAGAGGAATCTCTGCCAACAAGGATGCAACTAATACCCGCATCTGGGTGAGGCCAATTCTGGAGTAGGAAACCGTAAGATGAATGTTCCAGGCTCCTGAATCCTGCTGACTCAGAAGAGCATTCTCCACTTCTTCCTTTGTAACAAATCCCTCAATCCACTTGGGCGAGACAGAAGCCCACAATGCATTAATACCCTGTCTAGATATGGTAAAGGCCACTGGATACAACCAAACACACATTTTATCAAAATTATCTTGGTGATATACTCATGACCTCCAGAAATTTTCTTAGAAAATTCAAGTCCTGCCTACCATAGTATACTTATAAGCATGCTGGTGTTTATAAATTATTTCACGCTAGGATTCTAGGAAGCAAATTTATGCTGACCAACCAGGTGGTGCTAATATTTTCAAAAGCATGAAATAAATCAACCAATCTTAACTTGCTAATTGTAAAATTACAAAAAACAATATATATAGTAAGTAGAATGAAACCAAATATGAATTTGAAGGGGAAGAAAAGAACAAGGGAAAAAAAATCTAACTAAATGTTCAAATGCCAAGTGAAATTTTAATAATTTAATACAAACAAACCAACATATACATCAGAAAATTTACAGATCTTGTTTTGCAATAATGCAGTATACTATACAGCCATTCGGTTGAGCATATTAACAATTACAAGCACACAGAAATTTCCAAAAAGACAGGAATTCTGCCATTTACTGGAAGGAGAAAAACAATGGTGACTGAAAATTTAAGCAATTAAGTGCTGTATGCAATCCGAATCAGCATATTAGGGGAGCATTAGTCTCTAATTTATATGTGTTAAGGTATGAAAGCCAGTTGAGTGCATCTAATTGGCGCACAGAAGTTAGAAAAAGATTAACAAAAAGTCCATATTTCTTCCTTTAGTTTAAGAAGAGCTTTCAATATACATTTAGCATGTTAAGAAGCTGATATCAACATGTTCACGTCTTTCCCCAATACTAGTAAAAGCTTACAATCCATACATAATCTATGGGTGGTGATTGGGGGGGGGGGGGCCGGGGGAATGGAAAAGCGTTAGAATGGGGGAATGAGGAATGGAAAGGGGAATGCAAAAGTGGCATAATAAACAACAAAGGGAATGGGGGCAATTTATTCCCATTCGCTTTGATTATTACCCCAACCCAAACGGCCCCTGATTCTTTTGAGTCCTGACTATTGTTGAGAATAACCGGCATTTGACACACTAATTGGCATAACGGACTACTAGTTCAAAAAGAAGTTTGCTAGCAAGTAATTAACATAGTAGTCATCATCTTTGTATTCACTTGTATTTTGAATATTTGCAGAGACAATCTACTATATCTAATATAATGTTAGTGTCTCAGTTTTTAAAAAGCCATTCATTAACATACTAATTGCCAGACTGTCACTTATATAAGATTAAAAAAATACTTAATAGGTCAAAAATTTGAAAATAAAATAATGTAGCAATTTATCAGAATTACCACTTAAAAGCAATATACTATGCAAGCAAACAGCTAAATTAATAATCATCTATCATCTATCTGATCTATAGAGAGAAGAGGGAATGATGGCTACGCCACTATGGTAGATGAGAAAATACCTGTAGTCAAAAGATAACTGTCTATGGTGCAAAGAGGAATCTCTGCCAACATAGGATGCAACTAAACTACCAGCATCTGGGTGAGGCCAACTTCTGGATGTAGGAAACCGTAAGATGAATGTTCCAGGCTCCTGAATTCCCTGCTGACTCAGAAGAGCATTCTCCACTTCTTCCTTTGTAACAAATCCCTCAATCCACTTGGGCGAGACAGAAGCCCACAATGCATTAATACCCTGTCTAGATATGGTAAAGGCCACTGGATACAACCAACACCACATTTTATCAAAATTATCTTTGGTGATATACTCATGACCTCCAGAAATTTTCCTTAGAAAATTCAAGTCCTGCCATACCATAGTATACTTATAAGCATGCTGGTGTTTTATAAATTATTTCACGCTAGGATTCTAGGAAGCAAATTTATGCTGACCAACCAGGTGGTGCTAATATTTTCAAAAGCATGAAATAAATCAACCAATCTTAACTTGCTAATTGTAAAATTACAAAAAACAATATATATAGTAAGTAGAATGAAACCTAACTATGAATTTGAAGGGGAAGAAAAGAACAAGGGAAAAAAAATCTAACTAAATGTTCAAATGCAAAGTGAAATTTTAATAATTTAATCACAAACAACCAACATATACATCAGAAAATTTACAGATCTTGTTTTGCAATAATGCAGTATACTTATACAGCCATATCGGTTGAGCATATTAACAATTACAAGCACACAGAAATTTCCAAAAAGACAGGAATTCTGCCATTTACTGGAAGGAGAAAACAATTGGTGACTGAAAATTTAAGCAATTAAGTGCTGTATGCAATCTGAATCAGCATATTAGGGGAGCATTAGTCTCTAATTTATATGTGTTAAGAGTATGAACAGCCAGTTGAGTGCATCTAATTGGCGCACAGAAGTTAGAAAAAGATTAACAAAAAGTCCATATTTCTTCCTTTAGTTTAAGAAGAGCTTTCAATATACATTTAGCATGTTAAAGAAGCTGATATCAACATGTTCACGTCTTTCCCCAATACTAGTAAAAGCTACAATACCATACATAATCTCTTATTAATAATTAAGACAACAAGAAATTGGAAAGTACATTCTCATCCTACAGCCATGTTTGGAGGAAATACCTAGGTCCTGGATGAGATAACTTGGTGTAAAAAAACAGATCAAGAATGTCAAACAAGTATACCAAATCAAATCTGTCTTAAAGTACCACAGATAAGCAATTATGTCTATCCTATTCCCATGGCCAGACTGAATTTTTTAAGGCAGAAGTAGCTGTGCAAGAACAGCAACATAGTGTACTAAACACCTCAAGTACATAAAATACTGGAATTACAGTTACCTGCTGAGTGAGAGATCTCGTGCTGCAATTAGCTATCCTCATGAATTGCTCTTCTATCTCAAAAACAACATTATCCCAATGAATTCGATTACTATTTTGAGACATAGAACTCCAAGCTTTCTCTCCTTCCTCAAGTAGCAATTTTGCAATGACAATCTGATGCCTGAGAAAGAAAAAAACAATTTTCTGCATTCTCAAATGAGTATCAAAATCATTGGTCTTATGCATATAATACTTTGCAAGAAGAAGAAAATATTCTACTCATCAAAGTATCAAACAACTAATATATAAATACCTATGGTGAGAGCATCCAGAAGCAACTGAAACCTTTTCTGCCATCTCAGCTATCCCTTGCTCTGAAGCAACCAGCAAGATTTCCTTGAGCATCCCTATCTTTTCAGATAAGCCTCCAAGGCAATATCTAAAAACCGCTAAATCTGATGTGACCTCTCTGTTACAAGGAATGTTCTTCACCTCTGAGTCTCTTACACCAACGCTTTCTGAATCGGACGCAGAATTATCTGATCCTCCATAATTTTCTTGAATACACTCCAAACTAGTTCCAACAGAATTCTGTAACTTGAAATTGCAGTTAAGGAGTAAGAAGTGGATGTTAAATTAGAAGGTACATAGCACATAAGAAGATCAATAAACTTTCCTTCAAAAGATTAAAAAAGGGTACGATCGGTGTTAATTAGCTCATTATGCATATTTGTGATGCATAAGCATCTAAATAGCCTTGCTCATTTATGATGTATTATAAAGCATATTTATAAATTATAAACATTTCAAACGGAAATGTAGCACATAGAATAAACACAAGTAAATCCGAAGTCATTCATCATGACTGTCCAGAATAAGATACATTTGTTGATGGTAATGATTTATTATTAGCTTAAAATACCAAATTAATAAAGCAAGAAAAACCCAAGGACCTTATTTGCAGATACAATGTGTGAGCTGCAATCTTCATCTGATCTTTGCATATGAGACTCAGTCATAGCAATCGGCAATGAAGTATCTTGTTCTAATTTCTTTTTCTTTAATGGAGGACTTGGGATTGCTTCACATACCAGCTTTTGTGGTGGCTCTAAGTGCCCAACATCAGATTGAGGTAAGCTGGATCCACTAAATAGATGGACGCCCGATGATAACTTCTTCAACGGAAATTTTCCCATTCTTGGTGCATCAAACTTAACAGATAACAGTTCTATTTTTCTTGTTCAAACGACAGCTGAAAAGATGGGTAAAAAAGGGCAGGCAACGAAAAAAAAAGCATTGAACTTCAGAAATGCCAGTGCAATGAACTGGTTACAAACGATTATAATTATATACAAGAATCATGAATTAGCCATAACTGATATTAATTTATACACCAGAATCATGAATTGGCTATAATAATTATATTAAATACCGGAATCATGAATTGGCTATAAATGATTATAATTATACAACGGTTATTAGTTAGTAAGTTGCTCGATATAAACTCTCTCGAAATGACCAGGCATAACGGTGGCAGAGTTAGGAATTCTAACGACGGGTTTATCACCAACTATACAAAGTGTTATTTCATGAAAATAAATTTAAACATTCATAAATTAATTTGAGAATCATCAAAGCAAATTTTTAAACATAGTTTAAAATCATTAAAACCGCCTCTCATACTTGTAACCACTTTACAATGGCATTGAGACTAATCCGAAAACACACCGATCAATGGATATATTATAACAAAAATCTTCACTTCCATTTGTTATACACATACAATTTTGCTAATAAATAACATAAGTTAATTAATATCATAAATACATATGAAATACTAGTATTGATTATCTAAATACAAAAATACAAACAAGTTAATTAATATCATAAGTTAAAGAGGTGTAAATAACATCAACTCCATACCAACATTAGCAATAACAATGAACTCTGATATCACCCGTCATTATTTTCAAATTTACTACTATTGTACACAATCTCAATCGTTTGAATATAATATATCATATTATTATTCCTTGATTAAGTTATTTTCCTTTTCCTCCATTGGCATTAAGTTTTTCGTTTTTTCTTTTTCAGAAAGAACATTACAATGCACGCATCTAAGTAAACTCAGAGACCAAATTTCACCACGAAGGTTCTGGAAATTAGGAAACTTGGAACTAGAAAGTAGTAGAATCTTGAATATAGACTTAATTTCACTGAAATTTTGTATTAATTTTTCGCAGATCAACCTAATTTTGACGAATTAACCTAACTCCAAGAACCGAAAAGTAACTGAATTGTAAAAATTTCAGATGAAATTGGAAAGGTTTTAAAAGGAAAGAAATTGAGACTTGAGAGAGGAGAGCTACATACCTTTTTGAAAAAATGGCTTCATCAAACCAAATGAATTCCTCTGTAAAAAATTTGAGGAAAAGAACAAGAAAAACCGTATGTGTGACTGTGTCTATGGGAAAAATTATTTAAAAAAAAAAAAAAAATTGCCACATAAAATCTTTTAAAAAAAAAATTTTGTTAAAAGAAACCTTTTAAAAATATTTTTGTCGGTAGAAACCTTAAACTAAATTTTTTTTGCCAGAAAAATCTTAAGGGCTGATTCCGGTCTTGACTTGGTATTTCCGGCGTTGACCTACATTTTTTCCTTATTTGCACTCTTTTTCTTTTTCTCATTTTCCCTCTAGTTCACAAGAATAACAACAATTCACAAAAACATCATACAATATAAACAAATGGAAATCAATTCAACACCATATACAAAAAAATCACCATTACTCATAATCACCTTAAAAATTCAGAAAACTCACTTCTTTTTCTCAATAATTCGCTAATTGCATTGCTTGGATGTTGACGAATTTGATTTTGCTTTGTGCTTGGTCGAACTTCTTCGCGAAGCCATTTCACATAGGAAAAAAAAAGAAAAACATTGAGCTTTTTTTTGAGTGAAGATGAACAACCAATGGCTGAATTTCCAAATGTTAGATGCAAAAAATTAAATTCACCTTAATATGAGTGCATGTACAGTGAATCGAATGCAAGAACAGTGATTATTAAGACTAAGAAAGAGGTTTTGAAGTAGAGTAAGAGAGAGGAATTAAGGAGCCCAAAAGTTTGGTTTTAACTTGAGGGAGTGCAAATATCAGTTAAGAGTGCAACAAGAAAAAAAAGGGCAGGTCAACATCGGAAATAGGTGGTCAACACCGGAATCAGCCCTTAACGTTTATTCTGGCAAAAAAAAATTAGTTTAAGGTTTCTTCTGGCAAAAAAATTTTTAAAAGGTTTCTTTTGGCAAAAAAAAGTTTTTAAAAGGTTTTATCTGACAATTTTTCCAAAAAAAAAATGGGAAATTTATATGTCACCCTTTCTTTTTGAATTACTTGGGATTTTTCATTTGTTACCCCTAAACTTTAGGCTTTTGATTTCTTTTTCGTTTTCATATGGTACTATTGTACTTTTATTTTAGTCTAACATGTAGCATTATATTACATAATATATTAGTTTAAGGTAATTTTAATCCACTTTTCTTAACTCTAACATAATAATTGACTCCTAAGGACAAAAATTACCCCCTAAAATCTTAGCCAGATAATTTTTGCGTAAAACAAATCTAAATATGCAAATCGAGTTATTTTTTCTTTTACGCAAATTGAGGCATTCTAAATATTTTTTGGCCAATTTTGATAGAATTTTTTTACCTTTTAGGGCCTAGATATTCCTTCTAAACCTTAATGGAACAATTTTATGGCACATAAATAAAAAAATACAAAGAATATTTGAAGAAATGTTACAGTATAGACTAAATTAAAAGTACAATGGTACCATGTGGAAACAAAAAAAATTTGGGTAACAAATGGAAAAGCCAAAAGTTCAGGAAACCAAATGGAAAATGGCAAATTCTTAGGTGCACCCGGAGTACCTTCCTCTAGGTGCTCCCGGGCGCGTGTAAGACACGCGCGATAGTTGAAATTTTTTTTTTTGTTCTGAACTACCAGTGCTTAGGTAAAATGAACATTGGTGTTTTTGTTCTGAACTTTAATGTTTTTTAACTGAACATTAATGTTGTTCTTATGTAAAATGAACATTTATGTTTTTATTTTGAACATTAATTTTTCTTCACTGAACATTGATTCAGTGCTTAGGTAAATAAATATTTTTATTTTTATTTTGAACATTTATGTTTTTGAACTGAACATTGGTGTAGTTACCTTGAACAATGATGTTTTTTGGATCATATAGTTATTTGGTGAACTTTAATGTTGTTATTTGAACATTATTGTTTTAAGATTGAACATTTATGTTATTATTTTGAATATTAATTTGAATTTATACATATAGATCCAAAAGAGCTCGTGTACCATCTACAACAATTCATTTTTTCTGAATTTTTAGAATTTTTATGAAAAAGTTTAGAAATATGATTACATCAATTACAAGCGAAATAACTGTTTGTTATACAAATCAAATGCTTCTTCATCATTGTTCACTTTTACATTCAACAATTAAGATTCATCAGCTTCATTTACAATCATTTGGATTTATCATCTGCAAAAATTGAAAACATTAAAATTATTAATAAGATGAACACAAACTCATTGTACAACAATTATAAGAACATAACTGAACAACAATTCATTTTTTCTGAATGTTCAGAATTTTTATGAAAAAGTTCAGAGATAAGACTATACCAATTACTAGAGAAAACTGAACAACAATTCATTTTTTCTGAATGTTTAGAATTTTTATGAAAAAGTTCAGAAATATGATTACATCAATTACAAGAGAAATTGAACAACAATTCAATTTTGCTAATGTTCAGAATTTTTATGAAAAAGTTTAGAACAACATATTAACATAGAAATTTAATTTCTGAACATTAATTCATTTTTTTCTAAATATTTATGAATCTTCATCAGCATATATGCAAAATTTCAGAACAATAATTTCTGAACTTTAATTGAAACTTTTTGAACGTTTATTAAATAAAATTATGAAAAATTAGACGAAAATTATAGCTTACAATTTTCTGTAAAATCTTCATTGATTACTTCTTGTAGATCTTCGTCTGTTTTTGTGTTGTTTTGAATTGTATTTCTTTGATTTTCTATTGAATCTGCCATGATTGAAATTATAGGGTTTCAAATTAGAGAGAGAATTGTTTTGATTTTGAGAGAAAGAAGAGAGAAAATTAGAGAGAATGAAGGATGAACTAAAAAAAAAAAAGAAATTTGCTGTGTATTTATAGCAGTTGTTGTGTGGAGATTTATGGAAACTGCGCAAAACGCAGTGTTTTGTACCGGGAGCACCTAGAGGAAGGTGCTCCGGGTGCAGCTAATCCAGATTGATGGAAAATCCCAATAAAATATACGGTAAAATGTAAAGGAGTATTAGTATTTATATAAAGAAGCAATTCCAAGTTGATCAATTTAAGATGTTTTGTAAACATCTCAAATAGATTTTTGGTCTCAAAAATTCCCAAAATCCTTATTTTATACTTGAAAAAGACACTTTATCCTCTATATTTCTACAATTTACACAAAAATGTCATTTGAGATGTTTTATAAACATTTCAAATTGATAAACTAGGAATTAGTAGACACTTTTTTTCCAATGTCATAAAAAGACAAAAACCACATATCAGAGTCCCAAAAATCATGATATCAAACATCTTTGTCAATGTTTATATTACCTAGCTAATACAAAAATTGTTAGAGTACATAAACTATTCCAAGACCTCAACCATTAACTTAGGTTTTTGGTTAACTTAGTCCTATAATATGGTATCAACGCTAACATAAGGGGAATTGTCAATGTCTAACTGATAGATGCTCCACAAGAAATATAACAGGGATATAATGGTCATTTGCTTTGATGGGTCCACAAAACGGGGTGTATAAGGCTGTTAAGGAAATTACATATACAACATATATGTCCCGTATAACAATATACAAGAAAAAAGAAAATACAATGTATATTAATATTAAATTGAATTAAATAAATCAAAAAAGGCACCCTATATCCTTACATATTAAAATGTGGTGATTGAGGACTACTATTGAAAGAACAGTTCTCTCACGCCATTGGTCCAACTCAGCCTCCTCGTCAGCTTTAATAGTGAATTCACTATGTCTGTCACATGAAAGACACATGCTTCCTTCTTTATTGCTTTGCTCCTTTTTGCTTTTTTTTTTTCCCTCTTTGTTAATTCCTCTTCTGTCAACCCTTTCGTTTCCTCCTTCTCCTGGAAGCTTCCTCTGCGGATTTTCAATTTATCTTTAGCTACTTGCGACCCTTGCACCTCGAAGAAACCATGGTTGCTGAGGCGGGCCCAAACATCCCCTTGCGGCCCTTGCATCGCCAAGACCTCCATCATTATACTGTTCAATATATTTCCTACTCAAATCATGCTACTTTAGGGTTTTGTGTTTTCATTGAATTTCATGTTTTAAGGTTTAAAAATTGAGTTGTAATTTGATGGATCGATTCGATTGAACATCCGATTGAGCTAATCTCCATGAATGGCTTCGTCAGAAATCACAATCGATTTCTAGTTTTCGAGGTAGGTTGGGTCTCCCTTTTCTTTAGTTTAATTGGTTATTTTAATGTTAATTAGGGTTTGTAGGATTTGATTCTGATTAGGGTTTTCGGGTTTTTGGGTGGTGGATTTGATTTGGGTGGGTTGGGTTAGGGTTAGGAATTTTTTATAATTTTTTGTGTTCAGTAACTCAATTTGATATTTATTTATTTTTAGGGTTATTGAAGACGACGACGATGAGGATGATGATGGAAGTGATGATGAGGGGTTTTAATTTGACTGTTGGATCAGTGGGTATTGGGGTCCATTCTTTGCTCCCTGCGACCATTGGATCTCGGAGAAGGGGGTGTTTTGCTGGGTTCCTTTGACTGTTGGATTAGTGGGTATTGGAGTTCATTTGCGGCGAATTTGGTAGAGGTTCGTTATTTATTCTTTTTTGTTGTTATTGTTGCTTGATTCATCCAAGTGTTCGTTAATTAGAGTTATTTTAGGGTTTTGTGTTACAGTTTTTTATTGCATGTTGTAGTATTGACGTTATGGGTATGTGAATTTATTTTTCTAGGGCTTCAATTTGATTTTGATTAATTAGGATTTGATTTTTTCAGGGGTTTGCAGGATTTGATTCTGATTATGGTTTTCGGGTTTTTGGGTGATGAATTTGATTTGGGTGGGTTGGGTTACGGTTTGGAATTTTTTATAATTTTTTGGTGTTCAGTAACTCAATTTGATATTTATTTAGGGTTATTGAAGATGACGGCGACGAGGATGATGATGGAGGTGATGATGAGGGGTTTTAATTCGACTGTTGGATCGGTGGGTATTGGGGTCCATTCTTTGCTCCCTGCGACCATTGGATCTCGGAGAAGGGAGTGTTTTGCTGGGTTCCTTCGATTGTTGGATCAGTGGGTATTGGAGTTTATTTGCGGCGAATTTGCTACAGGTTCGTTATTTATTCTCTTTTGTTGTGGTTGTTGTTTGATCCATCCAAGTATTCGTTAATTAGGGTTATTTTAGGTTTTTGTGTTATAGTTTTTAACTGCATGTTGTAGTATCCATTTTTTGGGTATGTGAATTTGTTTTTCTAGGGCTTGAATTTGATTTTGATCAATTAGAGTTTGATTTTTTCAGGGGATTTTTCTGCGTTGAATTCGATGTTCCAGGGTTTAAGTTTGTTTAGGGGTTTTCATTCAATTTTTGACTGATTTTTGAAGATTTTGGGGTTTTAAAGTTTCGATTTTTGGGAGTTTCATTCTTGAATTGATTTCGATTTATGGGTTACTGTTTAGAGTAATTAGGTTTGTTTCATTTGGGTGTATCTAAGCATAAATCAATTTATGGATTGATTAATATACGAAGTTAGAAAGGTGCTACCAATATAACTTATAATGGAGGCATACATAATAACCTAATAGTAAAATCTATCTACTGATTCTCCTCTAATCTGATTAAAAAGGTCAAAGCTTTCATTCAGTTCAGTTCAGCTAACTAATCAGGTTTGTTTATTGGATTATTATTTTAGGGTCTTCAATGCTAGGTACTTCCTTTTTTTTAATGCATTCTCCCCTAAATTGCTATAATGTTTGAGTGCTACTGCAATTGAAAGAAGTGAAGAAGAAAGTATAGTGTGGATGCTATTTTTTTTTAATTCGATAGTAAATTTATGGTGTTTTCCTATACGTTTTTGTGAGTTTTAGGGTTTGTTTGAGAAGGTATTGTTTTTTGAGAAGGGCTGATCGCGTGGAGGACAGTTGGGGGTTACGGAGGAGAAGGAGAATGTTGGCAATGATGGTTAGGGAGCGGACAGCACAAAGAGGAGGGTGGAGGGAAGGGATAGAGAATGATTGGTTTTAAGAGGAGTTTGATGAGGTTGTAGGTACAGAGAGACAAAGAGAAGGGTGGTGGGGGAGGATAGTGGTGGTGAGGGGGCAAAGGGTGACAATAGAGAGAGAAAGAGAGAGAGAGGGGGGGGGGATAGTGGAGGGAAAAGATGAAGTGCAAGAAAGAGGGAGAGGTTAGAAGGTTGTGGAAATGTTTTGATAGGGGGTGGCAGAGGAGGATTTGGTTGAAAGGTTGGTAGAGGATAGATCATTTGTGATTATAATTTGTTCGCCTATAAAATTAGCTATGTTGTTGAGATTTAATATGTCTTGTTCGATTTTGGTTACTTATTCGATTAGGGTTTCGATCTTTTTGGCGGTGAATACGTTTTTTCATCTATCAATTTTTTTTTGGGTTGATTCTTTGGGGTTTGAATTAGGGTTTTGATTTATTGAATTCGATCTTTTGGGGCTTGCGTTAGGGTTTTGAGTTGATTATGAATTCAAAGGGTTTTGTTTTTTTGGAATAGGATTCAACTTATGTGTGTTAAATTAGGGCTTCGAATTTTTGTTGGTTCAATTCGATTTCATTTAGGGTTTCAATCAATAATTAATTTCAAGCTTTGTTTTTATTTTTTATTTTTTTTTTTGGTTTGGTTTGGTTGGGTTTTGGGTCTTATCGTACGTTGAATGATTTCAATTTTTACAATTTTTTGTTGATTGATTACATTAAATGTGTTACGTCTTTTATTGGGTTTGATAATTCAGAAAAATTGTTGATGATGATGCAGTTTCAAGAAGTGAAGATGGCTAAGTTTTTGCATGTTGTGATCAAGAGAAAGCATATTTTTAATACGTGGGAAGAAGTAGATGACAAAGAGTGATCATGATCCGGGGGGGAGGGGGGTTCTATTAATATGAATGTTAAAGTTTCTTGGGACCGTTTTTTAACCTCTCAAAAGTATATATATAATCCTATTTTTTGTTTCAACATTTTTTTCCCATTAATGGTCAATCATCTGCGGTAAATCGGTTAGGGTATTGATTATTTTGGGATTCTTTGTTCTATATTCGATTTCCATCTAATTTTGTATTTGTTATGATGAATAAATGCTATTTTAATTTTGGCTTATTTTTTGTTTCACTTTGTGTTTGTTCTTCATATATTTTATTTAAAATTTGTAAAAATCCCTCCTTTATTCATCTTCTCTGAATGATGTTCGCCTGGTTAATTCTTCACTCTATCTTACTATAATTTTGTTTAAACTTCGATTTCCAGAATGTGAAAGAAGAAGCTGATGAAGAAACCACAGTATTGTTGCAACAGGTTAGCCTAACGCTTTCTAATGTTGCTGCTCATATTATTTTTTTTGCATTACTATCACAGTATAGTTAGGTTTGCAAGAAAGTTTGTTTTGTGTCTTCATCTATATCAGGATTTTGGCCATTAATTTACCTGTTTCAGTTGAATTTGATTTCATATATGGTTGTATCGTTATCGNATGGTTGTATCGTTATCATTATCCTAAGGATTTGTAGTAGTTGCTTTGGATGGTTTTTTTAATATCTGAAACATGTCACGGGGGAAAAAGAGTTCATCTCTACTGTGGGTGATTTTGATCCTCATATTTTTGCATCGGACTAGGTTAGAGAGATGCCATAGACAGGTTTATTTGTATTTCTCTTAGATCTTAATTGATATGTGTAGGGGGAAAGAATCACGTGTTTCTTTGTTGCAACTTTTGTGTCAGTACTTCATTGTGTAAATTTGTCTATTTTTTGGAGTATTTCGTAGCTAACCATTAAGCATATTAGGCTGTTAGCAACTGCTTGATGATTTCAGATTCAATTGTAGGCATGAGAGGGGGAAGTGAAATAGATGTTGATATGTGTAGTGAGAGAAGTGAGAATGAAAATGCTAAACATAGGTAATACTACAATAAATTTACTTAAAACCAAATATATACAGGGCATTGTTTTAATAGTCAATAAAATACAAATACAAAATATTTAAGAAAAGCAACATAATTTCTATGGAACAGCAGGCAACCTTTCTTCATTGTTGTTGTTGAAAATTCTGATATAAATAATACCGCGTCGGACATAATAAACGCTTATAGTTTCACCAACAACAATATTGTTATTCTTCACAAAGTCAGTCCACTCTTTATCATAAAAAAAGCCTCCGAACTTTGATCCCTCTTCACTTGCAAACACCCTCATAGTGCAAGGTTGCCCACTGTTTGAATGAGAAACTGTTGCAGTGCCAGAACACTGCACCATCAACAGCCTCCACTGTTGTGGTAAAGGCTACAAAAATTAAAATCCATTAGTAAAATAGACAGATTATGTATTTAAATCCCATGAGTAAAATAGATAATTATATACTTAACCAAATTATCTGTTTGTACTAAGTAAAGTATGTGCATACCAAAAAATTCTTGTAGATCTCTCTGTATGTAGTGGTGTGACACAGAAGATTAGCATACTCTCCCTCCATGGCTAAATTTTTGGATTTTTGAAAAAATTCTTGAATTTTTGAAAAATATGGGATGAACTTTAACCACTAAAACCCTAAATTAAACAAATGAATGGAAAAAACCAATTTAATTGCAAAATCTCTAAATTTATAAAATTTAATTTTATATATAAACCTAAAAATTTAAGATTTTATTGGGTTTCAATGGAGTAATGTAATATAAAGAAATGGATGTCAATGAGAGAGATGATGTAAAAGAGAAAAAATTAAAAATATAGCTTAAAACTAACCAGGGATTGCTTTATATAGTCTCTGGAAACTGTCAATAGAATGCAACTCTTCAAAGCCTATTAATAAACACCTTGGAAACTGATATGAAGCTATTAATGAATCTCTTCAGATGCAACTGTTTAGCACTGACTAATTCTTCACATGCATTAATATACTGTCTGAACAGATCTATCTCTTGTTTAAGTAACACTTCAATCCTGAATATCCAATGAAATGATGGTACAATTTAAGGTATACAACCTATCAGCCTAATATAAATTCAAAACACACAGTTCCAAACAAAAATNATCAGCCTAATATTAATTCAAAACACACAGTTTCAAACAAAAATCAATGCATTTATAATCCCTCTTCCCAATTTAAGTACCTTTTCAGTTTTTCCTCACTGCAAATTAATCCTCTGTTGACTGGAAATAGTAATTTTCATAATAATAATAATAATAATAATAATAATAATAATAATAATAATAATAATAATAATGATAATGATAATAATAATAATAATAATAATAATATTCAGTCCATTACATTTGGTATTTTGGATTTCAAAACTAAGTTCATGCTGTTTTTCACCTGTTATTTTAATGCAGTTTTCCTCAGTTTATTTACTAGATTTCAAGACTATATACTACTTTAATTTTTGTTTGACCCATTTCATTTTTTATAAATATAGTCTTTGAATTAGCAAATAAAAACACCACTTTAAAATTTAAATTAGTATTAATTTAATTAGTGAGGACATTAGACATTTGATTCAAAGTTAATTATTAGCCCCCTTCTATCAATAAAATTAGTGAAGCTGGAAATGCTAAATAATGAACAACCTCACAAAGGGCTGTTATTGTAAATTATATAATGATGAAATAAAATGATGGTTGGTTTCAAGTTCACAAAGCAACATCCACCTTCTCAAATGTTTATTTTGTCATTTAGTAGCTGAACGTTTGACATGCTTTACTACAAAACAAAATATTGTACATTGATGTTTGAACTTTTGTGTGATGAATGCGATTTTTTTGACTTTGAATTCGATTGTTGGGGTTGAATTAGGGTGAAAACGATTAGGGTTTTGAATTATTGGATGTTGAACTCGGTCTTTGCTGTTGAATTAGGGTCTCGAATGTTTCACTGTTAAAATCCCATTTGTTGGGTATACATTCGATTTTAGGGTTGAATTTTTGAGGATTGTATTCTACGGTTCAAACTGATTCACATTGCGTTGAAAGATCTCGATTTTTACAGTTTTTTGTAGATTGATTACATTAAATGTGTTACTTTTTTTATTGGGTTTGATAAATCAGAAATGTTGTTGATCATAATGAAGTTTCAAGAAGTGAAGATGGCAAAGTTTTTGCATGTTGTGATCAAGAGAAAGCATATTCTGAATACAAGGGAAGAAATAGATGATGAGGAGTCATCATGATCCGGAGGGGGAGGGGGGTTCTATTTATATGAATGTTAAAGTTTTTTGGGGCCGTTTTTGATCCCCTCAAAAGTATATATATAATCCAACTTTTCCTTTCAAATTTTTTTTTCCATTAATGGTCAATCATCTCTGGTAAATCGATAAGGGTATTGATTATTTTGGGATTTTTCATTCTATATTCAATTTCTATCTAATTTTATGTTTGTTATTATGAATAAATGCTATTTTTATTTTGGCTTGTTTTTTGTTTCAATTCGTATTTGTTGTTCATATATTTTATTTAGAATTTAGAAAAATTCGTCCTTTATTCAGCTTCTTTGAATGAAGTTCGCTTGGTTAATTCTTCACTCTATCTTACTACAATTTCATTTAAATTTCGATTTCCAGAATGTGAAAGAAGAAGATGATGAAGAAAGCACAGTATCATTGCAACAGGTTAGCCTAGGGTTTTCTAATGTTGATGCTCATGTTTTTTCTTTGCATTACTATCACAGTATAGTTGGGTTTGCTGGAAAGTTTGTTTTGAATGTTANTATAGTTGGGTTTGCTGGAAAGTTTGTTTTAAATGTTCATCTATATCAGGATTTTGGCCATTAATTTACCTGTTTGAGTTGATTTTGATTTCATATATAGTTGTATCGTTACCTTTATCCTAGAGATTTGTAGTAGTTGCTCTGCATGGTTTTTTTAATATCTGAAACATGTCACGAGGGAAGAAGAGTTCAATTCTACTGTGGGTGATTTTGATCCTAATATTTTTGCATCGGACTAGGTTAGAGAGATGCCATAAAAAGGTTTATTTGTAATTCTGTTAGATGTTAACAGATATATGTAAGGGGAAAGAATCACAATTTTGTTGCAACTTTTGTGTCAGTACTTCACTGTGTAAATTTGTCTATCTATAGGACTGTTACGT
Organism: Suaeda aralocaspica; assembly: GCA_016808085.1. Lineage (NCBI taxonomy): Eukaryota > Viridiplantae > Streptophyta > Magnoliopsida > Caryophyllales > Amaranthaceae > Suaeda > Suaeda aralocaspica. The sequence continues at coordinate 1,000,565 of PYUH01000180.1, forward strand.
AGTTAACCTTTAAGCATATTAGGCTATTACCAACTACTTTNAGGCTATTAGCAACTACTTGATGATTTCACATTCAATTGTAGGCATGAGTGGGGGAAGTGAAATAGATGTTGATATGTGTAGTGGGAGAGATGAGAACCAAAATGCTTACAATAGATCATACTACAGTAAATTTTGTTCAAACCTAATATATACAAAACAATGTTTTAACAGTCAATAAAATATAAACATAGCAATAATTAACAAAAACAACATAATTTCTATACAACAGAAGGCAACCTTTCTACATTGTTGTTGTTGAAAATTCTCATATAAAAAATACCACGACGAACATAATAAACACTTATTGTTTCACCAACAACAACATTGTTATTCTTCACAAAGTCGGTCCACTCTTTGTTGTAAAAAAAGCCTCCGAACTTTGATCCCTCTTCATTTGCAAGCACCCTCATAGTGCAAGGTTGCCCACTGCTTATGTGAGAAACTGTTGCACTGCCAGAGCACTGCACCATCAACAGCCTCCACTGTTGTGGTAAAGGCTACAAAACATTAGAATTCATTAGTAAAATAGACAGATTATGTATTTAAAACTCATAAGTAAAATAAATAATTATATACTCAACCAAATTATCTATTTGTACTTAGTAAATTATGTACATACCAAAAAATTCTTGTAGATTTCTTTGTATGCAATGGTGTGACATAGAAGATTAGCATATTCTCCCTCCATGGCTAACAAGACAAACAAAAAAAGAAGAAGAAACTGTATAGTTTAAAACTAACCAGGGATTGCTTTATATAGCCCTTAGAAACTGTCAACAGAATGCAACTCTTCAAAACCTATTAATTCCAAACACGTTGGAAATTGATATGAAACTATAAATGCAACTTTTCAAATGCAACTGCTCAGTTCTGACTAATTCTTGATATGCATTAATAGACTGTCTAAACAGACTTCTCTCCTGTTTAAGTAATTGTTCAATCCTGAATATCCAATGAAATGATGGTACAATACAAAGTTTACAGCCTATGAACCTAATATTAATTCAAAACACACAATTCAAAACAAAAATCAATGCATTTATAATCCCTCTTCTCAATTTAAATACTTTTTCAGTTTTTCCTCACTAACGAATCATCTGTTGACAAGAAACAGTGATTTTAATAATAATAATAATAATAATAATAATAATAATAATAATAATAATAATAATAATAATAATAATAATAATAATAATAATAATAATAATAATAATAATAATAATATAATAATATTCTCCATTACATTTGGTATTTCAGATTTCAAAACTAAGTTCATGCTGTTTTTGACTTGTTATTTTAATGCAATTTTCCTCAATTTATGTTACTAGATTTTGAGACTATATATTACTTTAATTTTTGTTTAACCCATTTTATTCTTTATAAATATAGTCTCTGAATTACCAAATAAAAACACCACTTTAAAATTTAAATTAGTATTAATTTAGTTAGTGATAACATTAGACATTTGATTCAAAGTTAATTATTAGCCCCCATTCCAAAACAAATGAAAAATGATTTACTTCTATCAATAAAATTAGTCAAACTGTAAATGCTATATAATGAACAACCTCACAAAGGGAGGCTATTGTAAATTTTATAATGATGAAAGNTCACAAAGGGAGGCTATTGTAAATTATATAATGATGAAATAAAATAATGGTTGGTTTCAAGTTCACAAAACATGGTTATTATATATAATTGTGTTGGATATGCAAGCTGTTTTTTCTCTGGTCTTTTGCAGGTGTTCTGTTCTACAGATTAGGTGTTGTGGTGAAGCTGGTGTTAAGGAAGTTTTGTGTTGTTCTGCTTTATTACAGCTATTGTCTATGTATTTGAAAGTGACAAGATCATTGATTTTAGTAGTTGATATGTTTATAATTTCATTTGAAAGTTTGAAACAGTCATGTTTCATTTCTAGAGTTACTTGATCAATCAGGTCAATTCTTTGTAAGTTGTGTCGTTTAATTAGTTTTGTGATACTTTAAATATAAGATGATAACTTCTGATGTTTTTTTTTTTTTTGTCTGAAGTAATTATGTTTTTCCTATTTTTGAATGTATAGGACAGACTGATTAGGAACAAACTATATTTCATTTGTTTTGAAAGAACAAAACATTAACCTGTATCACTTTCTATTTGAGTTCTCTTCAACATCGTATTGGCCAGTCTCTCATCATATCACTGAAATAGGAAATGTACAGCGAGGAGAGAATAAATCAAATTATGGCCTTTTTTTTCTTCTAATATTGGTCAGTTTCTCATCATTTTTATTGATTACAATAAATTAACATTAATCTGTATCATTTTCTACAAGAAGATACTATTGAAATAGCATTAAGAATTTGGGGTAAACATGGAAGTGTATAATGTAGATAGTCATATTGTCTACTAGACAGCGAGACATTATTTAGGGAAATACACCATGTTTATTATACATAATTACAATGATTTTGTTATCACTCATGAATGGTAAAAAGTGTGTTTAATAAATCAAATGAACTGTAAAACTCATAAATTGAAATTACGAATGGAACTAATATATCAACGTCTCATTTGGTGCAAACCAAAATTACTTATTAAACCATTACACATGACTGTAAGAATTTGATTTTATACCATCGAACCGCCATTTTGGGGAGCGTATACTTTATCATGAACCAATATAAGAACCTCACTAATATACACAAATAACCCATTATTTGCAATTTAATCAATAATTACAATACTATGAATTATATAAACCTAAACATTATAACCACGAACATACATATTTTGGGGCGCCGTGCGCAATTGCGCACGGTGTCACAGCTACTTTATATTAAAAGGGATGGAATAAAGGGAAACAATTATTTTTCTGGTGGATTTGGAAAATAATTCCCTCTTTTATAATAAACTATTGTAGATGGAGTGGTGTTTGAGTGGTGTTTGTGGGAGACAACAGAATATCAGAGACAGTGGGTGCAGATTCGGACAAAAGAAGAATAAGTGAAGAAGTCTGTGTTCCTTGCCATGAATAGGTGTTTTAAGACTTGCTTTCGAGATCTTCTAGTTGCCGGTTCCAGATTTCAAATGCAAGGAACACGGGTAACGTTGCATAGAATTTGTTTGGTGGTTTTAAAATATTTTGATTTCCATTTTTTGGATCTAAAAGTATTACTCCTAATTTAAATTCACATAAAATGGTCCTAATTTCAATTCACATAATCGTTGATGTTTATGTAGTGCGAAGTTTGCAACTGTAATGATGGTGGAGAGATTGTTGGCACCGGAAATAATTGCGGCGTTGGTTGTGAAGAGGTAACTTCGGGAAATAATGGTGTTAAGTAGTAATCGTCTTCTGTGTTAGTTCATGGATCTGGTGTTAAGGTCTAGTGATTTTGATTTAAATTTGGCGATGTTTCATGGATTTTTTAACCACCTTTGGTGGATTTGATTATGCTATTGGAATTGATTATGCGATCCCCAATTTACATTTTTTGAACCACGATTCATTATAATGTTGTGTAATTTAATTTGGGAAACAAGTTGTTTCTTTTGAAATTTGATTCAATTTGTTTAAACTTGATCATTTAAATCCCTCCATTGCTGTCCATAAACCCATTAAATCCATGGTAATTGATGTTACAGTCATGTGATTTGTACCTGCATCTTGCTGACATGGTGTTTTGCAACCTTTCTATTAATTTGAGAAGAGGATTTGATCAATAAGTTGTGCATTTGGTTAGATGTTGATGAAATCAATTTTAAATTTAAAATTGGTTGTGCAAGGTGTGTTATGGAGTTGGGTGTTGTTGACGTTGCAATTAATCTCAGCAATGGCAACTATAAATTGTTTGCGTCTCATATTTGATTCACCCGAAATGTAGGGTGTGCCATTGTCGAGAGGTGAGTTGGTGAAGAAAGAGCAAGAGTTGTTCCATTTCGTTTGTCAAAACGAAAGCGCGTAAGTTGCTCTATTTCCTGATATTTTGATTTTCCATGTTACCATACTTATTTTGGGTTGTAATTATGAGGTACTTTAATAAATGTTAGCATCCAAACATGAATTGCCGTGTCGAGGCCTTTGGAAGGATTATTGTGGAATTTGATGATTTACAAAGGAGGTGGGTAGTCGAAATGGGTTTTGGTGGTTTGTTGAATGTTGTGAGATTAACTTTGCCTAGGATGTTGTGCTATTGGCTTATGACCCGTATTGATCCAAAAAACGAAAATATTGAGCTCCGTGAAGGGCATTATTGTAAAATTACCTCCAATCATGTGCAATGGGTTTTAAGAATTCCGAATGGTGGCTTGGTTATTCCTAGGAAGTGTGTTGATGAGGAAATGAAGATGAAAGAAAAAAGGATTTTGGCGAAGTATGGCTGGGTATGGCAAGGTGTGATGAAGAAAACTGGAAAAGTAATCTATAGTACAGGGGTTGCATTGAGGAATGAAATGTTGGAAAAGTTGAAAGGCAAGTGGGATGCAACTGAGGAGGAGGAGTTCAAAGTTACTTTTTTTTATGGCGTTGGAAATGATCTTATGCCCTAGCCTTACCAGGCGATTAGATAATGACTTGGTTCCTACGCTGACATGTGCAATGAAAGTAGTGAGGTATGATTAGTCCGGTTTGGTTCTAGCTAAAATGATGGAGAATGTGAAACATTTTCTGAAATGATTCAACCGCAATGGTTATGCTGGTGGATGTGGTGGGTGTATTATCTTTGTAGTGGTAAGTCTGTCTATTAGTTAAGGATGGTATATTGTTTAAGTCTTTATTTGAGTCTATTTATCTTAAAACATGTATACTATTTTCAATTTTCAAGATTTTTTATCTTGACCGACTTGATCGTAAGCCTATTTACTGGGGCTTGTGGCCATGAGAAAAGGTATGGAATCGGGATGAGCTACGCAAGGGTAGTAGAGAAGAAGGGCAATTTTTGGGTGGTGATTTTGGAATGTTGAGGGTAAGTTGAATGCTTGTTTTCCATATATTTTAATTACATTGACATGAACTTGTGATTGATTTGTTGGGATGGGGTATGTGTTACATGTGATTTGTTGTAGATTGTTATGTTGCGTATGGTGAGAAGCATCCCACTGAAGGACGTGACGATGAAGCACCAAATAATCTCAATGATGATGTAAGTTGTTAGAGTTATTACCTGCTAACATTGAATACACTTATTGACTATCCTTGTTGTTGTTTCCCAAACTGTTTGATGTATTGTTAAAATGTTTAGGGTGTGGGAAGTAGGTTAAGAGAAGGTTGTATGACGAAGGCAAGGGGGCGACAACTACTTGGTGCTTTAGACTAAAGGATGCTGCTTTGTTGGATTATGTTTGAATTGCCCCTGCAATTAGTGATATTCATTGTGAAACTATGTTGTACTTCTTTCAGCTTTGTGTTACTGTTGTATGACTTTTAAAGTGGATTATTGATTTTTAAAACGGTTATTAAATTTGTTTTTTTTTATCGTTATTTTCAATTCAACACGGGCAGCGCAAAGCTCATTGTCAGTATTAGTCCCTATGTTTGTTGATTTTGTGTTGTTAGTACATGGGCTTGTGTAATGTTTTTGACTTATTTATTGAATAGGCCATGTGTTGCACCAGGTCAAATAACCCAATTCAACATTGTTAGTACATGGGCTTGTGTAATGTTTGTAATGTCAACCTGATTTTTACAAGTTATGAAGTTCATGTAACAAATTTGGATAACTTATTTAGTTCATGCAACAAATTATGATTTCAATAACTATACTTCATACCTATACATATTATGACCGCATAATCATTTTATAATCGCATAAGAAGTATATTAATGCCATTGTAATTGTTGGCCGCCTTTGTAATGAACTACTTGAAAGAGTCCACAAGAAGTATATTTTTGTTGTTGCTGTTGTTGTTGTTATTATTATTATTATTATTATTATTATTATAGTATTAGTAGTGATATTTAACATATCTGCCGAATGTCACTTGTTTGTCGTAAATCCTATATTTGAACACTAAAGATTTCAATAACTATAATTTCATAGCTATACATATAATGAGCCATCATTTTATGATTAGTGTGATGTTAGGTGAATTAGAGCTCCGATTGACATCCTTGTATTGGATTGTATCTTTGAACATTATTTTCATGATTAGTGTTGGAGTATATGTTGCTACTACTCCATTTTTGTTGCTTCAAAAGAAAAGGGAAAGAAAGGGACTCTCTTTTCACCTTACTTAGTTTATATATCACTAGCTCCTATAAGGTTATATTAGAGTTCCATAGTGGAGCACTAGTGGAAAAAAAACCTTTATGTAGCGGTCAAAAGCCTACCTTTTGCTTCACTTTTTGTCTGCAGCATATGCTAGAGAAGCAAAAGGGTAAAAACTTTATGCTGCGGTCATTAGCGAAGCAAAAGGTGTCACTTTATGCTGCGGTCATATAAAGGACCGCGGCATAAAGTTAGATTCCCACCAATATTTGTGAGACTTTATGCTGCGGTTGTTATCTATGACCGCAGCATAAAGTCCTTTTCCCACCATTTTTTTTTTTTTACTTTATGCTTCATTTTTTTTCATTATATGACCGCATCAAAAGTCTTATGTATATATATATATTTTAATATTCACTAGCTTCTACAATTGTTAATTAGAATATTATTAATAATAATGATACAATAATTATCATTAGTATTCATAAATTAAATTATATAATAAATTATGTTAAAAACCATGATAATATTAATATTATTAATAACAAAGTAACAATACATAATCTAACTTACAATTTAAACATGCATACATATATATGTATGTCACTCTGCCTACGTAAAGTGACCAAAATAAACATGCATACATAACCTAATTACAATGACCAATTGAATTCTTTTAATCGTCATCTTACACCAAATTAAATTGAGTGTTTCATTACAAACAATATAAAGTGATAAAACTAGCTAGCTTCCCTCTAACTTCAACAATTTCTTGAACGGTATATGGCCCTTAACGCTTGCCAACTTCAAAACCTTTAAATTCATTAAAAACAAGGAGATATTAATTATTACACCATTTGGCTTTAAATTTTCAATGAAGAGCATTCACACAAACACAATCGATCTATAAGTAATTATGCATTCAAGCAAACTTTGAACAAAAAGAACTCATGTCCATAGAACTACGTACACCAAACTAGAAACCCAAAGTGCAGATACCCAAACTACGTACACCAAACAAGAAACCCAAACTGCAGAAACCGCAATAACAAAACTGCAGAAAACTAGAAAAGCAGAACAGAAACCAAACTGTAGAAAACCAAACTGCAGAAACGAAATATAAACTGCATAAACCAAAAACTACATAAAACAGGAAACCAGAACAGAAACCAAACTGCAGAAACGACACTGCAGACAACCAAAATGCAGAAAAGCATCAGCAGAAAAGCAGCGCAACGACATTCGTAACTACAGAAACAAATCGAGCAGCGGAAAAGCAGTAAACTGCATAAACAGCAGCACAACAGCAGAAACAGGAGAAAAAACTCAGCGCAACGGAGCAGAAAAAACTGAAAACAGCTACAACAAATCAGAAACTAAAACAGCAGAAACAGCACAAAAAACTGAAACAACAAATCACAAGCAGCACAACAGGAAGCAGCACAACAGCAAAACAGCAGAAAAAACTCAGCAGATGTAAAAAAAAAAAAAAAAAACAAGTCACACGATCCAAATATTGACAATGGATAAAATCATAACCCAACCATGTAGCGGATGTTTACTGCTTCAATGCACTGAATTCTAAATGAATAACAGTGCACTAAGAACTATCTACTAAAATCAACTACAGTTTTCACTCATGATAATCTCTTAAATTCTCTCTTAGAGATCATCAAATTCTGCATGCCTCTTCTTCAAAAGCACTCAATTCCTTTATTCTAGCCGTTTCACAGTAAAAAGTAGAAATATCAGGCAGTGAAGGGTTCCTTAGTAGAGTTAGATGAGATACCAAATAAAGTTGGTCCAGAAAATGCAACAGTTTGGAGAGATGAATTATAAGCAGCCATGATTCCTTCAACTCCTTCNGCAAATGAAAAAAAAAAAAAAAAAAAAGCAAGTCACACGATCCAAATATTGACAATGGATAAAATCATAACCCAACCATGTAGCGGATGTTTACTGCTTCAATGCACTGAATTCTAAATGAATAACAGTGCACTAAGAACTATCTACTAAAATCAACTACAGTTTTCACTCATGATAATCTCTTAAATTCTCTCTTAGAGATCATCAAATTCTGCATGCCTCTTCTTCAAAAGCACTCAATTCCTTTATTCTAGCCGTTTCACAGTAAAAAGTAGAAATATCAGGCAGTGAAGGGTTCCTTAGTAGAGTTAGATGAGATACCAAATAAAGTTGGTCCAGAAAATGCAACAGTTTGGAGAGATGAATTATAAGCAGCCATGATTCCTTCAACTCCTTCAACCTGCATGAGAAACAACTAGTAAGACATTTGTTTTCACTGTAGTGGAGCAGGATAATACTATGAATCTCAGTCTATAAAGAACAAGCAACTAAAGCTTTGGCAGCAAAGGCAGATAGACAGGGTTAAGAAGCAACGAGAGACGTTATTGTCACACTAGTATTACCTCACAATTATATGGACTTGAATTCAAATTAAAGCAATGGGAGACCCTATTGTCCATCATCCTTCCTCCAAAGCCCCAGGCACGGAAACGCTTGTCAGAGTCATAAAACTGTATAACCTCTCCAACCTCCTGTATAGCCTGAAAATTAAAGATCCAATGATGAAGAAATACATGCACAATAATGTTCAATTAATATGGCACCAATATTCAGCCATATGGTAGTTGAAAATTAGATCTTCCTTGACAGTTGACATTGCAAGGGGGGGAAAAGAGACAGCGGTTACAACTAAAAGCAGCCTTTAACACTTCTAAACCTACTATTTTACAAGTTGATGTAACAACCTTAGATGAACTGATGGGTACATAGCAGTTGATCAGGCCAATTGTAAATGAATAGAATAATCTAAAGTTGGCATCATGATTGGTATATGGCAGTATTAAATCTAAACTGGAATGATGAAGCCTTACTTGTTGATATGCATTCAATCGGCCAAAGGAATCAATATAGTGCAAGGACTCTAGATTCCTAGGATTTCCGTTTGAAGCTGCACTATAGTAAAAGAAATATAAGCATGAGTAATGAATCACCTTTCCTTTTTCTTTTCCCGAAAGCAACAAATCAACTTGTAGTTCATCTATCAAATAATCAACGAAACATACGTACCAGTAAAATCAACAGCAACCATGAAGTTGAGCTCAAAGCCACTAGAAATGTAATCAAGAAAGCTGTACAACTTCTTTTCACGGAATGAATCTACAAATAGCTGACCCTTAAAAACCTATAGAGATTGTTACCAACATCAATAACTAAATGAAAGAAAATAAGTATTGTTTTTGGATTGGGAAGCTGCCATAATCAATGGGTTATCCTGCAACCAAATAATTAGGTCAAATACAAGAAAGCAGTAAGCTCTACTAATACACTTTAAGCAGTAATCAATACAGCAATACTCCTCACTTCTGCAAATTTCTCTCAAACTAAGAGATAACAAATTTATTCTCTCCGAAATCGAAACTCAGATTATGATACATCGATCGAACTTGTAAATTGTTACAGAACACTGTAATTAATCAAAAAATGAAACTCAAGTACATCAAACATTTTCACTTAACACAAAGAACAATAAACTACTTCTAAGCAAAATATGATACAAAATAACAGAGAGATACCGTCAAGTGGAACTGTTGTGGCTTCGCAACAAACAATAAAAAAGATGCCCTAAAAATTCTAATTAAAACTCACAATCAACCCAACTTTAAAAAAAACACAATTAATACCTGCAGATGATCCAGGTTTGAACAGATGAAATTGATTAATTAATGAAGCCCAAAATCCCCAATTAAAACCTAACAAATTAAACCAACTTACCAATTAAAACAGCAACAACAAAATGGAGCAGCAGCCGGTACAATACAAGACGGGAGAGGAAGAAAGAAGAAGACGACAATGAAGAAGACAAAGACGAAGAAGGCAAAAGAAAGACGAAGAAGAAGGAAGAAGAAGACAAAGACGAAGAAGGCAGAAGAAGAAGAAGAAGAAGGACGACTGACGAAGAAGAAGGAAGAAGAAGGCGACGACGTAGAACGGGGATAGACGAAGAAGAAAGATAGTGTTTTTTTGAATTTTGCTTTGTGCCTTTGTTTATAGAGTATAGTAGTATACTATATTTTTTATTTTTTTTAATATAAACCTTCTGCTGCGCACTATTTTAACGAAGCAAAAAGTTTTTTTGACCCAAGCATATATTTTATGCTGCAGTCATGTAAACAACCGCAACATAAAGTTTACTTTAATTTCCCACCAAGAACTTTATGCTTCGTTTTTACATTTTAACAAAAAGACCGCAGCATATGTAGTGTAGCATATGAGAATTTTTCCACTAGTGGAGGGACTTGAGGACCACACACGCGCGCTGGGCCGGGCCGGGCTCGGGAGAGTGGCGCGTACGCGGGTGCGCGGGTGTGGGTGTGGTGAGGGGTTTTAAACACATGCCTAATTTTTTGGTCAAAAACCGTCTGGTAGTTTATGACTGTTACAATATCTTTGTTGATAATGTAACCGTTGTTGCACTGATTTTTGCCTTGGTTATCGCCTTTAATATGGCCATAATCTCACCATAATCTTTTTAATTTCAGTATTATCGCCTTTTAACATGGCCATAATCTCAGCTTACTTTTTAATGTCAGTCTTCCCGTTTTATCTTCCACCACCACATCTATAAATACGAACCTTCTTCTTCACACGAAAACACACAGAAAATCATCTTCCTCTCTCAAAACAACTAAACACATTTCACGGGCATTGTCTGATCGAGTTCTCATTCTACTCTTTTGCGGTACGCCATTTCAGTAGATGTCGTGTAACCCTGGGGGGTCGATTGCCAAGAGGCCGTGTGTATGAGTGCGGGGCAAATTCGACTTTAGGGCAGTGATATTGGTCACGCCACGGCACATCCAGATAAGTATGATACTAGTCATACTTCTAACAATCTAAAGTCGAATTTTTTTAATACTGTTATTATGGCTGGTATTCTTACAGCCGTTCCCCTTAACAATCCTTTTATTCCCAACATGTCTAAAATGGATCACTTTGACGGAAAAAATTATAAAATATGGTTTGACAAAATAGAATTTTTTTTTGGTCAAATTGGAGTCGATTATGCTCTTTCTGTCACTGTTGCTCCAACTGATTTTGTTAGGGACTTTGATAAAGAAAATAAGACTTGTCGTGGGATGTTGTTACACTATATGACTGCTCCATTGTATTTAATTTACGAAAAATTTAAAAATGCTAAGGATATATAGGATGCTTTAAAAACAAAGTACGGGTCTGATGATTATGGTACTAAGAAATATGCATGTAGTCGTTGGTTAAGTTTTAAGATGACTGATGATAAATCTATTCTGGACCAAGTGCATGAGTATGAGACCTTATGTGCGGATATTATTGCTGAGGGTGTGAATACTTTCACTAGTGGAAAAAACGTCATTTGCTGCGGTTTTTTCCCGGGTATTTGCTGCGGTTTTGAACCGCAGCACTTATAGCAGCAGCAAATGATGAAATTTTATTTGCTGCGGTTTAACCGCAGCAAAAAATTGGGTTATTTGCTGCGGTTATTCAGGTAACCGCAGCAAATAACCCACCAGAAACTGGAGGGAAACAGGATTATTTGCTGCGGTTCTTTGTAAAACCGCAGCAAATAGTGCAGTTTCCCACCAAAAAAAACACTTATTTGCTGCGGTTTTGTGAATAACCGCAGCAAATAAGCACCCAAAAAAATAAAAAAAAAAAATTTTTTTTTTTTTGCATTTTAAAGCAAAATTAGAAGCTGAAATGTTATACATACATAGAATCAATTATTTTCAATTGAATTACACTTCTATCACAAAAAAATACACTTCTATTGTTAGTGTACAAGTATACACGAGGTAGATCTCCAGCAAAGGTACTTTTTAGAGGATGCATCATCTCCTTCTCATATCTGCATTAGAAATCAATGTTATGCTAATGAGTACTGAAAGACGAGCAAAGACCATCTAGATGTTAGCTACAAAGAACATGAATCAAAAGGACAAGGCTCTGTAGTTACATCAATGACTGTTAAACAATAAAGCATTTTATATGCAGCACACTGCTTAGTCAAATTTTCTTCTGAGGACACAGAGTAATATGATACCGTAGCCTCAGCTCAACTGTACAACAATGGAGGCAGAAGCTTGAAACAGCAACAACAATGAGTAGAAGAAATAGAGAGAAAGAGAAGAGGGGACTGTTATTTATGTAATGTCTGAATTACAGCTATAACATAGTATTTATACTCTACTACATACAACAAACTTGTAACGAGCACTTAGACTGTAAGTCTGTAACAGCTTCAGACAGAAATGGAAAACGACTTGTAACTGCTTTTTCTGCCAAAATTGGAAATTAATATTAATGCCTTAACATAATCTAAGAATATCTCATTCCAGCATCCATTACTCATTCAACCATTCTTTAGTTCAATCATTTATTTATATAGTAGTCTCATTCAATCATTTATTTTATATAGTGTTCTCATTCATAACTCATATATAAACAAGCAAAATTCATTCACAAGCATTCATATATTCATCATTCAACCAACATCACAGCAATAGCCACAAGAACACAACCGCAGCCACAACAACACAGCAATAGACTATATATATTTATGTTTTGCTGACATAATCTCCATCAGGGAAGTGGTTATGATCACCCACCATTCGAGTTAGGCTACTTCAACAGGTTTTTAAGCCTGGAGCAACTCAAACCTCAATGATGTTGACCATGGTCATCACTTGAGTCCCTTCATCATTTGGAAATAATTAGTGTCTTATGAAAAAGGACTCATTTTTTATCAAGCAATTGTCGGACTATAAGGGACTCGATCATCATTCAACAATTGCATCACCATAAGAGATGCAATTGTTCTCTCTCTCTCTGTCTCTCTCACAGAGACTATTATTCTCTGTCACTCACTCTCGCACGCTTACTCAACTCACTCAGTCACTCTCTCACTGACACAGATTGACTGAGAGATCGTGGCTGCTTCACAGTCTGAACGTACAACCTCTATTATGGAACCCAAAGCTGCTTCCTTCTGACAAGCTGAGATAACAAATTTCAAAGCAAAACATTGTTGAATAAAATAAGGCATACACAACATCAGAGACAACCAAGAGAAACAAGAGTATACTAAAAATCATATCGTATCGTATCAAGCATTCAGGCAAGCCATTAGGACGCATTGCCTTGTCATTGACTCCTTCAGTGAATTTACTGACCTCAACCTGCATTCTATAGTAAAGAAATCATCTTCAGACAGAACGTGTTTGATATTTGCCCTCACACGTAAATTTACCTCTTTAAACCTTTACTACTTTTGAACATGTCTTTCAGCAGCAATCACGTGAGCGCAAACACACTTTAGTTATACATTCCCAATATATTATACAACACAACTTCCTCTGAAACTGAATTCATAGTACATGTACTATATATGCTGGCAAAGTTCAATCAATATATTGTCAACGAATTCAACAAACCAAATGCAAATGAAATTGCCACTAAATATCAAAGAATTTACTACATTTACTTTATCATAAGACTAATCAACAGTGAAAACTTCGATTACAAAACATATTTTCATACTAAATATATAAAACCCTAATTCCCCAATTTAGGGTTGATAAAAAAGAGTATAATTCTCCAATTGCAGTTACTAAAATAAGAATTAAACATTCACATTCAATCATTTATAATTTCTAACTAATATAACATCACCAAAAAAACAAAAAAAAAAAATCATGATTAAGTTTAATAGACAATTCAATCTCCAATTATACTAAAACCATAACAATTACGACCTTGAACAAAGATAGTAACACAGACAAAAAAATCCGAAAAATTCACACACGAAACACATCAAAGTAAAATCAAATAATTGAAAAATTAGGGTTACGAAAGAGGAACTACCGAATAAACTTGATAACACGAACATGATCATCACGAATTGGAGTAATTTGTAAGAAGATTCCAGAAAGGAGTTCCATTTTTCACAGCGTTTCGAATCTTTCGACCTATTTTTGAACCGTTTCTGGAAGTTGAAGGAATCGACTGAATCAGAAATTGTTTGGAAGATCAGAAGAGGGAGATGAGAGAGAAGAGAAGACGAGTGACGCTGTGAGGGAGAGAAGAGAAGACGAGTGACACTGTGAGGAAGAGAAGAGAAGAGAAGAGAAGAGAAGAGAAGAGAAGAGTGAGGTTGTGAGGGAGAGAAGAGAAGAGGTAAGGTCAGTGAGGTTGTGAGGGTTAGGGTTAGGGTTAGAAAGAACATAATTTGTTGGAGGATTTTGGCATTTATACCACTTCATTTGGGCTGGGCTTCAACTATTTTTTTTGGGCTGCTTTATTTGCTGCGGTTGTAACCGCAGCAAATAACCAAAAGAACCGCAGCAAAAAAATCAACCGCAGCAAATAATTTTTCATGTGTATCATCAACAACTATTTGCTGCGGTTCTTTAAAAATCCCAAAAACCGCAGCAAATGGGGCGCAGCAAAATCAAATTTTTCTACTAGTGTTGTGACACTTTTCAAGCCAACTGTCTACTTGATAAATTGCCAACATCATGGGAGACGTATGTGCATTCAATGAAGCACAAGCAGAAGGATTTCACCCTTCAAGAGTTAGTGTCGCACATCAAGATTGAGGAACAAAATAGGTTACAGGTTAAAGGAAAAACTCATGAACATTCTTCTTCTACTGCTAACCTTGTTAAATCTAAGTCTACAGGTAAGCTTAAAACATATAAGGGAAAGGGCACGAATCAGTTTCATGGCACTAGAAATAACAAGTTCAACAAGAACAAAGATACTACTCCAAAACGCTCATTCAAGGGTAACTGTTTTACCTGTGGTGAATTCAGACATTCTGCTAGGGAATGTCAAAAGGGTCACGGACCAGGAGGAAAACCGAAAGGAAGCACTTCGAAAGCACAAGCCAATCTAGCTGAATCCAATGATGTTATAGCTGCTGATGTTTCTGAAATCAACTTAGTCACCACATGAATGAGTGGATTGTTGATACTGGTGCCACAAGGCACATTTGCTCTAACAAAGAAATGTTTGATTCTTATGAACAGGTGGCTGAAGGTGACTGCGTTTTCATGGGCAACTCAAGTTCTGTGAGTGTCCATGGAAAGGGAAAAGTCTCTCTAAAATTAACTTTTGGAAAAATTATTGCTTTACAAAACGTTTTACATGTACCTGAAAGTCGCAGAAATCTTATTTCTGGAGCCTTGCTTAACAAAGCAGGGATTAAATTAACATTTGAATCTGATAAACTTGTACTCACCAAAAATGGTGAATTCGTTGGAAAGGGATCTATGATGGGGGGCTGTTCGTTCTTGATGTTGATGTTATGATTGCTAATAAACTTTCCGCTGGTTCTGTTTATGTTGCTGAGTCCGTTTCTTTATGGCATTCCAGGTTAGGTCATGTTAATGTAGCTTCTATTAAAAAACTCAAACAACTTTGTCTAATTTTTGACTTTAGTTCCACAACCTTTGATAAATGTGGAGTATGTGTAGAAGCCAAGCACCCTAAGAAATCGTTCAACAAAAATGTTAATCGCTCTTCCACCTTACTAAAATTAGTCCACACTAATTTAGGTGACTTCAAAAACTCTATGAGTAGGGGTGGGAAACATTATTACATAACATTTGTTGATGACTTCTCCTGGTTTACCAAGGTCTATTTGCTTAGTTCAAAAGATGAGGCCGAAGCAAAGTTCTTAATTTACAAAGTTGAGGTAGAAAATCAATTAAACCTTAAAATAAAAAGACTTAGGGCTGACTTGGGTGGTGAGTATGGTGGAACTCCGCTTAGAAAGTTTTGTGAAGAAAATGGGATTATCCATGAATTCATTGCACCTTATACACCAGAACAAAATGGGATAGCTGAGAGGAAAAATAGAACCTTGAAAGACATGATGAATGCTATGCTTATAAGTTCTGGTATGCCTATTAATATGTGGGGAGAGGCTCTTCTTTCAGCTTGCTATGTTCTAAATCGTGTACCACACAAAAAACTTGACAAAACACCTTATGAATTGTGGAAAGGCTTCAAGCCTAACCTTAACTACCTAAAAGTGTGGGGGTGTTTAGGAAAGACAGTTGTACCTGAGTTCCAAAGGAATAAAATTGGTCTTAAGACTATGGATGGTATTTTTATTGGTTATGCTACTAACAGTGCTGCTTACAGGTTGATTCTTAAAGATGGTTTTGGATTTGGTGCCATAAAGGAATCCAGAGACGTTGAATTTTTTGAGCATATTTTTCCAATGGAAATGGATGTTTGTCCATCTTTACCTGTTGCATCATCTTTTTATGCAAAACATGACATTGCATCATCTAGTGAAACCATAGAACCTAGAAAAGGTAAGAGATCTAGAGTTGAGAATTGAAAATTTTTGGTCCTGACTTTATCACTTCTTCTCTAGTAGAGCAAGAAAGTATATATGAGCAATTAGTCAACATTTTTGTACTAGAAGATGACCCTAGGAATTATGGGGAGGCTATGAGATCCATTGACTCTAGTTTTTGGTTAGACTCTATAAACAGTGAAGTCGAGTCTATTATGAGCAATAATAGTTGGATTTTGACTGACCTTCCCAGGGGATGCAAGCCTTTGAGTAGCAAATGGGTATTTAAAAAGAAGTTAAAAGCTGATGGTTTAATAGACAAATACAAAGCTAGGCTAGTGGTTTGTGGGAACCACCAAAAGAAAGTCTTAGATTTCTTTGATACTAGGGGTGTTAATGATGCGAATCGAGCTCGAGTATCATTGAACTCGACTCAAACTCGAAACTTAAAACTCTAGCTCGACTCAAGCTCGAAAGCTCGCGAGCTTTTAAAATGGAGCTCGAACTTGACTCGGTAGGACGCAAGGTGAGCTCGGCTCGAGCTCGACGAGCTCGAATCGAATGAAGCTCAAATTCATAATAAAGAGTAACCTGAAAATAAATTTATCATAATTGTCTTTAGAAGTAACTAATAGAAACAAAAGATTACATAATTATCTTTAAAACTTCCAAATTTATGTAGTTATGTGCTAAATAAATATTTTACAATTTTAAGAAATTTAGAACAATTTTTTATTTTTTAAGTTTTATTTATTAGCTTGAATTTTGACGGTTGAGATGGAAATAAATGAACGGCTAAATCAACACATAAGAACTTAAGCCGTTAAGGGTATAATTTTTAAAATTTGTTTGGGATACATTAAAAAACATTACTTATATATAATTATATATCGAGCTACTCACGAGCTTTTTGAGTCGAGTAGGGGCTTGCTCGACTCGACTCGTTAGAACCCCGAGTCGAGCTCGAAATCGAGCCAAGCTTATTCGAGTCGAGTGTTGACCGAGCTTTGACCGAGTAGCTCGCGAGTAACTCACGAGTTGTCTCGTCTCATTAACACCCCTATTTGATACTTATTCTCCTGTGACTAAGGTTGCCACCATTAGAGTCCTTATAGCACTTGCATCAATTCATAATCTTGTTGTGCATCAAATGGGTGTGAAAACAGCTTTCTTAAACGGTGATTTGTAAGAAGAAATATACGTAAGATAACCTGAAGGTTGTCTGGTACCAGGATAGGAGAACAAGGTATGCAAGGTCATTAGATCTTTATATGGTTTAAAACAAGCACCTAAATAGTGGTATGAGAAATTTGATCAAACCATAACCTCTAATGGTTTTCAGGTAAATGACTCTGATGCTTATGTTTATTCAAAATTAGAAGAGCTTGGTTGCGTTATTATATGTCTATATGTGGATGATATGCTTATTTTTGGTACTTATATAGACATAGTTAGCTCAACTGAAACTTTTCTAAGTTCTTGCTTTGATATGAAGGACTTAGGAGAGGCTAACGTGATTCTTGGCATAAAGATTACTAGGACCTCATATGGGTTGTCTTTAAATCAATCTCACTATATTGAGAAAATTTTAAAGAAATTTAATAAATTTGAGTGTACTCCTGTGAAAACCCCATATGATCCTAGTATACATTTGAAAAAGAATAAAGGTAATTGTAACACCTTGGAATTTCCTAACTTCTTACTTCTCATTTTTCCGGAAAACATATTAAAATTATTAAGGATTATATTTATTAAAACTTCTAAATATGGGAAAACCAAAGTATTACCGCCACTGTGATAACGACTAAGGCCTTTATCAAAGTACTATAGCGGAAGTCTTAAAACCAAAACATTTTAAAACTAAACTTCAAAACAATCTCAAATTAAAAATCAACTTTAAACTTATTACACTTCGGAACCATATTAATGGCCCTTAAAACCAAACCAAAACTAATAGTCTTTAGAAATAAAACAACATCTAAAATAAATACTAGTCTTCATAAGCAATTAAAATAAAGTAAAGCTACAAAACACAGCAAGCGCTAGCTCTCACTCCAGCCCATCATGAAATGACTTATGCCCACTTGTACCTGCAACTTTTCTTTTACTAGACAACTACGCACCACAAGTGGGTCATTGTAGAGCCAAGTCCAAGACAAAGCCATGCACACAAAACAAACAGTCAGCAAAGTCGAGTATATAACTACTAAAGACTATGCAACAATCGAAAGAAATAAAACCTGCACTCAACTTACCTTTGACAACCTTTTTACCTGTATATGGACTCAACTAAATTAATTATTATATTTAAACTTGTGGATCATGCATCGAACGGGTTTCCTCCTTAAAATCATCGCCCTATTGGGCACCAACTTGGGAGCAACTCCAAGAAGGTATTACTATGTCACATAAAGTGACGGATATCCAGCGCATTAAAAATAGAAAAGAGTAAAATGTCTTGTACTCCAATTAGAAGTCATAGATCACTGTTCCATAAGACTCCCCCCATTGTTCATACTCAACGTATATACGTTCCAAGAGTTTTGATGCAAGTCCTCTTACACTTTACGTGATGTAACAGGTTTAGCAATGGTATGACTCTCATGCAACATCACATAAAGACATGCATCAAATCAAGTAAGCCAAGTTAATTATCTCCAAGTTAAGGTGATTCAAAATTAATCTTATATATGTGTTTCCTTTAATTAAACTAAACTTCCTTTACCACACATTAATTGTGAGTGGCTCATTACTTACTTTCTTCTTGACCACACATTAAACTATGAGTGGCAACATGTCTAAAATAATTGCTCATAACTTCTTTTAATCATGTGAATAAAAATTCACAATTACCTTTCTTGTTGGTTAAGTAACTAACCAACTTAAAAATAACTTCCTTCCTTGATGAATAAACCATTGGCCAAATTAAACTGATCATAACATTCCAATTCAAGCTTATAAAAATTTAACTTTCTATTTAACATGGAATGCCATCATACTTTAAGAACATGCTACTAAAACCTTGTCATGCACATAAATTCATGATTCAAAACAAGCATACAAGATTTCATGTAAACAAGAGTTGTTCAAGCATGCATTCTAATTCATGCGTTTGTCTTTAGTACTTACGTACCTTGTAAAGTAACGGTGCTCCGCCACAACTTCTAGAAGTGGACTAGTTCAAATTCTCCTACATAGGGAAAAACCGAAACTAAATTAAAACCTTGTTGATTAAATTCTACAACAACTATAACTAACTTCTATATTGGAAATTTGTCCAAAACATTCCTTATATGGTCTCTATTCAATTCCATACTTCAATTAATTACTTTTCTATTGTAACATTACTTAGTTTTCGTGACTTATTTATGTTTTACAAAACCTTAGCATAATTTTTATGCCACTTTAGAAAAGTGGACAGCAATATAAAGTTACTAAAACTCCTTGAAAAACTTCAAAAACAACATAAATCAATCATACAATGTATTACTTAATTATATGATCAATTTATGCTAATTACATACTTTAAAAGTCTAATTATTCACTTTATAAATTCAGGACAACATGTTAAACATGCTTAAAATCACTTTTAAACTTCATAAAACATACTAAAAATTATATGTAGCATCATAAAATTCATATGTGATCATACTAGCATAATATGAACACTTAAAACTTACTTTAACTTGGTTTTATAAAAATTTCAGATTTATTTACTAACTTTAAATCATGAAAAACTTATAAAAACATCAAAATTTCATGATAAAACTCTTCTACAATCAACCAACATAATTATGAAACCAATCTACACTTTAGAACAATTTTTCATAACCCAAAACATGATCAAAATATTTATTCAATTAAGTTTAATGATTACAAATTTTGGGCAGCAATTTATTTTATTTCCAAAGCCTTTAAAAATCAATCTAAACTTCATAAAATCATCATAAATTCACACAACAATAATTCATGATCATAATATTGAAGTTTAAATAAAAAAACTCATGAAAATTCATTACTTGCATAATTTATAAACCCTAATATAAAATTTCATGAACAACAATATTAATTCATGCCTTAAAACTAATCATACTTTATTAAAACATGATCAAAACTCATAAAAACATGATTAAACATAAGTATGAACATGAATTTGCAAGATTGAATAAAAAAGAAAGAAGGAGATTTTTTTTCTTTTCTTTTCTTTTTTTAATTTTTTTTATAAAAGTACGAAAAAAATATACCGAAGGGGAGGAGGTGGCAACGGTGGGGTCCGGCTGGCACGGATCCCAAGAACACCAAATTTTTTTTTCCGATTTCTGAACTGCAGCAGTTTTTTTTTCTTCTTTTTTTTTCGGAATTTACAAGCCCTTTTTTTCTTCTCTCTCTAAATTTTTGAAATCCTAATGACTAGTATGAGCAAGAAAATCTGTAATTTTGGGTTTTAAGGGGTATTTATAGGCCCCAAAATAGGATTTGGAAAAGCCCATACTAATCCTAACAAGTGGAAATTACCTTTAGGCCCTTGCCTCAAAATAATTTAGGAAACCTTTGAAAATTCTATTTTTAGAAGCCTTTTAAAATATTTTTTAAACATAAAAATATTATTTATGAACACAAATAATTACTTTCAATCAAAACTTATCATTTATCGTATTATTATTAATTTCTTTTATTTAATATGCCCATTGAACATATATTTTTTTTCAATAAAAATATTAAAATTATACGAATAACGCACAAAAATACTTTCTTAAAATACGCGAAAATGTGGGGTATTACAGTAATAGTGTTTCTCAAGAAGAGTATGCCAATATCATTGGAAGTTTTATGTTTTTGATGAACTATACAAGGCCAGATATAGCATATGCCGTTAGTAGATTGAGTAGATACACACATAATCCCAATCACGAACATTGGGGTGCTTTGATTAGATTGCTAAAATATTTGAAAGGAACAATCAATTGGGGTCTACATTACCATAAAACATCTTGTGTTCTAGAAGGGTATTATGACGCCAATTGGGTGTCTGATAATGATGAAATTCAATCTACTAGTGGTTATGTGTTTACTTTGGCTAGTGGTGCTATATCTTGGAAATCATCTAAACAAACTTGCATTGCTAAATCTACAATGGAATATGAGTTTATTGCTTTAGAACTTGCAGGGCAAGAAGCTGAGTGGCTAAGAGGGCTACGTGCAGACATTCCATTGTGGGGGAAACCTACTCCTTCAGTTTCCTTTCAAAACAACTAAACACATTTCATGGGCATTGTCTGATCGAGTTCTCATTCTACTCTTTTTCGGTATACATTAGAGTAGACGTCATGTAACCCTGCCAAGAAGCCGTGTGTATGAGTGCGGGGCAAATTTGACTTTAGGGCAGTGATATTGGTCATGCCACGACACATCCAGATTAATTTGTTCTATAATACTAGTCATACTTCTAACAATTAGTGTGACATTAGGTTAATTAGAGCTCCGGTTATTGGATTGTATATATGAAAAATCAACTGAAAGTCATTTATTGGTCGTAAATCCTGTACTTGAAGGATGATGATATCAATAACTATAAATTCATAGCTTAATCATATCTACTTTGTATCATTTCATGATTACTGTGACCTTAGGTGAATTAGAGCTCCGGTTGACATCATTTTAACATTTAATTATATTATTTGAATAATAATAATAATAATAATAATAATAATAATAATAATAATAATAATAATAATAAATATGCAGCAATAATAATAATAATAATAATAATAATAATAATAATAATAATAATGATAAGGGGTAAGTACCCAAATATTGTAATAGTACCCAAATATTTTTCAACATATAAATTCAATATTCCCGCCATTCCCCCTTTTGATTATCAACCTCTGAATAACACCCAACTACCCCTATTTTCAAATAAATAAACACAAAACAAATCTGCTCCAAAATTCCTCCCCTTATCCTCAAAGATTTGACACCTACTATTGCCAACTCTGCTTCTTTAAAGTTGGGAATTGGTCATTGATTATGTCTTCCACTGTAGAAATGTATCCAAATTATTTAGGAGATGGCATTGCAATTGCTCCCTTTCTAATGATCTACTTCAAAGAGCCCACAAATGATGAACCCGAAATTGACGTAAACAAATATACGTTCTTCAAAACATAGGATCATATCTGGTTAGGAAAAGCGATCCCATGCCACAAAATTCAAAGATTGCTCGTTGATCCACAAATGGATAGAAGCAAATACAACAAGATCAAGATGTTGAATGATGCAGGTGACCTTCTGCCAGGTCATATACCGTTATTGGAGGACTTGTATGGGTTGTCTGGTGTGTTTCGCACTCTAGTGGTTGATAAGTTGATATTTTATACGTATTTTACCCTCTATCCCGATTGATTTTTAGCTCTAATACGGCTCTCTTGAGCCATTTCAACTAACTTTTGCTATTTCGAGTGTTTGTTGTGCTTTTTATTAGGTTTTACAGGAATCGATGATTTATCGTTGTTTTCCGAGCCTGTTGAAGCACTTCAAGAAGTTAGTGGATAGTTGAAGTCATTTGGGAAGCTTAACTGAAGATTAGAAGTGCTAAAACGAAGAATTAAAGAAGTAATTAAGGAAAAACGAGCAAAAACCGAGAAACGGAGCCAACCCGAGCTGCCCGCCCGAACCGAGGCTGTGCGCCCGGACCCCTCTGAGCGGGTGGCTATGAAGGAGGTTTTGTGTGTTTTTGAGCATGATTAGGTGGAGTACTTAAGTGTTTAGTCTCCTAATTTGTCATTTACGCCTTTTTACTTTTACAAACCCTAGTTTACTCTAAAATTCTCTCTAACTGTAAAATTCTTGTCAATCATTCAATCAATAATATTCAGGTTTTATTTCAATCTCAATTCTTGTTCTTAATTGATGTTTATTATTAGTTTTAATTCATGCTCTTAGTTTTATTAGTTTTATGCTTAGAATTAAATTCTTGATTATTGTTGGTTGTTTAGTTTAATCATGTTTAGGATTTTAATTTCTTTTATTGATTTAGTTTTTGTTCTTTCAATTATGAGTGAGTAGTTTCTTTTCTAGGACTAGGGGATCCATGGATTGATTGGTGATGTTTTGCTCATAAATATTAGTTTAACTATTAATGTACTTGAATTCCTGTTGTCAATTGTTATTGCTTTCAATTAAATACTGGCCAGCTTTAGTTGTTAGTTTGATATTGTTGAAATCTATACCGAGAGGCAAGATTACCACAATTAGATCATAAGGACAATAGGCAAAACGAGTCTAAGTGAGCGAGAGCCATTAGAGGAGTTTTGAAGGAGACTAGATTCGAGAGAATTAGTGGACCTTAATTCAAGGAAATTGATAATCTAATTAATTATTTGTGTGCAATTCGTTGGTTAATCTGTGGTGAACCGATGTCCTAGGTTTAGTCATTAATTTAATTCCTTAATTAATTTAGCTCTAATTCTAGTTAATTTCTTGATCACAATTGTCACTCAAAGGCCCTTTACACAGTCTAAACATTTTAGAACTAATAGGTTTAATTACTTCCCTGTGGATTCGATCCCTACTCCCCTAGCTATATTAATTAGAGTGGTTAGGTTTATTTTTGATAGGTGTGCGATAGCCTCATCAGTGATACAACAAATGAGAAAGCTTCATGAATGTGGAAGTATATGTGTGTTGCCTGATTTCCTTGTGAAATTGGTTGATCCAAAACCAAAGTTAGACGTAACCATGCCTATGTTTACACTAGGAAATATGCCGGTAAGGGTGTGTATGGCTTCTTATTCGATGCAGTTCAAGTAAACCAAGTATTTTCTGACATGCAAATTGTAGAAATAAAAGTGTTCGAAAGTCAATCCACTGCTATCTCATATGAAAATGTCAAATCTAGACGCAAACGTCGGTATGCAGATGTGTCTTTTGGGCATGTGTATGCTAACAATTTTGTTCGCCCTTTAGTTGCGCTTTTGAAAGGTACAAAGATTGTTTGTTGGAATGGACGTGGGATTGCCCTTCCCAGTTTTATAGATAATTTCAATAGCTTGCTGACAACATATTATCTCTCTATTTTTATAATAACCGAGGCTAAAATTTCAGTTTTAAACATGTTATGTGTAATGAAAAACTTGTCCCAAACATGGAAATTCTTACTCTGTGGTAACTTTGCTGCCGAGGGTGGCGTTTCGGTGTTATGGAATAAGTTTGAGGTTGACGTTGATATGCAAAATCCTCCTGGGATTTGGTGATTAACCGTGGCTGACAAGTATATCAGTGAGGGTATTTATGTTGTTTCTTTGTTGGTCTTCTTATCAATATGACTTATATGTTTGATCAGTATATGCTCATTAATATTATTGTTATTGCACAGGGCATTGAAAGAAAGAAGGTTTGCTCAAGGCTTTTTAAAGAAGAATAAACTTGAGGAGCATAAAGACATGGGTGGATTTTAACTTGTATCCATCTATAACTCTGATTTGCATTTTTCATTTTAGCAACCTTTAATGCAATATCTATCGATTGGATTGTAATATTTTAGCACCCTTAGTATGCTTGTATTATGCGTATTTGTGCAAAATTCTAAAATAACTATGTTATGATTCACTTTTACTTGCTTACATGTGTTTAGCATTACTTGATTATAGTTGTTTATTAAATTTGATTTACTGCTCTTGGTTTCATTGTCCTTTTCAGTCTTCAATTAGGAGAAAATGAGAATTGTTTGACTTCAACAATTTTAGTAACTTAAATTTGTTGCTTGTTATGACTTTGACTTCAACAATTAATACCATCTTAATTTTAATGGTTGAATAGTGTATTATTTGACTTGAATCATTTTCATGCAATGGTTAGATTATCATTGAAATAATAAATCCCTTGTTTTACCTTTGACATGAAAACCACAAGTTATTGGATTCAATTTCCATTATTCCCCATATATCTCTATAAAACCCTTTTGCAAAACCAATTTCTCTCCACATTTCCTCCTCCAATTTACTTTTCCAATTAATACCAAAATAATAAAAAAAAAGAGTGATTACTAAGACAATACGAGGACAAACTTTCCCTCTTTCACTATCACTCACGGCGGCGATAGCTCCAATCAAGTGGTAATCATTTACCCATGAATTGTAGAGTTTTCAAATTATTTTCACATATATTATGCGGCATACTAATTTTCATTTTATGTTGACAGGAACTCCCAACCACTCATATATGGCCACGAAAACTAAAAGGGAATTCCGAGAAGATCTGTCGCTATTTAACGGTTAAGGAATCAATAGTTGGGTTCCAACTTGAGGAGAAGGATTATGGATGGGTTGTGGTGCTAAAAGATGGGTATGAGCAATTCATTAAGGACAATGTGATAGTTGAGGGTAACATCATCAAGTTTCGATACATCGGAAACAACCTTCTCATCATTAAAGTATACCACAATGCCTCTGGTGGCATGAAATTTATAGAGGAAATCCCTAATTACTATTTTCGAGGGTCGGATGAATTGCCACCAAAGGAGGTGTTTGAGAACGAGCCTCTGCTGTCTGCTAACTTTTTCTGTGATAACTCTAAAGTCCCATGCTTCTATGTGCAGTTGACAGATTATTACACCAGTAAGGGTGTTTTGGTAATGTTCTGAACCCCCTCATTCATTTTTTTTATATCTTCAATGAATTGTTATAAGTTCTACGTTCAACTTTTTTTTATAATGTATTTGTAACCTCTATATTTATGGCATTAAGGCTATATGTTGAACATTTCTTTTCATGAAATTGCCTAAGATTGGGATGATGTGGTACATTGCCTAAGCTGTTTGATTGCCTAACCTATTTGAGTATTTTGGGGTGCGAATGATTATGAACTTGGGATGATTTGGTGGATTATAGTAAAGCAAGAACAACATAATATGAACAACCTTTTGGGACTGATTTGGCGAATAAAACACCCTTTTTGTAGCATGTGTCATTTTCAATTAATAGAACCATTTTCAATAGTATATGAGTTTCGGTTCACTTAAGCATGTTCCTGAGAATTGGGCTGAAGCAAACCTCGATGGACGCTATAACGAGGACATTGATGTTGTTGTTCAATACAAGTCCATAAATTGGCACATGGTCATGACGATGTATTTGAAGAAAAAATCGCCTTTCTCGTGTAAGATTAGTAAGCAATTCAAAGACTTGTTCGAAAGCAATGGAATTGCAGCTGGGAATGTGTGTAGCTTACTAATGGATATCTGAATTTAACTCTGAAACAACCTAATTTGTAGTAGCACTGAAGTTTAAATCATTTATGTTGAAGCATCTAATTAATAATATGTAATCTGCTACTAATGTGTACTACTTTAATGTTATGAAGTATTTAAGTACTTAAAAACCTTTTACAAATGAATGAGTTTATGAACGTCTGCTACAAATTTCACACATTAAGGGTCCTGTATCATTCATCAATCAACTCACATTATGCCTTGTATTACGTTGTCATCTAATTTATATGCAAAGGGGAGTGACAAGGAAATAAGTGTGTTTTGCTTTGAAACAAATCACAAGTGGACTAAATCACAAGTGACAAGGAAACAACTGTGATTTGCTTTGAAACAAATCACAAGTGATTTGCCACTAAGGTTTACTTTTAGTTAGGGCTGAATTATATGCTAGTTTTTCTATTTCCCCTGTTTCAATTAATTCCAATATTAATTCTATTATTCTACTGAATGAAACGTAAAGAATAAAACAAAACAGATGGAGTATTAAGAAACTTTGTTGGTTATAACTTGTAAGAATAAATTTTTGTCAGCCCTAATACTATGAAACAATTATAGGAAAATTTTAAAGTCACTGTTTCATTTATCTACAAATAATGTCTTAATTTATGGGTTTTAATTTCATTTGTAGAAGACATGAGAAAAATTCATAAATTATTGACCATTTCAACATGAACTCATTCATTAAAGGACTCCATTTTTACATTCACTTTGCATAAATACATTTTAACTGTATCAAATACATTCACTTTGAAAACTCGTACAAAACCATACAAAACGTATTTTCATATCCTCCTGTCTATTTTTGCACAATTGTATCAAAGGACTCTATTTTTACATTCACTTTGAAAAATCGTACAAAACCTATTGGATAGGCCCATATACTGAACAGGCCCAAAAAAATTGGACAACGGTCTAGGCCCTTGCACACAACTTCTGATTTTAGTAACTGCCTTTAGACCAACGGAATACTTAAACTTAACAACTGCATATAACATGTTCCATGTGTACTAGACTACTAGTGGTGTGAATAAATCAAGTGGTTTACTTAATATGTTCGTATTCAAATTAATCATCCTGTCTACTTTTTGTATAGTTTGTGTTTGCACTTATAAATTACTATTTAGTACTCCCTAAAAAAACTTGCTATATATGCATATATTAGCTTTTTTGCTGATGGATTGCTGATGGAGTGACGCAAGCGACTGAAATCGTTAAGTAGCCCCAAGCACAACATAAAACTGCAGCAAAACACCGTTGAGCACCCCTAACCACAACAAAATGAAGTTGATAAGACTATCAAGTAATAAAATACATAAGGAATACAACATTTCACTTGGACTTGAAAAATACAAAATTACCTATTGTACTCCCTAAAAAAACTTGCTATATGCCTATATTAGCTTTTTTGCTGATGGAGTGACGCAAGCGACTGAAATTGTTAAGCAGTCCTAAGAACAACATAAAACAGCAGCAAAACACCGTAAGCACCCCTAACCACAACAAAATGCAAGTTGATCAGACTATCAAGTAATAAAATACATAAGCACTACAACATTTCACTTGCACTTGAAAAACACAAAATTACTATTATATAACAAGTCTATAATAACAAAAAAATAGAACATATACGTGACCAAGCATTGTGATTGAGCCGTTTTCATAAGTGCGTTGCATGTGATTATACAAAGCACCTAAAGTCTTTAATTTTTTATACTAACCAAATAGTTGGACTTACCTAAAGCTCTTAGTTCGAGCTAGGGGTTTTTAGACATACATTGCAAGTGATTGCGCCCCCTAGGGGCATCACTCCCTAGACGGCCTACGCAGAGCACGTGAGTAAGCATCGTGATTGAGCGGTTTTGAAAAGCGCGTTGCATGTGATTATCCAAAGCACATAAAGTCTCTAACTTTTTATCATAATCAAACAGTTTGACTTAGCTAAATCTTGCAGTTCGGGCTAGGGGTTTTGAGAAATGCATTGCAAAGGATTGCGCCCCCCCCCCCCCCCAAGGAGCATCACACCCTAGACGCCTACGCAAAGCACGTAAGCAAGCATTGTCATTGAGCGGTTTTGAAAAGCGCGTTGCATGTGCTTATACTAAGCACCTAAAGTCTGTTATTATTGATCCTAACCAAACAGTTTGCCTTAGCTAAAGATTGCAGTTCGAGCTAGGCGTTTTGAGTTATGCGTTGCAAGTGATTGCGACCCCCCTAGGGGCATCACTCCCTAAACGGCTTACGCGGAGCACATGAGCAAGCATTTTCATTGAGCGGTTTTGAAAAGCACGTTGCATGTGCTTATCCTAAGCACCTAAAGTCTCTAATTTTTGATCCTAACCAAAGAGTTTGCCTTAGCTAAAGATTGTTCTGCGAGTTAGGGATTTTGAGATATGCGTTGCAAGTGATTGCCCTCCNGTTTGCCCCCCCCCCCCCCCCCCCTACGGGCATCACTGGCCTACGCAGAGCACGTGAGCTAGTATTGTTATTGAGCGGTTTGAAAAGCGCGTTGCATGTGCTCATCCTAAGCACCAAAGGTGTCGAATTTTTTATCCTAACCAAACAGTTTGCCTTATCTAAACATTGGAGTTCAAGCTAGGGGTTTTAAGATATGCGTTGTAACTGATTGCGCCCCCCCCCCCCGGGGCATCACTCCCTATATGACCTACGTAGAGCATGTAAGCAAGCATTGTCATTGAGCGGTTTTGAAAAGCACGTTGCATGTGCTTATCCTAAGCACCTAAACTCTCTAATTTTTTGTCCTAACCAAACATTTTGACTTAGCAAAAGATTGGAGTTCGAGCTAAGGGTTTATATATATATGCATTGCAAGTTATTGCCCCCCCCCCCTAGGGGCATCACTCCCTAAATGGCCTATGTAGAGCATGTGAGAAAGCATTGTCATTAAGCGGTTTTTGAAAAGCGCGTTGCATGTGCTTATCCTAAGCACCTAAAGTCTCTAATTTCTGATCCTAACAAGACAGTTTGCCTTAGCTAAAATTACAGTTCGAGCTAGGGGTTTTGAGATATGCTTTGCAAGTGATTGCGCCCCACCTAGGGGCATCACCTCCTAGACGACCTAGGCAGAGCACGTAAGCAAACATTGTCATTGATTGTTTTTGAAAAGCATGTTGCATGTGCTTATCCTAAGCACCTAAAGTCTCTAATTTTCGATCCTAACAAAACTGTTTGGCTTAGCTAAAGATTGCAGTTCGAGCTAGGGGTTTTGAGATATGCGTTGCAAGTGATTGCGCCCCCCTAGGGACATCACTCCATAGACAGCCTACGCAGAGCACGTGAGCAAGCATTGTCATTAAGCGGTTTTGAAAAGCGCGTTGCATGTGCTTATCCTAAGCACCTACAGTCTCTAATTTTTTTTATCCTAACCAAACAGTTGGACTTAGCTAAAGCTTGTAGGTTGAGCTAGGGGTTTTTAGATATGCATTGTACGTGATTGCGCCCCCTAGGGGAATTACTCCCTAGATAGCTTACGCAGAGCATGTGAGCAAGCATTGTCATTGAGCGGTTTTTGAAAAGCGCAGTTGCATGTGATTATCCAAAGTACCTAAAGTCTATAATTTTTTATCCTAACCAAATAGTTTAACTTATCTAAAGCTTGCAGGTCGATCTAGGGGTTTTTAGATATGGATTGAAAGTTATTGCACCCCCCCTAGGGGTATCACTCCCTAGACGGCGTACGTAGAGCACGTGAGCAAGCATTGTCATTGAGCGGTTTTCAAAAGCGCGTTGCATGTAATTATCTTATGCAACTAAAGTCTCTAATTTTTTATCCTAACCAAACATTTTGACTTTGCTAAAGCTTGTAGTTCGAGCTAGGGGTTTTAAGATATGGGTTGCAAGTGATTGTGCCCCCCCCCCTAGGGGCATCACTCCCTAGACGGCCTACGCAGAGCACGTGCGCAAGCATTGTCGTTGAGGGGTTTTGAAAAGCGTGTTGCATGTGCTTATCCTAAGCACCTAAAGTCTTTTATTTTTTATCCTAACCAAACAATTTGACTTAGCTAAAGATTGCAGTTCGAGCTTGTAATACCCCACATTTTTCACGTATTTTAAATAAGTATTTTTGTATTTTAGTCGTATAATTTTAATATTTTATTGAAAAATTATGTTCAATAGGAATATTAAATGAAAAGAAAATAATAATAATAATAAAATAAATAAATAAATAATAATACAAAATAAGTTTTAATTAAAAGTAATTATTTGTATTTATAAATAATATTTTATGTTTATAAAATATTTTAAAAGGCTTCTAAAAATAGCATTTTCAAGAGTTTCTTAATTTATTTTTAGGCAAGGGCCTAAAGGTAATTTCCACTTGTTGGGATATGTATGGGCTTTTCCAAATCCTACTTTGGGGCCTATAAATACCCTTTGAAACCCACATTTTCAAATTTCAATCATCATTAGTTGTCATTAGGATTCCAAAGATCTAGAGAGAGAAGAGAGAAAAAAAAGGGGAGAGGAATTTCCGAAAAAAAAAAATCAGCTTTGGTTTTGTGGAAAAAAAAGGAAAAAAAGAAGAGGGAGATCGTTTTTCTTGGGAGTCGTGCCTCGGGATCCGTGTCGTCGCTACTGCCGGCCATCGCTAGCCACCTCACACTCCTCCCCTTACTTATTTTATTTCGAACTTTTATAAAAAAATTTTTTCCTTCTTTCTTTTTGATTCAATCTTGCAAATTAACGTTCATATTTATGTTTAATCATGATTTTATAAGTTTTAATCATGTTTTAATAAAATTATGATTTGTTTTAAGGCATGAATTAAATTGTTGTTCATAAAATTTTAAATTAGGGTTTATAAAGTATGAAAGTTTTGATTTTTATGTGTTTTTATGACCTAAACTTCAATATTATGATCATGAATGGTTGTTGTGTGAATTTATGATGATTTTATGAAGTTTAGGTTGATTTTTAAAGGCTTTGAATATAAAATAAATTGCTGTCCAAATTTTGTAGTCATGAAATTCAATAGAATAAATATTATGAACATGTTTTGGCTTATGAAAAGTTATTCTAAAGCATAGATTGGTAACCAATTCTGAAGAAGATGAAGATGAAGAAGAATCATATCCTGAGGAAGAAATGGAAGAAGAAGAAGAAATGGAGATTGACACTAGGAATGATCCTGAATTCATACCAAAGAAATATGTGAAGTTAAGAGACAAGAAAGATAATGTTAACTTTTAGAGACTTTGTTTAGATATGATCTAGCTACTATTGTTTAATGTTTCTGATGTTTAGAATGTTGAATAATTTAAGTTATTGTTTACATTTCTTCAAATAAGTGGCAGTGAGCCATAGGAAATGATAAGAGGAGTTGAGTAATAAATTTCTTTTATGAAATAAAGCCTCAACTAGAATAGAACCAAGGGAATCATTTTTATTTCTTCTGTGCTTTATTTTTATTTTAATGGTTGTGTAAACAATCAAAACAAAGTGAATCATTCTCTCTAAAAGAATGAAACCTCTTTTATGAGATGAAATGAGAAAGTTTTTTATGATTTAAGTTTATATTGTCCTAACTTATAGGTAGACATAATTTAATATAAAGGTCTTTTCCTCTACAAGATAAATAGAATGGCTGAACGTGACAACAATCAGCTAAACGAAGTAGTGAGGCAATTAGCTACTGTAGCTGAACAATTAGCTGCTAGAGGAAATGGAAATGGTAGTGACCCTGATGGGGAACTTTTCCAGAAGATTTCTCAAAATAAGCCACCCACTTACGAAGGAGAGCACAATCCAACTATTCTAGAGGGATGGTTGAGAGAGTTTAATAAGTTGTTTGGGGCAATGGAGTGTCCAGAGGAGCTTAAGGTGAACCATGCTATTTATTATCTGAGAGGAGAAGCTGATCCATGGTGGTCACAAATTGAGGCTGTGATAAGGGCTTTACCAGGATTTAATTGGGATATTTTTCAGGAGCAAATTCGTAATAAGTTCCTTCAGAAACAGAAAGCTGAGGAGTTTCTAGAGCTTAAGATGGGAAGTATGTCTGATACTGAGTACTACTCTAAGTTCATAGAATTGTCTAGGTTTTCTCTCGAAGCTATAGCAACTGAGAGGTTGAAGGCTAGTCGCTTTGAAAGAGGATTACCCTTAGACGTTCAGTTACAATTAGTAGGACAGATCTTTGAATCCTTGGATGAGTTATATGGTAGAGCTGCACACCTGCATGCCATAAACCAAAAGAAGAAAGAGGTACAGAAGGAAGGTGAGACGAGGGAGAAAAGGAAGGATGGTGGAGGAAACTTCAACCAACATGGAAGTCATGGTGGATATAAGAAACCTCGTTTCAATAACAACTTCCAGGGTAATAGGGGAAACTTTGGGAAGCCTAAATCTGGAAATGGGGAATATAGCTCAGATGGCTAGTCAAGGAGGGCGTGTGTACTATTACAAGAAGTGTCCTAACAATCACCCAGGAAAGGATTGTGCAGGGAACCCAGTGACTTGTCGGTTTTGTAACAAACTTGGACACTTTGAGTATGAGTGCTTCTCTAAGAACAAAGGAAAGGAGAGATAAAATTTTCAAGCTAGGGGTAATTCAGCTGGGGGGCAGCAAAAGGGATTCCAAGGAAATATGGGAGGAAAGGTGACACCTCAAGTCGGGAATAGGAATGGGAGTGGGAATGGAGGAGGACAAACTAAGACCTCAAACACTGGAAAGCTGAATGTGATGGCTCGAAGTGAAGCTGATGCTAGTAAGGATGTGATTACTGATACTTTTTCTATTCACTCTCTCCCAGTTAAAGTTTTGTTTGATTCTGGTGCAACGTACTCTTTTGTATCCACTAAGCTTCTAGCAAAGTTAAAGCATGTGTTACGAAAAGTAGATGCAATAGATATGTAAAGAAGTGCAGTGTTCAAGGAGATTTCAGGATGTTCCTATTGAGATTGAGGGAGTGGAGTTTAAGGCTAGCCTAATCGAGTTTGTTTTAGGTGACTTAGAAGTGATCATAGGAATGGATTGGTTGAGTAAGCATAAGGCTGAGATTTTATGTGAACCACCGAAGATCTCGTTGATGAATAAGGGTAAGAAGGTGAACTATTGGAGGGCAGGAAGACCAAAACACAACAAAATAGTGTCTTTAATGAGGTTTGCTAGGTTTGTGAAGAGATGTTTTCCCATTTACCTTTGTAGTGTGAGGGATGTGGATCATGTTGAGACTGCTAAGGCCGAGGATATTGAGGTAGTAAGGGACTTGACGTATTTCGGGAAGAGATTCCGGGGATGCCACCTAAACGAGAGATTGATTTTACCATAGACTTAGTCACAGGAACATCACCTATTTTCAAAGCACCCTATAGGACGGCGCCTGCAGAAATGAGTGAGTTGAAGGAGCAGTTGCAAGATTTGTTGGAAAAAGGTTACATTAAACCTAGTGCTTCACCTTGGGGAGCACCAGTACTGTTTGTGAAGAAGAAAGATGGGAGTTTGAGGTTATGTATTGACTATAGAGATCTGAATAAGGTGACAATCAAAAATAAGTATCCACTACCGAGGATTGATGACTTGTTTGATCAATTAAAAGGAGCCACTGTGTGTTTGAAAGATTGACTTGAGGTTAGGATACCATCAATTGGGGATTGCTAATGAGGACATACAAAAAATTGCTTTTCGTACGAGATATGGGCATTATGAGTTCACTGTTATGCCTTTTGGGTTAACCAATGCGCTAGCAATCTTCATGGATCTAATGAATAGGATTTTCCAACGATTTCTGGATAACTTTGTGGTTGTTTTCATTGTTGACATCTTGGTGCATTCTAAAAGTAAAGAAGAACATGTGGAACATTTGAGGATAATCTTGATGACATTAAGAGAGAATGAGTTGTATGCTAAGTTCTCGAAATGTGACTTCTGGTTGGAGAAAGTAGCATTCTTGGGGCATATCGTGTCTAAAGAGGGAGTTGAAGTAGATCCAGCCAAGATTGAAGCAGTTAAGGAGTGGCCTACACCTAAGAATGTAACGGATGTATGGAGTTTCTTAGGGTTAGCAGGTTACTACAGGAGGTTTGTAAAGGACTTTTCGAGGATTGTTAAACCAATGAATTCGTTAATGAAGAAAGGTTGTAAGTTTGAGTGGAGTAATAAGTGTGAAGAGGCATTTCAGACCTTGAAAGAGCGTTTAACTACAACTCGAGTGCTGACTTTGCCAAATGGAAGTGACTCTTATGATGTGTATAGTGATGCTTCTAAAAATGGTTTGGGATGCGTGTTAATGCAAAATAGAAAGGTGATAGCATATGCTTCAAGGCAATTGAAACCATATGAGGTGAACTACCCTACTCACGATCTGGAGTTAGCAGCAATCGTGTTTGCTTTAAAAATATGGAGGCATTACTTGTATGGGGTAAAATGTAGGATATACACATACCACAAGAGTTTAATGTACTTTTTCACTCAAAAGGATTTAAACATGAGACGGAGGAGATGGCTTGAGTTGATCAAGGATTATGACTTAGATATCCAATATCATGAAGGGAAAGCCAATGTGGTAGCAGATGCTTTAAGCCGTAAAACGAAGCATTGAGTGAATACCTTGGTGGTTGCTAATGAGCTATGTAAGGATATAGAAAGACTGAGATTGGAAATAGTGAAGGAGGGAGCGTTAGAAGGAATTCTTTGTAATATTAGCATCCATCCAACAATATTTCAGGAAATTAAGAAGAACCAGGAAGGAGACGTGAAATTGGACAGAATTAAGGAAAAGTTGAAAGCAGGAAAGCCTATGGATTGTTAGATTCGTGAGGATGGAAGTTTAAGGTATAAAGGAAGGTGGCGTGTACCACAAAAATGTGAGGATTTGAAACAAAGAATCATGGAGGAGGGTCATAATACCCCGTATTCAGTGCATCCGGGAGGCGATAAGCTATGTAAGGATCTAAAGAAGATTTATTGGTGGCCAAGGATAAAGAGAGAAGTTGCTGAATTTGTGAGTAAATGTCTTACTTGCCAAAAGGTCAAATTTGAGCATAAAAGACCACAAGGAGAGGTCCAACCACTTGAAATACCAGGATGGAAATGGGATTGCATATCAATGGACTTTGTGACTTGCTTTCCAAAGTTGAAGAATCAAAATGATACCATATGGGTTATAGTGGATAGACTTACTGAGTCAGCAGTGTTTATACCCATGAAAGAGACTTGGAAAATGGAACAACTTGCAAAGGCTTACATAAAACATGTTGTGAGGCTACATGGAGTTCCAAAGGATATCGTGTCAAATAGAGATTCTAGGTTTCTTTCGAAATTCTGGAAGAGTGTCCAGGAGAACTTTGGTACTTAATTGAAGATGAGCACAGTGTTCCATCCAGCAACTGATGGACAAACAAAGAGAACCATACAAACCTCAGACATGCTAAGGGCTTGTGTAATGGATTTTCAAGGGAATTGGGAGGATCACTTGGATCTCATTGAGTTTTCATACAACAATAGTTACCATGCAAGTATTCGCGTGGTACCTTTTGAGGCTTTGTACGGAAGGAAGTATAGAAGCCCCTTGTGTTGGAATGACATAAGTAAGACAGTGATTCTAGGACCTCAATTAATAGAAGAAACCACCGAGAAAATTAGAATAATACCAGCAAAGATTCGGGCAGCACAAGATAGACAAAAGTCCTATGTAGACCAAAAACGCCAAGAAGTTGGCGACAAAGTGTTACTCAAGGTATCACCAATGAAAGGAGTGATGAGGTTCGGAAAGAAAGTAAAATTGAGCCCAAAATACATAGGACCTTATGAGATCTTGCAAAGGGTTGGAAAAGTAGCCTATAAATTAGCTTTACCAATGGAGTTGAGCAAGGTTCACAATGTCTTTCATGTGTCTCAACTAAGGAAGTATGTGCCAGACAAGTCACATGTGTTACAGCCTGAAACAATAGAGTTAGACCAAAGTTTGACCAATGAGGAGAGGCCAATTAAGATCCTAGACAGTAAAGTCAAGGATACTAATAGAAAGAGTGTCAAAATAGTAAAGGTGTTGTGGTCTAACCAAGAAACCGAAGAAGCTACTTCGGAAGCTGAAGATATGATGAGAGAAAAGTACCCAGAGCTATTTCAGGTTAGTAAGTAGAGTTACGGGGACGTAACTCGATTTTTAAGGGGGTAGAAAGCGACCAGTTTTTCGCGCGTTTTAACCCTCAATTTTGCAAGTTTTTATGAGTTTCTACGACTTTTAAGTAAGAGTTTTATGTTGTCTACTAAAAAGTTGTCAAGTAAGTGTCTAAGGTCTACAACAACATAGTATTACAATAACAAAGTTTAAAGTAAATGTAGTCTCTATTCAAATTCCATACATTAATCTACACAAAGTTTCGGGACGAAACTTCTTTTAAGGGGGGTAGACTGTAATATCCCACATTTTCAAGTATTTTAAGAAAGTATTTTTGTATTTTACTCGTATAATTTTCATATTATTATGTTCAATAGGAATATTAAATTAAAAGAATATAACAATAATAATAATAAAATAAATAAATAATAATACAAAATAAGTTTTAATTAAAAATAATTAATTGCATTTATAAATAATATTTTATGTTTATAAAATATTTTAAAAGGCTTCTAAAAATAGCATTTTCAAGAGTTTCCTAATTTATTTTGAGGCAAGGGCCTAAAGGTAATTTCCACTTGTTGGGATAAGTATGGGCTTTTCCAAATCCTACTTTGGGGCCTATAAATACCCTTTTAAACCCAAATTTTCAAATTTCATTCATCATTAGTTGTCATTAGGATTACATAGATCTAAAGAGAGAGAGAGGAAAAAAAGAGGAGAGGAATTTCCGAAAAAAAAAAAAATCCAGTTTCAGTGTTTTGGAAAAAAAAAGGAAAAAAAAGAAGAAGGAGATAACTTTTCTTCGGAGTCGTTCCTCGGGATCCGCGCCGTCACCACCGCTGGCCACCTCGCACTCCTCCCCTTGCTTTGTATATTTCGAACTTTTAGAAAAAAAAATTGTTTTTCCTTCTTTCTTTTTTATTCAATCTTGCAAATTCATGTTCATATTTATGTTTAATCATGATTTTATAAGTTTCAATCATGTTTTAATAAAGTTATGATTTGTTTTAAGACATGAATTATATTGTTGTTCATAAAATTTTAGATTAGGGTTTATAAAGTAGGAATGTTTTGATTTTTATGAGTTTTTATGATTAAACTTCAATATTATGATCATGAATGGTTGTTGTGTGAATTTATGATGATTTTATGAAAGTTAGATTGATTTTTAAAGGCTTTGAATATAAAATCAATTGATGTCCAAATTTTGTAGTCATGAAATTCAATAGAATAAATATTATGAATATGTTAAATTATTCAAAAGCATAGATTGGTTTCATAATTATGTTAGTTGATTATAGAAGAGTTTTGCCATGAATTTATGATGTTTTTATGAGTTTTTCATGACTTTAAAGTTAATTAATAAATCTGAAATTTTTTATAAAAAACAAGTTAAAATAAGTTTAAGTGTTCATATTATGCTAGTATGATCACATATTAATTCTATGATGTTACATATAATTTTTAATATGTTTTATGAAGTTTAAAGGTGATTTTAAGCATGTTTAACATGTTGTCCAGATTTTATAAAGTGAATTGTTAGGCTTTTAAAGTATGTAATTAGCATAAATTGATCATATAAATTAAGTAATACATTGTATGATTGATTTATGTTGCTTTTGAAGTTTTCAAGGAGTTTTGGTAATTTTAAATTGCTGTCCACTTTTCTAAAGTGGCATAAAATTTATATTAAGGTTTTATAAAGCATAAACAAGTCCCCAAAAACAAGTTATCATACAATAGAAAATTAAAGTGTAGTATGGAATTGAATAGAGACCATATAAGGAATGTTTTGGACAAGTTTCCAATATAGAAGTTAGTTTATAATTGTTGTAGAACTTAGTCAACAAGGTTTTAATTTAGTTTCGGTTTTCTTTATTGGGAGACTTTAATCTAATCCACTTTTAGAAGTTGTGGCACAGCACCACTATTTCACAAGGTACGTAAGTACTAAAGACAAACACAAGAATTAGAATTCATGCTTGGATGATCCTTGATTATATGAAATATTGTTATGCTTGTTTGAATCATGAATTTGTGTACATGACAAGTTTATTAGAAGCATGATTTTTAGAGTATGTTGACATTCCATGTTAAATAGCAATATAAATTTTTATAAGATTGAATTGAAATGTTATGATCAGTTTAATTTGGCCAATAATTTATGAATAAAGGAAGGAAGTTATTTTTAAAGTTGGTTAATTACTTAATCAACAAGAAAGGTAGTTGTGAAATTTTATTCACATGATTTAAAGGAGTTATGAGCAATTATTTTATACATGTTGCCACTCAACGTGTAATGTATGGTCAAGGAGGAAGTAAATATTTAGCCACTCACAGTTAATGTGTGGTAAAGGAAGTTAGTTTAATTAAAGGACACACATGAGATTAATCTTGAATCACCTTAAACTGAAGATAATTAATATGACTTGCTTGATTTGATGCATGTCTTTATGTGATGATTGTATGCGAGTCATAACATTGTTAAACCGGCTAATCACGTAAAGTGTAAGAGGACTTGCATCAAAACTCTTGGAACGTATATACCTTGAGTATGAACAATGGGGAGAGTCCTATGGAACAATGATCTATGACTTCTAATTGGGGTACAAGACGTTGTACTCTTTTATATTCATAATGCGCTGGAATTCCGTCACTTTATGTGGCATAGTAATACCTTCTTGGAGTTGCTCCCAAGTTGGTGCCCAATAGGGCGATGATTTTAAGGAGGAAATCCGTTCTATGCAGGATCCATAAGTTTAAATATAATAATTAATTTAGTAGAGTCCATGTACAGGTGAAAGGTTGTCAAAGGTAAGTTCAGTGCATGTCTTATTTCTTATTGTTTTGTGCATAGTCTTTAGTAGTTATGTACTCAGCTTTGCTGACTGTTTGTTTTGTGTGCATGGCTTTGTCTTGGACTTGGCCCTACAATGACCCACTTGTGGTGAGTAGTTGTCTAGTAATAGAAAAGCTGCAGGTACAAGTGGGCATATGTCATTTCATGATCGACTGGAGTGAGAGCGCTTGCTGTGTTTTGTACCTTTATTTTATATTGGTTATGAATTACTAACTATTATTTGGGTGTTGTTTTAGGAAATAAAGACTTTGGTTTTGGTTTTAAAGGCCATTAATATGGTTCCGAAATGTAATACAGTTTAAAGTTGATTGTTATTTTGAGATTGTTTTGAAGTTTAGTTTTAAACTGGTTTTTGGTTTTCACACTTCCGCTGTAGTACTTTGATAAATGCCTT
Organism: Suaeda aralocaspica; assembly: GCA_016808085.1. Taxonomy (NCBI): domain Eukaryota; kingdom Viridiplantae; phylum Streptophyta; class Magnoliopsida; order Caryophyllales; family Amaranthaceae; genus Suaeda; species Suaeda aralocaspica. The sequence goes on from PYUH01000180.1 coordinate 1,040,773, forward strand.
AGCCGTTATCATGGTGGCGGTAATACTTTGGTTTTTTCCATACTTAGAAGTTTTAATAAATATAATCCTTAATATCTATAATATGTTTTCTGGAAATATAAGAAGTAAGAAGTTAGGAAGTTCCAAGGTGTTAGAGAGCTAGGAGTTTTTAGATATGCATTACTGATTGCCCCCCCCCCCTCCTCCCCCTAGGGGCAACACTCCCTAGACGTCCTATGCAGAGCATGTGAACAAGCATTGTCGTTAAGCGGTTTTGAAAAGCGCGTTGCATGTGCTTAACCTAAGCACCTAAAGTCTCTAATTTTTGATCCTAATCAAACAGTTATCCTTGGCTATAGATTGTAGTTTGAGCTAGGGATTTTGAGATATGCTTTGCAAGTGATTGCGTCCCCCCTAGGGACATCAATCCCTAGACGACCTACGCAGAGCACGTGAGCAAGCGTTGTTGTTGAGCAGTTTTGAAATGCACGTTGCATGTGCTTATTAGGCACCTAAAGTCTCTAATTTCTTATCCTAACCAAACAGTTTGACATTGCTAAACATTGTAGTTTGAGCTAGGAGTTTTGAGATATGCGTTGCAAGTGATTGCGCCCCCCCCCCCTAGGGGCATCACTCCCTAGACGACCTACGTAGAGCACGTGAGCTAGCATTGTTATTGAGCGGTTTTGAAAAGCGCGTTGCGTATGCTTATCCTAAGCTCCTAATGTCCCTAATTATTGATTCTAACCAAATAATTTGCCTTAGCTAAAGCTTGAAGTTCAAGCTAGGGTTTTTGAGACATGTGTTGCAAGTGATTTCTACCCCCCTAGGGGTAACACTCCCTAGACGGCCTACGTTGAGCACGTGAGCCAGCATTGTCATTGAGCAGTTTTGAAAAGCGCGTTGCATGCGCTTATCCTAAGTACCTAAAGTCTCTAATTTTTGATCCTAACCAAACAATTTGACTTAGCCAAAGATTGCAGTTTGAGCTAGGGATTTTGAGATATGCGTTGCAAGTGATTGCGCCCCCTAGGGATATCACTCCCTAGACAACCTATGCAGAACACGTGAGCAAGCATTGTCATTGAGCGGTTATGAAAAGCGCGTTACATATGCTAATCCTAAGCACCTAAAGTCTCTAATTTTTTATCCAAACTAAACAGTTTGCCTTAGCTAAAAGTTGCAGTTCGAGGTAGGGGTTTTGAGATATGTGTTTTGAGATAAACTATGGATCACCACACAAATCACAACAACAGTTTGACTTAGCTAAAGCTTGCAGTTGAGCTTGGGGTTTTGAGATAGGCGTTGCAAGTGACTGCGCCCCCTCCTAGGGGCATCACTCCCTAGACGGCCGACGTAGAGCAAGTGCGCAAGCATTGTGATTGAGCGGTTTTGAAAAGCGCGTTGCATGTGCTTATCCTAAACACCTAAAGTCTAATTTTTTTATCCTAACCAAACAGTTGGCCTTAGCTAAAGCTCGCAATTCGAGCTAGGGGTTTTGAGATATGCGTTGCAAGTGATTGCCCCCTTCCCCCGCTAGGGGCATCTCTCTGTAGATGGCCTACGTAGAGCACGTGAGCAAGCATTTTCATTGAACGGTTTTGAAAAGCGTGTTGCATGTGATTATCCAAAGCACTTAAAGTCTCTAATTTTTTATCCAAACCAAACAGTTTGACTTTGCAAAAGTTTGCAGATCGAGCAAGGGGTTTATAAATATGCATTGCAAGTTATTGCACCCCCCTAGGGGCATCACTCCCAAGACGGCCTCCGCAGAGCACATGAGTAAGCATTGTCATAATGTCATTGAGTGGTTTTGAAAAGCGCGTTGCATGTGATAATCATAAACACCTAAAGTCTCTAATTTTTGATCCCAACCTAATATTTTGACTTAGCTAAAGCTTGTAGTTCGAGCTAGGGGTTTAAAGATATACGTTGCAAGTGATTGCCCCCCACCCCCCCGAGGGGACTCACTCCCTAGACGGCCTACGCAGAGCTCGTGTGCAAGCATTGTCATTAAGCGATTTTGAAAAGCGCGTCGCATGTGCTTATCGTAAGCACCTAAAGTCTTTAATTTTTGATCCTAAGCAAACAGTTTGACTTAGCTAAAGGTTGCAGTTCCTGCTAGGGGTTTTGAGATATGCATTGCAAGTGATTGCCCCCCCCCTCCCCTAGGGGCAACACTCCCTAGACGACCTATGTAGAGCATGTGAGCAAGCATTGTCATTAAGCGGTTTTGAAAAGCTTGTTGCATGTGCTTAACCTAAGGATCTAAAGTCTCTAATTTTTTATCCTAACCAAATAGTTTGCCTTAGCTATAAATAGTAGTTCGAGCTAGGGGTTTTGAGATATGCGTTGTAAGTGATTTATTTGTCAAGAAATCAACACCTTAATTCTAACCAACATGGCTTCTGGAAGACAAAAATATAATTTGGTGGTTTACCACATGAACAACACAAGCAACAAATTAGAAATACCATTAATTGTTGGCCAAATTGGCCACAACAGCACGAGCTATAGGTTTGTTGCACATAGCTGATGAGGCTATCGCACACCTATCAAAAGTAAACCAAACAGCACTAACTAATGTAGCTAGGGAAGTAAGGATCGAATCCTCAGGGAAGCAATTGAACCCTATTAGCTCTAAAAAGCTTAAACCGTGTAAAGGGTCTTGGTCTAGAGATATTGACTAACTAACCGACTACTGACTAATTACTAACTAATTACGGCAAAAGACGAAGAATTAAACCAATAAATTAAGTCTAGGGTCATTCGGGTCACCAAGAACAACTAATGGATTCACTAACAAAGATCGTTCAACCTCACAATTATCGTCAAATTAGGGCTCACTAATTCTCTCGAATCTAGACTCCCTCGAAACTCATCTAGCGGCTCTCGCTCATGCCTAGACTAATTCCGCCTATTATTCAGTGGTCTTATTGTGGTATTTTTACCTCTCGGCATCAAATTCAACAATTACCAGAATTACAACTAAATCTGCGCACAATTCAATTGTAAACAAAGAAACCAATAATAGGAAATTGACTACTAATTGTGGGATTGAAACAACCTAATTTAATTAGTCCATTAATTGATCAAGGTTTCCCTAACCCTAGAAATTAGACTACTCACTCATAATTATGAAAATTAAAACAAGAATAGTTGTAAAAACCCTAATTGAATTCATGAAGTAATGAACAATTAAACTAATTAACATAAACAAATAACTAAATTAATTAAACTAAAGAGACTAAAAAGCATAAATTAACTAAAATAAAGAACAAAAACAGAAGAATTACCAAATTGAAGAACGAATCTAAGACTTGAATTCAATTGAAAATTAATGTTGTTAACAAAACCCTAATTTCCCCAAATTAATTTGAGAGAGAAAAGTACTTAATTCTAAAACCTAAGAGAGTAATTCTAAATTATGAAAAGCATAAGTTGTTTTGTCTAGAAAGTCGTGCCTAATGTACCCAAAGTTGGGCTTACAAAGCCTAACTACGAAGAAAATAAAAGAGAAATAAAAATTCCGGAAAACCGGCTGATGCGGGCGCATAGGAGGTTTATGCGCCCGCATCAGACCTCCAGAGTGCCTTCTAAGTCGTTTTTCTTCTTAAATGCGCCCGCATGTATATCTTATGCGCCCGCATATGTACCTCAGAAGCTTTATTTTACTTTCTTTTCTTCTTATTTCTTCATGAGTTCTTTAAGACTTGTTTTCACACTTCCTGACACGCATTTCCATGCATCTTCACTCTTATCCCGTCCAAGCTGTCCGGCTTTGTTCCGAGCCTCGGTTTCCGTGCCTGAAATTACAAAACATACCAAAACCGAGCATAACAACCGCGGATGATAAAAATCAAACTAAAAAGCTCTAAAATTGCCGGAAATCAACCAAACTTAGCGAGACACTTCAAATTAGCTAAAGAACATCAAATGAACTAAAAACGAGCCAGAATATCAACCACTAGGCATAAAATTGACTCGAAACAAGGGGAAAAACACTATAAAAACCGCACATATCAATAGCAGCACGAACTAAAGCAGGTGCACATAGTAGCACCAACTATTTATCAAGGTGTACGTGGCAACATAAATGACACCAGCGGTGGAATATTCTCTTAGATTTTGGTGACTTGAATAAAATAATGTTTTTCTTGGATTTTGTTTTTCTTTTTTTTCTTTTCCTTATTATTCTAAATTTTGCTTTTCTTTTCTCCTTAATTCCTTTTGAATCTATGTCAATCTCTTTATTCCTTATTTCCTTCTTCTTTGTTCCACCACCATGCAAACTACAAACATCCATTCACCACTACTGCCACCCTACTTCAAACCACTTGCACCACACCAATTCAATCTACACCTCAACTCCTCCACCTCTACCTCCGAAAAATTCCATTGCCGGTCCCTACTTCTATTGAAAACACGTAATTGATCAATTAATCAACCAATGAAAGTGAATCTCTAAGTGTTTCATCCTAAATTCAGCCAATAACCATGTTATTCATCTATTAATCAACAATGTTATTCATCATCAATTCACCAACTCTTTTTCTTAGCTTAATATGTGATGTTAGGGAGAATTGAAGAGATTTGACACAATACATCAACAATTGCAATTCGAGAGATAAGGGAAGAAAGAGTGGTAAAGAGGATAAATTTTTTAGGTGGTGAAGGTGGATGTGGGTAGGTTGATTTAGTGTGGTAGAGGTGGAAGTGGTGGCTCAATTTGGGAATCGATTAATTATGGAAGGTAAAGATTGATCAAGTGGCTCAACTATACTTGGTGGTGGCTCAAATTGAGGGAGGGGGGAGGGTTGACGGTTGGTCGAATATATGTGGTGGTTGAGTTGTTCTAGTGGTACAATGATAGTTATTGTGAAGGTGGTGATGACTTTTGGATTATATTAGCTAGTCACTATTTGTAGTTTAGGTTCGTGTGAGAATATGATTTTGTGAATTAATATGTTTGCTTGAGTTTAAACTAAGAAAAATGGCATTTTTCCAAATAAAAAACAAAATGGAAAAAAGAAAAATTGAAATAAGGTTTAAAAAATTAATAAAAATACAACCTCACCGGATTCCGGTCAAAGATTCTACTTCCGACATTATTTACGTCACCACATGCACCCAAGCTTATAGTTCATGCTGCTATGTACACCCGCTTGAGTTTGTGCTGCTATGTGCACCCAACCTATAGTATATGCTATTACGACCAATTTGGCTTTAATTGTTATATTGTATTGTTAATTACAAAAATCAAAATTGGATCAAAATAGGGTTAAAGAATGCTTTTTTTTTTAAAAAAAAGGAATATTAAAAATTGATACGAACAATAAAAGAAAGTGACAAAATGATAAAGAAACCATACCCACGTAAATCACACGGAAGAGAGAGAGCCGAGAAAATACGGTTTTTACTTAAAGAATTAACAAGATAAATTAAAGTTAGTAAATAAAAATGATTTACACTGAATGAACGATTAGGGCTACCAATTAATTACGAAGATAAGAGGAATTGATTGGGAGCGCGTTGCATGACAATAAATTGCCAACTTTTGTTGAAGTCTTGATTGTTACCAAACAATGCATCGGTTGTTACTTGTTAGTGAAAACTGTGTAGATGAAGCGAAATAGTTACATACATTAATAAAAATGAGGAACAAAAGCAAGAGGCACCATTGATGCTCATGTGCACAGTTAACAAATATGCAACAATCATTATTGGTGCTCAAGTCATTGTTTAATGTTAGTATACTAGCTCACTTTCAATCAAATATATGTAGCGGCAACACACCTAGTAGCACTATTGCATAATTTGTAACATGAAACAAACATTCATTTACTTATTCAGTAGTGTGGGGTAATGGAGACTCATGACTGTTATTCTTCTTTCTATTGTTTGTTGCGGCATCTTTCGTTTCTTTGCTACCATTCCCCTGTAACAACCCATCATCATCAAGAGGCTTAATACTTGCACTATATTTGAAGTCACTTCAAAATGCAACTATGTACACACTTACCTGTTCTTTATACTTACTAAGCAGTGTCTCAGATTCGGGAATACGGTCTAGCCTTTCTGACAATGATCTCTTTGACGATGTCTGATAACATGATATACTTGTCAGTTTACACACTTTGCCAACATTGCATTCAGTAAAACCCAATATAAATTCAAAAAACATTTTATTCAACCACTTAGTAAACCTCATAGTGGACACGCCCAGTCTCCCTACACCCAGTAATTCAAACCCACAGTCAGAAACCAATCACACACTCACACAGACCCCCACACCATCCCACAGTCACAAACCCATCACAAACTTACACACTCCCATAGTCACAGACCCATAACACCCTCACAAAACCCCTTACACAGACCTACACACCCTTACACAGACCGACTGTCACACCCTCCCATAGTCACACACGCATACAATCACTGAACCACCTAAAAAACTCAATGAATGAGTCAGTCACTGATCAAAACTGACAAACAATCAAATGCATGAAGCCGTCACTGTCTCTGTCACTAAATCATAGACAGTGACAAACAACATCAGTCACACAATAAGAGAGTATGACATAGGCAAACATCAACACTTTCAATTCAACACTATTCAGAGGCTAACATAAAGGAACACTTCAAACATGGAAAATAGCAAATATATACTTAACAAAATATCAAAAAAGCAGTTCTTTTTTTTTTTTTTCAAAATATCAAAATATGAAAATTTGGAGATTGGAAGCTTTTTCAATACCTCAGGTGACTGAACAATCTTTTTACTCTTCTTCTTCTTGCTGCCAGTTCTCACACATTCTTCGATGGCTTTCTCTGCTTCACTCTTGAATCACTCTTGAATCTACTACCCCTGGGACGACCCTTCTTCTTCCCTCTAGGTGGATCTCTTATGGTTTGTGTTATGTTTGAGTTAGATCCCCACTCAGACAATTCCCGATTTCTGCTACCCACACATCCTAGTGTGGACAGTGGCCCATTATCGTCAATATGATTTGCTGTTTCGGAGTTTGGAGTCTGAAGTCCGTGACCAACATTAACACCAGTGTCTTCAACATCCTCAAAGCTATTATCAACAGTCGATGCTTCCTCCTCCTGAAAATCCTCCATTTCTTCTACTTCCTCCAACAACTTTCCAATCCCCCTCATAACCGACCGTGTCCTCTTCCTCGTAATACAAGACCGATCACACAATTGATCAAACTTACGTTGCATTCCATCCAGCCTCTTCACTTGAATATTTCTTCTTGGATCATGATAGCACACTTTTATTAAGGTGTGCTTTCGAACAACATTTTTCTTCCACCTATGTAACACATAACAGTCGGGGGGTTCCGTAATCCCATTTTGGTAATAAATGCGCAAAATATTCCTACACAGTATCCCATGACTCTCAAACATCCTACAATCACATACAACCTCCTTACTGTCACTTTTGAGCATTAGACCATACTTTCTCCTTCGTCCAATCCGAAAATCAGTACAACACCCATGTCTGAAAACCCATATGTAATCATTGAGGACATATCGTATAGTTTTTTCATCTAATTTGGATTCCTCACACACAAAACAGAATGGTCATCTTGTCAGCCTGCCTTGACACCTCCTTTAACTTTTCACCGGTATATATGTCTCGAAAGAAACGCTCAATAGTTAGCCCTAAAGTTGTGTCACGCCTCCACTTCTTATCTCGTTCATCCGCATCCCTCTCTTAACTCATACATGTCTCAACAGCTGCAATATACCTCTCCTCAAAATCTACCAACTTTGTTGTTGCCTTCACATAATTGTCAAAAAACCTGTGGATGCTTTCCACCCTCTGAGTTGTACGCATACCAGCCAGAAATCTATCCCTCATGTATGCTGGAATCCAAAAACTTTGTTCTTCATAAAGTTCAGCAAGCCAGGTGTTGCTGTAGGTTGTATTTCTGGATAACAGCTTCCCAACTGTCTTACACAGCTTCAAGCAATGCTTCCTTTATTTCATCATATCTAGTACAACAAAGTCAAAAAATACAAACCATTTTATTAGTAAATATAAATTTGAATTAGGACTTGCGAACCTTCATCAAACAAATAACTAAATATTGAAACTTAACTGTTCAATTGAACCAAACTTGTGAGGTCCTTTCGATAGGATATGCCATTGCAATACCTATGCGTTGTGTTTGGCATTACTTCTGCAATAGGAAGTTTCATAGCCTGTCTTGATCAGTTAAGATTGATTCAGGCTCTTTCCCATCGATGCAAGAGAGCCACTGAGTAAATACCCACCTGAATGTCTCAATATCTTCATGAGCAACCAAGGCACATCCAAACAATGTCGTATGTCCATGGTGGTTCACCCCAACAAAATTAGCAAATGGCAGATCATAATCGTTGGTCATATATGTCATATCAAAGACGACAACATCTCCAAATTCCTCATACGCAGCCTTGCTCCTTGCATCAACCCACAACACCTCTTGCAACCCACAACACATCTTGCAACCCACCTGTTGAATCAACTCGAAATTTTTAATAAAATTCTTTGTTGTCACGACGCATCCTGTCTAAGTAATCCATCAAAGCCTATGCATCGCCATCTTTCAACTTCAACTTCTTAGCATCATCAACAACACACCTCACATCTCTAACGGTGAATGACATATTTTCTAAACCATCCCTCTCCCTTGCAATACTTGCATGAATTTGGTTCATCGGAACACCTACTTCAGAATCATTTATGATCCTCCTATGCAAGTTTGAGGTGACTGATTGCTTCCGATACTCCTTCACTAAATGAGAATCACTAGGAATAGGTTTGTAACCTGTATGTTCTAACTCAACTATGGAAACACCCCAAAAACCTTGCTTATTGAGACTAACATACACCCTAGCATTACAGCCACACTTTTTCGACTTCCGCTTGAAGGTTTTCAAAGATTTCTCAAAAAACTGACTACCCCTACATCCATCTGATTTGAAATTTGCGTCCTTCTCTTTTCTCCCTCGTATTTGGCCAACCATAACATTCACATGTCCAAGTCATGGCTCTCCTAATTTTTTGGGTATTACAAGAACCTGCCCACCTAATAATACCAAATCCTTGTTGTTTACCATACCTATTGTACATCCCCTCAACTGCTAACTACCCTTTAAATCTCACACCAACTCTGGGGACTTCTACACATTCATCCTCAATAAACTCCATTGTACCATACCCTTCACCATTGAATCTATGGACTACAACATCTCCACAACCCTCATGTTCAACAGCTTCATTTTGTAAGTCACAAGCCATTTCCTACACCATGAGTAACGTACGACGATAGCAAACACTTTAACTCAACAAAAATAAGGCAAAACACCAATTGAATACCAAAATACCAGCTTAACCAATAGTTCAGTCTTGTTCAAGATAACTTATCTACTGAGATTGAATCTTACCTTTAATTAATTGATTTAATCGTAAAAACAAATTCCTATATAATTAAACAACAAATGCCACAAACTAATTCACCAATACCACATAATAAGTCTTTCATAATTCTTTTATTATTTAATAATTAACCCAAAACTTCCATAATTCCTTCACAGTATACTTTAAAATTGTGAGGATGAATGTGTCAAAGTCCCCATAGTTGGTCAAACAATGCCCACATAATCATTAAACAATACCACATAATAATTAACCTTCAACAATCCCACATTAAGGCATCAATCACACATATTATATACATTAAATATCTTCCATTGAACAACACCACATCAATCTACCACAATGTAATTGTTGCTTGCAGCTTTGTTACAAAGTCAAATTTGACAGCAACCGAGTTTTAAAGTTCAGATTTCTTCGTTTACTTTGAGCATAAACCTTGTCTTTGCACATATTGTCAAATAATTTTTTAAATAATGAATTGTCGTCAAACAACTACTCCCAAAATTTGAACTCAAATTAACCAAAGAACAACAGCAATTCCAAAATAGGCAACAAAATATGTTTTGGTTCGCATACCTTGTACGACTCCTAAAGACAATTTCACCACCTTAGCGTACTCATGAATGTCTTCAACTCTTTGCACAACCTTCATCATGACTCGATTTCACCACACTGACCACCGTCGCCCGTAAATTCTCATATTCAACCATTTTTGTTTTATTTTGATTTTCTTGCATTTTATTTTTTTAAACTAAGCTTCATTCAGAGAAGAGTAATAGAGATGTGAAATAACAAAAAATAAAAGAAAGGAGTAAAAATAAGGGGAATAAAAAATAGATACAAGTAATGGTTGGCATAAATATTTCAATAAAAAAACATTTGTAGGACCCACATCTGTATTCACATGCATAACGGAGTCTGTTCTGTCAACACTCATACCCGTTTCTACTATCACTTTACAACAACAGAATATTGGCCCTACTATAGCATGTATCACTTAGATACCTATAATCCGCCCTAACATAATACAAAGGTTACGGATTCGAATCTTTTGCACCCCTCCTTTCTAAGTAGATGAAGGACGCGATAGACTATATAAATTATTAATGGGCATTAGGTTGAGTTAGTTTTCTAGTATAAACAATATCGTAATTGTTCACTTCATGATAACAAAAGAAATAAAAAAATTTAAAAAATATCGTTATTCTACCATTACCAAATGTCATGAAAGATAACAACAAAATTTCTCCTAAAAACGCCCTTCTTGCAACCAAAATTCCAAAAAAAATTAATATAGTAGTAAATCCAAAGAGGAGATTTTAATGTGGATTGTAATACAAAAACATCTTAGCTAAGAAACATGGGATACACCTAAATTGTATAATACATAATACAAATGATGAATATAACTTTCTTCACAAAGTAATAATGATAATTATAATAATAATAAGGAACTTAATTTAAATTAGGGGAATGTATCTGATAACTACCTTTTTTATTTTACTTTTTTTTATTATATAAATTGAGTGAATGGGAATGGAGGGATTGGATTTTGGAGTAATTTGAAAGAGAAAATTTTAAAAATATAGTTGTGGACCTGGGGCTTTGGGGGCTCAGGTACCCTTTTTACGGACATTGAATGTCTTTTGTTTGATTGCATATTGTGAGTATGCTTGGCTTAGGGACTGAGTTTAGAAACTCGAAACCCAAGTAGAGTAGTCGCCACCGTTCTCCATTTGGGGGGAGCTAACAGAACCCCATTAGGTCATAGCCCAAGGGCAAATATGACAACCATGGATAAGAAGGTCTCATATCTTTGGATTCGAGGATGAGGGTAAGGACAACAGTAGGTCACAGTGTCTCCCGCGTATAGCGGCCTCTACTTGTTCTCATGTGTAATTTCATAATCATAATATCGAATTATAGCATTCATATTTCTGGTTTGGACCTACAAACACATAGAAATAAGGTTAGTCTGGTTTTTTGTTAATGCACACATAATTTCGAGTTTAAACATGCATGGGAGATTGCTTTAGGATTAAGTTGAATTTAATCTTGGATTTAGTTGAAACATGCTTTTAGGTCTTTTGAGCTAAGTATGGATTCCATGCGACTTGAAAGCATTAAACATTTAGCATGGATTACATAAATCCTAAAGCAATGTTTCTACTTAAGATTGATTTTAACTTAAGGTCGAATCATCAATTAGTCAATGTTGCATGAACTTGATTATAAACATCTAGATTCTCTAATAAAGCATTAAAATCACAGAATCACGCAAACTAACTCCTTTGAAGAACTCAAGATGATGATTTCGATGTTGTTGGTCTCATTTGAAGTACCTTTCGTGCAATTTATCAACAATCCCTTAGAACCGAGAGGTTGAAGAACCTTTAATTAATGAATAATAACATTGATTATAAGTTATTAGTTTTGTGGAGGGCACGGTTTCCGAGGTAGAGCACGAAAATCGAGAGGGGTGAAAGTTACAAAGTAGAGAGGGAGTGTGTGTGAGTGAATGTCAATTTGCAAATGAGAAGTTGTGTTGCATGAAGGCCGGAGGAGGAGGTATTGATAGGGTTGGAAGTGACGTAAGCGAGAGCCAGAAAGTTGGAGGAGAGTCAGAACGCACAGAGGTGAGCACTAGGGCGCCCCACCTGTGCCTAGGTGCTCAAGGTGGGCTCACTACAAGAAAACGAGCAAATAGCGACGGATTTTTGCGACGGAATTTAATTCCGTCGCAAAAGTAGTGTTTGCGACGGAATATAATCCGTCGCAAAAAAGTGATAAACCAAATCAAAGGAGCACCTGTTTTTTTCGACGAAATTATTTGTTTGCGACGGAATAATCCCTCGCAAATTTGCGACAGAATTAATTCCGTCGCAAAGTCCCTCGCAAAAAATCGACAAAAAATTATGTTATTTTGTTGCAAAAAAATTAAACTAACACACAACAAATTAAACACCAGTACTTCTTCTCCCATAAACCCGACAAGGACCCTAAACCGCCCTTCTTCTCAATAAACCCTTCTCCTTCTTCTTCTCCTTCTTCTTCCGGCGGTCTACCCTTCTTCCGGCGGCCTTTTTTGTTGTCATTTTTTTTGTTTTCACTCTCATTTTTTTTTATTTTTTAATCGTTTTTGATTTTTTTCTTCTCAATCGTTTTAGGGTTGTTTAGTTAAAAAGTCGGTACTCTCCGTTGAAGTTTCATTCTTCTTCTTCGAAAACTCACGCAAATTAAGGTAATCAATTCGTTTTGTCTCTAAAAATCACTAATTTACTTGCAATTGCAATTGCAAATTAAAGTAATAAATTCGTTTTAGGGTTTCGTTTCAATAACTGTTTATTGCAATTGTAGATTTGATGTTTGTGTCTTTTAATTAGTAACGATTGATTTAGTAATTTGAATGACATTTTGTCATTGTGAATTTGTGATTGATCAATTTATTTACCTGCATTTGGGTTTTCAATTAGTCGTTGCCCTGATGGATCCCTTATGCTGATGTCTTATAACTATGCAAATTAGGAAAGCCAAGTTAAATAATTCACTTGCTTTAGACTATGAATCTGCGAAGCTTCCTTATTTCGTATATTCACTTCCCTAAACCGAAATATTTCAATATATTATGAAACTATACGAAATTTACTTCCATAAAATAATTTATTCACTTCCATAAAACAATTTATTCACTTCCATAACCTAGAGTTTCCATAAACCGAATAAACCTTTCTAGAAGGTTCGTTGAATCGGGTTACATTCACACACTTAAATTAATTTCTTTTATTTTTTGAAAAATGAAAATGTGAATTATGAAAATCTAATGAAAAAAAGGAGAAAATAAGGGAAAATTAGAAAATTAAATGAAAATTAGAAAACCATTTTAAGCATATTTCAACCATCATAACTCATCATCGGTTAACCCCTTCCGACAATTGTTTTTATTTATTTATTTATTTATTCATATATTTATCTATTTATTTTCAAGCAATCAACTTTCAGAGATTGGACATGTTTATGACGTGGTACACGATAATCATCAGCCGTTGGGTGGGACCAAAGGTAGGTATCTACAGTTAGCCCCCACTTTAACTGGGTTTGTAGAGACGACAAGTCTCGTAAAACAAAGTCAAAGTACTCGGTACCTGCAAAACAAAAGGGTTAGTTTTACCTGTACCAAGATGGTTGATCCTCGGAAAGTGCTACGTGTCTCGAGGATGAAGAAAGGTCTCCTTCAGACGTAGTGTGATCGTATAGGAGGTTTCGAAAAAGGCGTCTGTACCATCCGGAGATTGATTGTTTGAGATTAAAGTTGATCGTCTGACGATCTAAACATTTCAACTCTAGACTCAGCTTGGCCGTAGGGAAACGTGATGATGTTGTAGATAGTTGACTTGTTGTCATCTAACTTTTTTGACCTGATTCGGCTTTCAGCGACATTTTAGTAATTTTGACCCGATTCGGCTTTCTGGGGCATTTTAGTAGTTTTGATGAAGAATGTTGGTAATTGGCAACGGGGAATGTCCGAGTATGTTAACCAAATCTTGCTCGAAGATCAAAAACAAACCCCCCCTTAAAGTGCAAAATGGGCTTCACAGGGGGTCCCAAAAATCGCCAAGTGGGCGCCAGGGCGGAGGCTGGACTCCATGACGCAGCCCCAGAGCCTAGACGCTCCTAGTGGGGCCCTCTGGCTTCTCATTGGTCCATGTAAGCTAGCTTATTTTGAATTTTTTTTTGTTTGTGGTGTTGTGTTTGTGTTTGTTGTTCACAAACACATCTTTTCTCTTATTCTCTTCTTCTTCGAACCAAAACCCAAACAAAACTTCTAAACTCCATTGTTGTCTTGTGAAGCTTGAAGCTCAGATCTTGCTTGGAAATTTCATTCACCCAGCAATGTAAGTGCTTGTTCTTAGCTTAGCTTGAATCTTTGCAGTTTACTTCACTTAGTTCATGAAGTAGTGGTGAACCTAAATTGGGTTTTCTTGTGCTTGCCCTTGAATGTTGAAATTGATGCATGTTCTTGCTTTTATGAGTGAAATGGAACACATAGGAAGTGATTTGAGCCAAAACAAGGGAGATTTGAGTGAAAAACTCAACTTGATAGTTTAGGCTATGAAGTAGTGTAGTAGATAGTGTGATTTTGAATGAGTGAATGAAACTTGAATTATCTCGTTGTGTTGTTGCTAAAAATGAATTCTTGGCTTGAAAATGGCATAAATTGAATTTTTTTGGTGATTGTTGTGAATTTTTGCAATTTTTAGCTCATGGAGTTCATATGAACTAAAAATGAACTAAAATGGTGACTTTTGTGTGTTTTGACTTTGAACTCGATTCTCATATATCAATGATGACGATGAATTGAAAATGGCTCGAACTAGCAACAAACTGTAGAGTTTCGAAGCTAACTTCCTCAAAAATCAAACACTAACTTATATAGGTCATATAAGCTAGTTAATTTATCATCGAAAAATTTAACTCATGCTTGATCTTCACGAGTTAAATGATGGTTTATGCGTTGTTTGAAACAAAGCCCTGCTTTGAAACATCTTGAAATGAATGAATTGCACATAGAAGCTCATGTTTCTAATTTTAGTTCAAAATTAGTTCTTTCAAGCTTCTAAATGCTTTTCCCATGTAATGCTCCATTTTTGTCATTAGGAGCAAATGTAGAAATGTGTATTCACTCATGCTAGCCCCCAAATTGAAATGATGATCTTGTAGGAAAGCGAGGCTGAAAATGTTGAAAATGTTGGTTTTGTTGGATGTTTCCAACACTTTGAGTCTTCCAAAGTTTACTGCAAGTGGCTGGATAACCATAACTCATAGTTTATTTATGGGAAATGTTTATATATAGCCGTTATGCTGCCGAAATTTTTGCTAAAAATTCTTGCATTTTGCAGTTTTAGTTCAGACAATGATATTGTAGAGGTGGAGGGCGTACGACAGGTATCATCCAAGAGGCATACATGGGCTCCCGGGGAGTGGCAGCCTAGCATGCTGGCTTTCGACTATTTTCAACACATTTCTCACTACCCCCTCTCGGGCCATGTAAGTAACTAAGTTTCTTTTTCTTTCATGCCTTTCTTTTCTTTCTTTTTCTTTTCTCTCTTCTTTTCATTCTTTCAATTTTTTTTCATTCTTTATTTTCCAGGACAACCACCATTTGAGGGGATTTGGCTCGAGCACTCCATTCTTAGAGGGGTATGCCTTGCTCCGGGGGCAGCGTGATCCCGATCTTCTCCGAATGCTCTCGGGGTGCAGATTTGACGACTTCATATGGGGCCTCCCAGCCCTCGATAGCGTAAAAATCTCTCGTGTATTCGTTCTTTGCCTTCTGGAGTGGTGGTGGGATACCACCAATTCCTTTCACTTCCCATGGGGTGAGATGACCATCACCCCATTTGACTTTGTCGTTTTGACCGGCCTTTCTTTCTCTCCCCTTCTTGTCAAGGTCAACGACAAACTCACCCCTCTTCACACTACTACACAACAGCTTCTGGGGCCTGTTTGTAGCAAGCTAGGTAGGGGAACATCCGTTAACTCTAATAAGTTGAGTAGCGGTCTTTCTTTGTTTGGCACTACCCGAGAGAAAAAGATTCGCATTGTTCTTCTTTTTCTCATTTCTTGCACCCTTTCTGTTGACAAAGGGAGCAGCCCCCGATGTCATCTTCGTTATCTCCCTTCTCTGGCTGACCTTTCGAAGGTCAAAGAGTACGGCTGGGGAGGCTTGGGCTATGCCACCCTTCTTCATACTATGTGGATAGCTTGCTATCAGGTCAACGACAATTCCGGTATTGGCATTTCTTTCTTTTAGAGGATTATCAAGGTAAAGATTGTTACTTTCTTTTGATTATGCATTCATTGATTTATTTGTTTGCTGACTTTTGCCATATTTTGTAGTTCTGTGGCTTTGAGTATCTACCCCGCTTAGCCCCTACTCATCTCGGGGATCGAGTTACCCCATTCTAGCATCCTGAGTGAGCTGCAGGTCCGGGAGGTGGACCAAAGGGAACAACGAAGTACGCAGAATCATTCGCAAGATTTGTGTTGAGGATGTAAGTCTTTCTTCTCTTCCATCGTCTCATTATTTCTCATTTTGATATATATTTTATTTTCATTTCTCTTCTCTTGTCTTTCCAATCATTTTCAGGTTCAATTCTGTCCTTGAGTAGGTTTAGCGAGCATCCCCACTACTCTTTGTAACACCCTAAAATTTTCTATTTTCCTTCTCTAGATTTTTCGAAAATATTATAATATAACTAAAGGATAATAATTATAAAAAATTCTATTTAACTAGGAAAAACCAAAGTATTACCACTAGTGGAAAAATCGCTAAATACTACGCCCTTTTCGCTGCGGTTTGTGTAGCAAAAAAAAAAAAACGCAGCGAATAACTTTGGAGGGAAAACCCAGAAGTGCATCATTTGCTGCTGTCAGTAAAAATCGCAGCAAAAAACTCAATTGATGCGGTTTTTGAAGTATTTGCTGCGGTTAGTTGTGACGCAGCAAAAGGTTTTTTAAAAAAACCTAACAAACTAAGCTACAGGCCTTTAATTTGCCATTCTGCTTTAATTTGCACGCACACTTCTCCCTCACCTCACTGCACAAACTTCTTCTCCCTCACCTCACTAAAACTTCTTCTCACCTCTTCAATTCGTTATGCTGCATCTCATTTTCTTCCGACGAACTTGGTCTGCTCCGGTGAACTTGGTCTGCTCCGGTGAACTTGGTCTGCTCCGGTAAGGTTCGATTTCAATTTTTTTTCTGTTTTCTTTTCGAACTTGGTCTGTTTTGTTTATGTCAATTTAATTAATGTCGATTTCACTTGGTCTGTTTTCTATTTTTTTTCTGTTTTCTTTTCGAACTTGGTCTGTTTTCGAACTTCAGTTTACGATTTGCTGTTGAGTAGTAAAGTTCGCCATTGTTTCTTTCAATTATTTAATTTAGTTGTGGGAGTTTGATTTGCTGTTTTCAATTGTTTATGATTTGCTGTTTTCAATTGTTTACGATTTGCTGGTGCAATGAGAAATCATAAATATTGAAGAAATCATTCAAATGAAACACTTTTGCCTTTCTACCTATGTGACTTTCTATGAAGTACTTGTTTACGGCGCATGGTATGACCGGAAAAAGAAAACACTGCAATGAGATTCTGAATGTTGATCAAATTGATAGATAACACATGCAGTTTTTAATACAGTATTAAAATCTATTTTTTTCTTAAATCAACTGATGATTTTTAAAAAAAGTCATGTATCATAGCAGAAATTAAAGTCGGCTTGTTCTTATGAGGCAAGAAAATGCGGAGGCTTTCTCCACAGCAAAACTACTGCAGATGTGAAAATCCGATACCATACAAGCCTATAGAAAGCTTATTACTTCTTTCAGTTACAAAGTTATTATTATAAGCCCTGCATAACGGTTTAATAATCAATTTAGATGGCACTTAAGTGTATAACAATACATGTTTCGTATACGTTAGGTTGCAGTGCTCTGTCCTTAAAATGTATGAAACTACGGCACTCAAGTATATAATATATGTTAACTCACAATCCTCTTGCCTGAAAATGTATGAAATTAACTTAAACTGTTTACTTTTGGTTCTCAGTCCACAGCTGTACCTGATTCCGTACCCAAGTACCTCCTCAAAAATTTCAAGTTCTGAGGTACACATGCATGATCAGACTTTAACTACAATAAGTAAAACAAAGAGCAAATCTGACATTAAAATTCACACTTTTAATGATCGATTTTCAGGAAGATCGCATAAAAATTTATGTAGTTGCTCTGAAGTTCAGGGTTGTCATCCTAGAATGTCTGTAGAATTTTGTGGGAGTTTGATTTGTTTATTGTTGAATTTGGTTAGTGGAATTAGAATTCTAATTAGTTAGGCAGGAGATTAGTAAGTTAGTACTCTTCTTCGTCTTCTTTATTTTGATGCTTTGATGGTTTCAATAAGTATTCTTATTACTGCTATTCCAATTCTTAATATGTTAGGCTAAATTAGTTTAGGGTAGGGAGATATATTGAGTAGTGGATTAATTACTTTGTGAGAATGAGGAAGTTGTGATTTTTATTAGTATTGTTCATAATTAATTGGACGTTGTGATAATCTGTGAGATGGGGTTTAGTGTCTTAATATTGTAATCTTTGTTGTCACAGATTAAAAAAACTTGATAAAAAATCCAGGAAAAAAGTTGAGAACTTCATAATATTCTTAAATGTTGATGATTAAGGTTGATTGAGAATAACAATAACCTCGAAATGAATGTCTGTTTAATTAACTTATGTCTATTTAAGAAAACTTGATGTCATTAATGTCTGTTTATTAACTTATGTTGTCATTTTCCGCACATGTTGTTGAAGTGATGGAAAAGATCGTCATGGATGTATGGTAGTAGGGAATGTCAAGCATTTTTGGAGGGGTTGAGGAATTATGTAACTCTGCCTTGGCCAGGAAAGCAGCTTATACAAAAGAGATCTTAATCAAAGTTAGTGGTCGGTGGATACAAAGAAGAGGAAGAAGAAGGAAACACAAGCAAGGGTGTGGAAGGCGAGGGAGACAAGGCGGAAAATGACAAAATGCCGTGGGATATTTACCCCCACTTGACCCCGGACATTTGGTATGAATTTGTGGCACAAAAGAATACACCAAAAGAAGTTGTAAGTGAACTATTTTATTTGATCTTTATTTTCCTTTGTTGTCATGTTCATACTTTGTTATTCGTTTTACAATGCTATACGGGCACATTATAACTTTGAATTCGATCGTACAGATAGGAAACGTGCTTGGCAGGAAAGCAGCTTATACCAAAAGAGATCTTAAAACAAAGTAGTGAGTCGGTGGATCACAAGAAAGAAGAGAGAAGAAAGGAAAAACAAGCAAGGGTGTGGAAGGCGAGGGAGCAAGGCGGAAAATGACAAAATGCCGTGGGATATTACCCACTGACCCCGGACATTTGGTATGAATTTGTGCACACAAAAGAATACACCAAAAGAAGTTGTAAGTGAAACATATTTATTTGATCTTTATTTTCCTTGTTGTCATGTTCATACTTTGTTATTCGTTTTACAATGCTATTACGGGCACATTATAACTTTGAATTCGATCGTACATGATAGGAAAAACGTGCTAAGGCTTCTACAAGTGCCAAAAAAAACTAGCTTATCATCACATGGGTAGACGAACTACAACCAATCAAAAAAGGTTTGGTATGACAAGGGATTCTATCAGAAGGTGGTGTCATGTGGTGCAACCACATCGGTGGATCCTCTCATCAATCACACTTATTGGTGATAGGGTCATTGATTGGTAAACAAGACTCCAAAAAAGATTGAACGCCCACAAAAAAAAATCTCCTCCAAGGGTTCCACTCCCGGGGAAGCACAACAGTTAATAATGATGAAGTGGTTGGAAAGTTTGACGGAAGAGTGTACTTGGCTGTACATGTTTGAAGGACGAGCCCGCAAATGTGTCTCTCAAAGTGGTGTTGAATAAGACACAATTTCACTACTTTGAAGACAACCGATACTTAGATTACACGAGGAGATGTTGTGACTTCCTGGCCGGAGATATGCTATCGATTGGTTTATTACAAGCTTTCATGAGGGTAAGTAGTTACAATGACTTTAATTACATTACTCACATGTTTCGTTGTAATTAATCGTTGTGCATGAACGTCTGTAATCGGCCTAGTGATAACATTTTTTGTAATAGCGCATTGTATGTGGATTTGGATGGGTGCCAGACAATTTTGAAGGTCGGTTGGTTATGTCCGTATGAGATTCATGAACAACGATGCTTAAAGATTCCAGCAGAAGTAAAAGATTACCTAGAGAGCGGTGTTGTTGAAGCAAGCGATCCAAGAGAAAGTTTGTTCTAGCACCGTACCTAGAGAGGTATGCGAATCTTAACTACACAATAGTAGTAAAGTATTTCCATACTATATACTGTAATCGGGAACAAAGTGTCATTTTTACATACTGGCATTGTTCTTGTAGAATGCATTGGGTCCTTCTACTCATTTCTCCTTGGACGCACACGGTGTATATCTTTGACTCGTGTCGTACTGAACCACCAAAGAAATATATGATCATGACATGGTTGAATAGGTAAATAAGTAATAAATGTTTGTTTGTGTATATGTGTCTAAAGTGCCTATAAGTTACTAACAAATTTGTCAAATGCTATTCTTTATGGTTATGTAGTGTTATGAGGAAGATTGGTATTACCCCAAGTGGCTCAATTCCTAAGTTGATAAATGTCGAGGTATTTTTAGTAGTTTCATTCAATAGATGTATTTTGAAAATTTCCTAAGTGCTGTGAGGTTTACAATGCTAATTTATCATTGTTTATAGTGTGCACAACAACAAAACGGCGTCGACTGTGGCTACTATGTCATGAGGTATATGCTAGATATCATTTCAAGTTGCACGGCATTAGATGACTTGACCACGGTGAGTATGTAAGCTTTCTTTATTTGATGTTAGAAACAATAATTTGTGTGGTTGAGCATGAATATGGGGTACTCCTTTAACTTGGGCACATCTTGCCTGATTCGGCCAAGTTTTGGCCGATGTGGGTAACTATCGGCCGATTCGGGCAAGTCTAGGCCGATTCAGGCAAGTCTCGGTCGATTCGGGTAAGTCGAGGCCGATTTGGGCAAGTGTAGGCCGATTCAGCCAAGTCTCGGCCGATTCGGGCAAATCTCTGTCGATTCGGGCAAGTCTAGGCCGATTCGGGCAACTCGAGGCCGATTTGGGCAAGTCTCGGCCAATTCAGGCAAGTGTTGGCCGATTTGGGCAAGTCTCTGCCGAGTCAATCAAGTCGAGGCCGATTCGGGCAAGTCTCGGCCGATTTGGGCAAGTCTCAACCGTTTCGGGCAAGTCTCGGCCGATTCGGGCAAGTGTAGGCCGATTCGGGCATGCTTTTTCTACGTTTGTCCCACCCCGAACCTGTTTTTGCTTGTTGTTTCTGTTTCTGCTGCTGATTCTGTTTCCGTTTCAATTTGAACCCGAACTGCTCAGGCCTTCATCAAGAAAACTTGCTTGCTGTTCTGCTGTGGTTCTGCTGTTGTGGTTGCTTGCTGTTGTGCTTGCTGTTGTGCTTGCTGCTGTAGTTCTGCTGTTGTGCTGTATTTCTACTGTTGTGCTTGTTGTTCTGCTGTTGTGCTTGCTGTTTGTGTTGTTCTAGTTCTGCATTCAATCTGGTTGCTTAGCTTGCTTGATGTTCTGCTGTAGTTCTGTTGTTGTGGACTTGTGGTTGCTTGTTGTTGTGCTGTTGTGCTTGCTGCTGCATGCGTTCTGCTGTTGTGCTTGCTGCTGTAGTTCAATTCTGCTGTTGTGCTGTTGTGTTGTGTTTGTGGTTTTTAATTTTCTTTTCAATTCGTACTATATTCGTAATTCAATACTAATATACCTGTAAATTTTGAATTTACTTATTGAAGGTTGTCGGCTCATTAGCTCGGCGAGGCCCGTTCACTGTTGAAGAAATTGCACAAGTTCGAGAGAAGGTAGCTAGTTTCATTACATTATATTGTTTGTAAGCTAAGGATACGTTTGATACATTATATTGTAATTTTAAGTTGTAATTATATTATTAGTTTAATAATTGTTCTAGATCTTTTGACGAGATATTGTGTTACTAATATTGTCGATCGATATTATTATATATAATTTCAAAGTATATTTTGATTTATTGTTATTGTTATCATTATATAAGCTAGTAATTATTAAACAATATATGTGATAGGTTACATTAATTGATTATTAATAATTATGTTTAATTAATAATATCAAATAAAAAAAACCGGGAAAACCAATTATTTGCTGCGGTTATTAAAGAAGACAGAAGCAAAAAATAGCTATAATTTTGGTGGGAAACCAACTATTTGCTGCGGTCAAGCATAACAAACGCAGCCAATACTTGTTAAAATTTGGTGGAAAATTGGAGTATTTGCTGCGTTTTTTAACCTAACCGCAGCAAATACTGACCCTTTTGCTGTGCCCAAAATCGCAGCAAATAGCTTCTAGGTATTTGCTGCTCCTACATTTGCTGCGGCCAAAAAGCACAGCAAAAAGGGGGTATTTGACCGCAGCAAATAGGGTGTTTTCCACTAGTGTACCGCCACCTTGATAACGGCTAAGGCTTTTATCAAAGTACTACAACGGAAGTCTTTAAAAAACAAAACCAAATTAAAACTCTAAATGAAACTTAAAAGGGCTATTTGATGGGAATAATCCAAACTTTCAACATATTTCCAGTTTTGGTCCCAACTTTCGATTATTATTCTATAATCCAAACTTTAAAAAAATCTTTCATTTTCGGTCCCATTTATTATTTACCTGTTAGCGTAGGTAAATAGAGGTTTGTTGTGAATGTTGACCAATATGACCGTTAATTTGACTAAAATTAATGGGGTTGTTTAAAACTCCAACCACCATTCCACGCCCGTATAAATCAATAAAATCATCCATCTCCTATCTTTCTCATTTTGTTTTCTTCTTCTTTTTTTTTTCTGGAAAATCGAGTTTCCCTTTTTTTTTTTCTGATCATGTCTTCCCCTCAAAAATCTCAATCTATTGATTCTCCAACTTCTTCAAGGAGCAGATCTGAACAACTTGCAGTGTTGTGCTACCACAATGAACTTGCACCATTAAGGACTGTCAAATACAATGGTCCACAAATGGGTAGCCAATTCTGCGCTGTCTTCATTAGTATGTAAGTGAAACCTCTAATTTTGTAATGAATCACTATTTTAACATTCTCAAATAAACATCAATACCCACCACAACAATGACCACAAAAATAAAACAAAAACAAAGCAAAGAAAATTTGAAAGATTGACCATTGGAAGATTTTGCTGCTTCAATTGAAAACATCCACAGTTGCCAAATTGCGTGATTAATTAAAAGGAAGGTCAGAAAAATAGAACTAAATTAACAAGAAGGAGAAAAGGGGAAAAAATGGGAGGGCGGGGGGAATAGGCACAATTAAGGGGGGGAAGATAGTTAGACTAAAGGGAACTTAATGAATATTTATACGGGAAGGAAAACAATTAAGTGAGGAAATTACCGTAACAACCGGTAACCAGTAAATGGGACCGAAAATGGAAGTTTTTTAAATTTTGGATTATAGAATAATAATCAAGAGTTAGGACCAAAAGTGGAAGGAAGTTAAAAGTTTGGATTATTCCAATCAAAAAGCCCAACTTAAAAATAAACTCAAATCAAACCAAGTCAAAAACCAAAAGAAAACCACAATAAATCTTTATCACACTTTGGAACCATCATAATGACCCTTCAAAACCAAATAAACTTTAAAATTCAAAACAAAAGTCAACAACCAATAATTGATAACTAACAAGTCCAAAAAGCAATAAACTCAGAAAACTACAAAAACTACAATGCAAGCACTCTCACTCCAGCCCAACATGATTAATTGACTTATGCCTACTTCTACCTATAACTTTCTCTTATTCTAGACAACTATTCGCCATCAAGTGGGTCATCTTAGGGCCAATTCAAAGACAAAGTCATGCACACAAAACACATAATCAGCAAAGCTGAGTACATAAATACCAAAGACTATGCAAAACATAATCAATATCAAAATTAAAATAAAAGTATAACATACACACTTCTTACCGTTGACACCTCTTCACCTGGGTATACACTCAACTCAAATAAAATTATTTATTATATTTAAACTTTGGATTTCGCATCGAACGGGTTTCCTTTCCTTTAAAATTGCCCTATTAGGCACCAACTTAGGAGCAACTCCAAGAAGGTATTACCTATGTCACATAAAGTGACGGAATTCCAGCACTTTAAAATATAAAAGATTACAACGTCTTGTACCCCAATTAGAAGTCATAGATCTTTGTTCCATACAACTCCCCCATTGTTCATACTCAAGGTATATATGTTCCAAGAGTTTTGGTGTGAATCCTCTTTCACTTTACGTGATTAACCGGTTTAACAATATTATGACTCACACACAACAACACATAGAAGCATGCATAAAATCAAACAAGCTATTTTAATTATCTTGGGTTTAAAGTGATTCTTACAATAATCTTGTGTGTCCTTTATTTCAATTAAAATTTTCTTTACCACACATTAACTGTGGGTGGCTAACTATTTATCTTTTCCTTGACCACACATTAAACTGTGAGTGGCAACATGAATATTTGCTCATTAACTTCTAATAATCATGTGAATAAAAGTTCACAAACTACCTTTTTTGTTGATTAAGTAACTAATCAACTTAAATAACTTCTTTCCTTCTTTATAAAACTATTGGTCAACTTTAAATAATTTTAACATTCAAATTACTCTTGATAAATTAATAATGCTGTAAAAGTGGGATGTCAAAAAATATGAAAATTATACTTTCAAACTAGCATACTTCTCATGCAAGTCAACTAAGCAACAATTCATATACGCATTCATAACATGTAAAGTCATCAACCAAGCATGAAATCTATTTTTACTTCGCATTTAGTACTTACGTACTTTGTAAAGTAGTGGTGATCCGCCACAACTCGTAAAAGTCAACTAGCTTGAATTCTTCTACATAGAGACAATCGAAACTAAATTAAAACCTTGTTGACTAACTTCTACAACAACTCTAATCTAACTTTTTATGTTAGAAACTTGTCCAAAATGTTCCCTATATGGTCTATTCATTTCCATACTTTATTTTAAGTTTTCTTTTGCAAAACAGTTGATTTTCGGTAATTTTCCAAAAATGGCAGCTTTATAAAATTTCTTAAAAACACTTTAAAACCCTTCTAAATATCATATTTTGATCATAAAACATTATAGTCATGTCCTAAGATCATCATACAATATTAAGATGCATTAAAAATAATTAAAACTATTTATTTCACGCGTTATTATTTTTATTGTGCATGAACACATGTTAATAAAAATCCACAGCTTTGTTTATTTATTTATTCAAAACTCATTGAAAACTCATCAAAACATCCCATAAATCAAGCATAAAACTCTTTTACAATCTATTATCATCATCATACATGTAACCTATGCTTTAAAATAATTTTTCATGAAGTAAAACATGTTCATAAAATATTTACTCCTAGTTTTCATGATTATAAAAATTTGACAGCAATATTAAACAACTTTAAAATCCTTAAAAACAAATCAAAACTTCTTAAAAACATTACAAATTCATACTACAATAATTCATCATCATAATATAGAAGTTTAAATCATTAAAAATCATAAAACCATGAATTTCATAATTTCATAAACCTTAATTTAAAATTTCATGATCAACTTTATAAATTCATTGTTTAATCGTAATCTTAACTTTATGGAAAATAATTAGAATCATAAAAACATGATTAAACATAATTATAAACATGAATTTTGCAAGCTTGAATTAAAAAGAATAGAGAAGAATATTTTTATAAGAGATCCGAAAATACCAAAATCGGGGAGGAAGAAGGGGTAATGGCCGACTGTGGGACCGCCGACAGCAGGGCGGCATGCGGCGAGGTGGTTGGTGGCGAGGGTGACCAGCGACGAGCGAAGGGAGAAGCTCGTCCAAATTTTTTTTTCAAAAATCATGAACACCTCCTTTTCTCTCTCTCTCTCTCTCTCTCTCTCTCTATTTTCTTTTTGAAATTTTCAATTTCTAGATTGCAAAATATATCTGAATTTTTCGGGTTTTAAGGGGTATTTATAGGCCCAAAGTAGGATTTTGCGCAATTACATAAATACCCTCAATATTTGAAATTACTTTTGTGCCCTTGTTTAAAACAATTTAGGAAACTCTAAGAATTCCATTTTTAGAAACTTTTCAAAATATTTAATAAAACTCAAAATAACATGAAGTATTATTTATAAACATAAAATAATTACTTTGATTAAAATTTACTTACATTTCCTTTCTTTAATATTTTTATTGAACTTAATTTCTCAATAAAAATATTAAAAACATACGTATGAAACACGAAATTAACTCCTTAAAATACGTGAAAATATGGGGTATTACAGTCTACCCCCCTTAAAAGAATTTTCGTCCCTAAATTTGATGTAAATTATTGTACGGAACTTGAATAGAGGCTACATTTACTTTAAAAACTTTTCATTTTTTTACCCTATGTTGTTGTAGACTTTAGACATTTCACTCAACCTTTCCTTGACAACTTTTAGTAAACAGACATAAAACTTTCATAAAAACTTACTAAAAGACGTAAAAACTTGCAAAATTAAGGGTAAAACGCACGAAATTATATCGCACTCTACCCCTCTTAAGAATCGAATTACGTCCCCGTAACTCTACTAACCTGAAATAACTCTGGATACTATTCTCTCATCATATCCTCAGCTTCCCATGTTGCTTATTCGGCTTCTTTGTTAGACCACAACACCTCTACTATTTTGACACTTTTCCTACGAGTATCCCGGACATTACTATCAAGGATCTTAATTGGCTTCGATCTCTTAATAGGTTAAGCTTTGGTCTAACTCCATTGTTTCAGGTCGTAACACATGTGACTCATCCGGCACATACTTTCTTAGTTGAGACACATGAAAGACATTGTGAACTTTGCTGAACTCTATTGGCAATGCTAGCTTGTAGGCAACCTTTCAAATTCTTTGCAAGATCTCATAGGGTCCAATGTATTTTGGGCTCAATTTTCCCTTCTTTCCAAACCACATTACACCTTTCATCGGTGATACTTTAAGTAGCACCTTATCACCAACTTCAAACATAACTTTTTGACGTTTTTGGTCTGCATAAGACTTTTGTCTATGCTGTGCTGCTTGAATATTTGCTTGTATCACTTTTACCTTATTGGTAGTTTCTTAAATCAATTGAGGTCCTAAAATCACTGTCTCACTTATGTCAGTCACACATAAGGGACTTCTGCACTTCCTTCCGTACAGAGCTTCAAAAGGTGCCATGCCAATACTTGCATGGTAGCTATTGTTATACGAGAACTTAATTAGATCTAAACAATCCTCCCAATTCCCTTGAAAATCCCTTATACAAGCTCTCAGCATGTCTTCCAAAGTTTGTATGGTTCTCTCTGTCTGTCCATCGGTTGCTGGATGGAAAGCTATACTCATTTTCAACGTTGTACCGAAGTCCTCCAAGACACTTTCCCAGAATTTCGAAAGAAACCTAGAATCCCTATTTGACACGATATCCTTTGGAACTCCATGTAGCCTTACAACATGCTTTATGTAAGCCTTCGCAAGTTGTTCCATCCTCCAAGTCCACTTCATCGAGATAAACACCACTGACTTCGTAAGCCTATTCACCACAACCCATATGGTATCATTTTGATTCTTCGACTTTGGCAAGCAGGTTACAAAGTCCATTGATATGCTACCCCACTTCCATTCTGGTATCTCAAGTGGTTGAACTTCTCCTTGTGGTCTTTTATGCTCAAATTTCAGCTTTTGACAAGTAAGACACTTGCTCACGAATTCAGTCAGTTCTCTTTTCATTCTAGGCCACAAATAATACACCTTTTTCGAACCCTTATACAGTTTATCACCTCCAGGATGAATTGAATACGGTGTATTATGACCTTCCTCCATAATTTTCCGTTTCAAATCTTCTCATTTCTATGGTATACACCACCTTCCTTTATACCTCAATCTTCCATCTACATGGATTTTGATGCCCATAGCCTTTCGCGTCTTCAACTTCTCCTTTATTCAATTTCATATCTCCATTATGATTCTCCTTAATCTCCTCAAACACTGTTGGTTGGATACTAAGGGCCTGTTTACTTCAACTAAAAACAGCTGAACTGAACTGAACTGAAAGTTTATTATGAAGGATTAATGATTAGCAAAATAAAAGAAGAGCTTAATTGAACTGAACTGAACTAAACTGATTTTAAGGTGAAGTAAACAAGCCCTAAGTATTCCTTCCAACACTCCCTCCTTCACTATCTCCAAATTCATTCTCTCCATGTCTCTATGCAGCTCATTAGTGACCACTAGGGAATTTACTCCATGTCTCGTCTTACGACTTAGAGAATCTGCTACCATATTGGCCTTTCCTTCAAGGTATTGGATATATAAATCATAATCCTTTATCAATTTAAGCCATCTCCTTTGTCTCATGTTCAAGTCCTTTTGAGTGAAAAAGTACTTTCAACTTTTGTGTTCTGTGTAGATTCTACATTTTACTCCATACATGTAATGCCTCCATATCTTTAAAACAAACACGATCGCCGCTAACTCGAGATCGTGGGTGGGATAGTTTGTTATGTATTGCTTCAACTATCTCGAAGCATACGCAATCACCTTTTTATTTTGCATTAAAACACATCCCAAAGTAATTTTATAAGCATCACTATACACATCATAAGAACCACTCCCGTCTGGCAAAGTCTGCACCGAAACCGTAGTCAAACGCTCCTTTAAGGTCTGAAAAGCCTCTTCACACTTATCACTCCAAACAAACTTATAGTTCTTCATTAACGACGTCATCGGCTGAGCGATCCTCGAAAAGTCCTTCACAAACCTCCTATAATACCCTACTAAAACTAAGAAACTTCGTACATCTGTCTGTAGGGGCCCTGGATTTTAGGGTCCCAAATTTTTTGGTCACCTTTCCCAAACCGTCCATAGGTCGAGTTAGACCTAAAAAAATGGCTTAAGGAAAGGTGAAATGGACTTTTTTTAGAAGTATTTTGCAACAAAACAGGAGCGTAGTAATTTTCAGTCGCACTAGCGTGGTAGCGTGACAAAGTTTGTCACGCTGATAGTGTAGTGCTACAAAGTTTGTACACCTGCAGCAAACTTTATGACGCTGCGACGTTAGCGTGACAAAGTCTATCGCGCTAAGCTATTTTAGTGTTTTTTTTAATTTTTAATTACCTTTTTTCGAGTGAGATAATATCAACGAATACGGACAATACAAGTAAGGAGTCGTAAATGAGTCTTAGGAATCAAACTCATAAACCATGTATTTAGATTGATTACGAATGGGACACGAATACGGGACAATAATCTAAATTGCACGAATAACCCTTTCGATCCCGTGGGACGACTCCAAGTTATGATCTTATGATCCAAAGATTGAATTCAGGGGTGAAGGTACTAATATGGTGGAGTGCGTCATATTAGCCCGTAGGCGGCCATTACTAGTTTTCTCTCAATTATACATAAGTTATACAAAGAACCAAGTAATTGATTTACAACCTAATACAAAATTTACTATTATTATGGTGAAATCATATAAAACTAATTAATTTAATAAAATCGTCGTTAAGATTAATTCAAGGTTCCTAGCATGATACAATTTGTCCAAAAATTATCTTGGTTTAATGTGATAAATTAATTCAAATTAAGTCATTTCATAAAAACATTGTGAAAAATTGAAATAAATATAAAAGTAAATAAATACAACAATAAATATATAAAGCTTAATTTAAGACTCTCAGAAAACTTACACTTCTCGCCTGATTATTGTTTCTTCGAGTATTAATTTGGACAAAGTTTCGAATTTAATTCGTAATAATAAGAAATTAACCCACTTTATTAGAAATGAAATAAAAAATAATTTGATGGAGAAATGTTTAAGTGTAAAGAGAAAAAGAGAAAGAAAGAGAGAAAGTAGGTTTAGGAGAATGAGAGCATGTCGGTTTTGGAAGTGTGACAATAGGTAGAAAAAATCAAGAGAGTCAAGAGAGTCGTTTTAGAGTAAAAAGGGTATTTATAAGGAAAATGTGTAGCGCGACAGGTTTTATCACGTTGGCCAGGTAGCGTTATAAGTTTAGTAATGCTGACCAGCCAGCGTGACACAAGCTGTCACGCTACACAGCTAGCGCTGACTTTCTTGTCATGCTGCTGCGTCAGCGCGACTTGCTGAGTCGCGCTACACCAAAACTCTTTTTTTTTAATTAAATATTGGGCTTATATAAAAATCCAATAATATAAATGGGTTTTTTAAAAAATATTTTGTAATTTAAGAAAAATAGTTAAGTCCAATAACATCAATTGTCCAATAATCTAGAGAAGTGGGTTTTATTGTTTATCATGGAGTCTTACCACGTGACCGGTGACTAAATTAGGTGTCGACAGTTAGCCCCCACTTTGATTGAGTCTGAGTAAGACGAAAATCAAAGTATGTTCGAATCTCTTTTCGAGACTTTCATATTCGGAACCAAGGGCTCCTTATTAACCAATGGGTATATCAAACTAAGGTTTTAGAAAGCAATGGCTTCCAGAACTTAAAAAACTTTTTTGTTTTTTGAAAATTGGAATAGTTATTTTCTAATTAATCGACTTTCTTACTTTGAAATCGACATATAGAAAATAAGTTTTAATAAATTCATTTATTTATTAAAACGTTATAAATTCAATTTTATAAGCAAAAGTAATAAATTAGTCTATTTATTACTAATCTAGTAAATTCGCTTATTTAATAAAATATCTGAACACAAAAGGGTAATAAATTCGCTTATTTATTACTATTTTAGTAAATTCGTTTATTTACTAAGAATATTTGAAGAAAGGGTAATAAATTCGCTTGTTTATTACTATTTTAGTAAATTCACTTATTTACCAAAGAAGTGTTTGAAGAAAAGGTAATAAGTTTGCTTATTTATTACTATTTTAGTAAATTCGCATATTTACTAAAAATATTTGAAGAGAAGGTAACAAATTCGCTTATTTACTAAAAACGTGTTTGAAGAAAATGTAATAAATTCACTTATTTATTACTAATTTTAGTAAATTCGCTTATTTACTAAGAATATTTGAAGAAAAGGTAATAAATTCGGTTATTTATTACTATTTTAGCAAATTTATTCATTTACTAAGAATATTTAAGAAAAGGTAATAAATTCGCTCTTTTATTACTTTTTGAGTAAATTCACTAATTTATTGAATTTGTTGAAAAAAAATTAATAAATTCGCTCACTATTATTATTTGGAGTAAATTCGCTTATTTACCGAAATCATTGAAAAAACGTAATAAATTTGCTCAATTATTACTATTTTGAGTAAATTCGCTTATTTACCGAAATTATTGAAAAAGTGTAATAAATTCGCTCATTTATTACTTTTTTGAGTAAATTCACTTATTTACCGCAATTATTGAAAAAAAATGTAATGAATTCGCTCATTTATAACCATTTTGAGTAAATTCGTTTATTTACTGAAATTATTGAAAAAGTGTAATAAATTCGCTCATTTATTACTATGTTGAGTAAATTCTCTTATTTACTAGAATTGTTGACAAAAGCTAATGATGTTGTCATAAAATCACAAACCTTAACTCAATGTATTTTTCCTTTTGAGTATTTTGGATAAAGGAGTGAGAAAAGGGATTAACATCAAAAACAAACTCAAAGCACTTGAAAATACAGCAAAGCACAGTCTAGAACGCTAGCCTTGTAGCGTCACAAAGCCAACCACGCTGATGTGTCAGCGTGACAGTAGAAACGGCGCTAAGACCTTTAGCGCGGTTGCTGCTATCACGCTCCCAAGTGAGCATTTCTTCATTTGTTGTGTTTGAAAGATTGCTCAAATTATAAAAGTTGATGTTCAATTGATAATACATGGTAGTGTTGTGTAGGGACATTGGTGTGGTTTCATTGCTAGGCTTGAGTGATGGCGCTGCAGAATTAGTCGCGCTACATATTGCGTGGTAGAGTTAGTCGCGCTACTAAGGCAGCGTGTTTAGGTTTGTGACGCTGAGGTGTTAGCGTAGTACATTATCTTGCGCTAATCTGCTGTTTCCTATAAGTGCTTCTTCTTTGTAATGTAAGTGCTTCTATCTTAAACATTCTTTAATTAAGATAACTTTGAGAAATATGAGATGAATTTGTGCTTACTTGTTGATTTAGAGAATTATTTGTTATAATTTATTCAAATGTAGTCATACAAATGTTCAAGCATATGAAATAAATTTGTTTTATAATGATTATTGAAAAATGCTCTAAGCATTGTAAGAGTAGTATGCTTTTATCTTATTAAACAAAAGTGTTTTGGCAAATGATTCTCTAAATGATGTTATAGAATGAAGTATAATGCTCCATGAACTATTGAGAAGTGCTCTTGATTAGTTTATTATAAGAGTAATGGGCCCTTAATTAATAATCAAAAAGTGAAAATGCTCTTGATTAATTTATTTTAATTATTGGAGTAATGAGCTCTTAATTTTTAACCAAAAATGAAAATGCTCTTAATATTTATGAAACAACGTGCTCCAAGAATAAGAAATCAATTATCCCATTATTTGGTATGATAAAAGTAAAAAATACTCTTAATTTTACCTCAAACGACATAGCGCAAGAAAATTAGTAGCGCTGCTGCTGTAGCGTGACAAACTTTGTTGCGCTACGCTATGGAGCGCTGCATAATTTGCTGCGCTTGTTAAGTAGCGATGAAAATGTTGTGGCGCTCCTCATTTAGCGCTACAAAGACTGTGATGCTACGATTTTTTTTAATTTTTTGGCTCTTTTTTTTTTTTTTTTTTTTGTAAAAGCTTTTCAGGTTTAACTTCATTAATTGTTCTTGTATTATTGATTAGACCTTGGGCCTTTTATTTTTGACATATAACTAATGAGATATACTTTGAGACCGAGGATCCGAGTAAGGGAAAAATGGAAATATTTTCTGGAGGGTTATTCGACTTACTCCCAAAAAATAATCGCGAAAATGAAGTTTCAAGTGAGACAACTTCCATTTTTTTTTTTTTCATAAGGGGCAACAAGCAAATGTCATAACCTTAATGAGATTTTGGNATGAGATTTTGAAGCAAGTGGCTTCATAACTAATTTTGAAAAGAATGTAGCCCCCAGGGTGTATAAGGTGGTGTAAGTATGGAGACTTGTAGCAACAAGAAAGGTCATAAATATGTATGCAAAGCTAGCTAGAAGAGTATGTACAAGCTAGTTATAATTTAAGTATGCTCAAATTAGCTACAAATAAGCACGAGGAAAACAACCAAATATATGCACAAATGAGCACGGAGGTGCCATAGCATGAGTTAGTAAGAAGCAAGGGATGGGGGTATCTCAACTTTAAATCGATTTATTATTTTTTATTTTTGAAAAAAAATGATTATTTTTTTTTACGAGGAGAATGAGTAAGAAAGAATAATAGAAGTTAAGGATCCAAAATTGATTACAGTTGTTGTATAATGTGCTTGACAACGCTTATGATTCAAAGGGGAGTGATTTTAGCTTGCTCATTTGATCTTAGATTATGAGCCATCATCTTATACTTTCGTGATTATCTTATTTGAGAAGTTTGTTTCAAANTGATTGTCTTGTTTGAGAAGTTTGTTTCAAATTCTACTATTGGCTACTAGTAATGTGAATCTCTTTAGAGAAATAAGAGATCAATATTATAAATGCTTGCTTAAGTTTTGAAGTGTTGAAGATGATAATGCTTGAAGTAGACGAGTTGCTAAGTTTATGAAGACCAAAACTAGAAGAGATATGAAAGATTTTGGTGATGAGAGGATGATATGGAGTCAAAGCGATGCCTTATGCCGCCATGGATAGGTATAACATAGCTATGAAAATTCATTCTTTAAGAGAAAATGAAGAAGTTGGATGATTTTGCGGAATAAAAAGGAACGAGTAAAGGAAGTATGTGAGTGTTGGAGCTAAAAGATGACACTATAAGAGTTGATGATGATGAGCATGATAAAGGAAAGAAGCTTGATGAAGAAGAGTATGTGTGAAAAAAAAGGAAAGAAGGATGATATGTGTAGAAGAAAATAACTTGCTTTATGTGACGTTAAGGCAATTTTCTTTTAAGGACCGTTATGCGTCTTAAAGTAAAACAGTATCCAAGACCTTAGGTGAGTCTTGTGTTCAAAGGACCTTTTTTATATGGGCCCTTAAAATTTTACAGATGTCCTTAAGACGTAGGACTATTAAGACCGCACCTTATGAAAGGTTGCATACGTATCCAATTCAAGTTGAAATCAGGTCTTACGTAGCTCTTGCTTCTGAGTTATTGATGTGTTAAAGGTAAAGACACAAGTTTTTTGCATTTTTGTTACACCTCAAGGAGGGCTTTTTAGGGTTCTATCGTGGCTAAGCTTAGGGTGTAAGAAAGAAATGGAAAAGAAGGCTCAAATACCCATAATTAACCCAAATTATGCTACAAACGTGTTCTTTGACTTGAGCAACTCTATTAATTAAAACTTTACTTGTTGACAACTTTTCATGCATTTCCATTTCCTTGAATTGAAAATCTGAGCTACTTTAACATTATTTGCTTTATGGAGTTGCATTTTAATTTATTTCCTTGTAGCATTCCCATCCCCAGGATAAGTTTGATGTAGGTTGAAAGAAACAAGCTATGTGTTTAGGCACAAACGGGCTACCAAGAAAGTGGATCATAATGTAGGTTATTCAAGATAAGGGAGACATTTTAAGATTTTTAGGGTTTCAAAGGTGCCTCTTATGTTGGTGTATTGCATCTTTAAATAAACACTAAGTGGACTTGGAGTGAGCCCCCAAATTTTTAAACTTAAATTGAGCCTCAATTAAACTTTAAGGCTCGTGATGACTGGGCCAGTGGTTAATAAAGTAAAGTTTGTTGCCCAAAAGAGAATTTATTTGAACCACTTTACTTTAATAACTTAATTAAGGAATTGACACATTTAATTTAAAGGATGTAAAATATAGAGTAAGTTGTTCAAGGTGTGGACACGTCAAATTGAGTATGCATTTGATATGAGCAACATAATTTATATTATGCCAATTATGCTTTAACTTGTTCTTCATTGCCATGTTGATTAACTCAACTTGATGAGTTCATTCACTTGTAATTGTTTGAGCAAGATATGATGAGTAGAGAGAGAGAATGTACAATTTGAAGATGAAATGGATTTCATTTTATTGATAGTTGAGATTAGTATATAAATAATACTTGGCAGCATAAGTCTCAAACTCTACCATGAAAGAAGAAGAAAAGAAAAGAGAGAAATTAAACTAGGCAAGTGAATGGAGTTCTAGTTTTGGTCCAAATAATGTTTCTTATACGTATGCGCCTACATTGTCTTGAATAATGTTCTTCGCATTTTCTTGAGCTTGCAATTGAAGAATTTTAAATAATAACCATAATTGATTGAAACTTCATTATATTTCAGTCCAAACTATAGACCTTGGGTCTATTGATCAATAGATTCTAAATCAAACATTTAGGAGTAGGTTAAACCATGGGCTCATAATTTAAACACTTAGAATGACGTGTTTGATGCAAAGGTGGGATGGAGTGTTTAGAAAAAAGAGTAGTAGCCAATATAGCACATATTATCACTTTCTAAAGCAAACAAATTTTCTTTTGTTTACATTAGGCATTTTTTCATCATTTTGTATGCCAGTAATATGTAACAACCCTTGCAATTTCATATTATAATGATTGCAGTTAAAAGAATGTGCCCATTTAGTATGTGTTAATAGATAAAATGTTGAAAAAAACCAAAGTGGGTTTTTTATTGAACCATAACGGGCTCTAAAATAACTTAAAACCCTTTTAGTTGGGGTTAATTATGATTTAATTGTGTATAAGTAATTTCAAATAAATACTAAATATTCATCAAAATTATTCAAATACATGACTTAGCGCAAAAAAAATTCTAGCGCTAGCTTTGTAGCGTGACAAAAGAAATAGCGCTAGCAAGGTAGCGTTATTAAACTCGTGACGCTAACAGTGTAGCGCAATTAGAAGAGTTGCGCTGTTTGTGTAGCGTTGTAGAGTTAGTTACACTGCAAGTTTCTATTGATTTTTGCTAAATTATCATTAAATTTGTATTTAATGGGTTTGGATTCATGTACATGTTGCCCATATATACGTTATTTAGGCCTAAATAGGCCTATTATTAGACTGAACTTTTAAAAGATTGGTGATGATGTTATTTGTATGTGAGTCATTTAAAACATTGAACAAAATCGTGCATTGTCAAGCAATTAGTAAACTTCAGATTATCATTATTGGATCCTTACAAAGAGATGATGAGGGCAGACAAAAAAAGATAGAAGAAAAAAGAAACAAGACTCAACACTTAGAGTTATAACAATCAAGGTTAATTGATCGGAAGCTCATAGGAAAAATAAAAATTAATAAAATAAAATAAAAATATAAATATAAATATCATGATAAACCTAGATAGATTTTTTTTTTAATTTTTAATTCTAAGTGTTTGATTTTTTGAAAATAATACAAGAGAAAGTGAGATAGTTAGATTTATTAGAAATTTGGAATTAAACTAATAAAATTCTAAATGAAAGGAATTAATTAGTAAACTTCCAAAAGATTCGAATTATATTAAAAATCTCAAAAAGGTAAAGTATTTTTGAAATCGTTAATATTATTTGAATTTTCTAATAAATGTTGAGTGTATAAGTTAGTTTCTATTTAATCAAAGATTCTATTAATCAAATCTTAAGAAGATCAAGGATTTGATTAATAATATCTTTTGCAATATTTTATTAACTAAATCAAATATATTGGTGTATAAAAAAATCTTCCAAGTAATCAAATGATATCAAAGAATATAATTTAAAATTATGGAAAATATTTTATGTAATCATTTATTTTAGTTAGCTAATAAAATATAGTGATTGAAAAGATTTGAAAATCTCAGAAAATCTATATATGCACAAAATATAATAAAGCAAAACAAGCAACTATACAAAACCAAAAAGGAAGCAATAATTACAAAATAATGCAGCCAAACTACGGTCAGTCATGGTCGATCAAAAAGGTTCTACGTCTAAGGAATGTGCTCCAACACTTTGCGGTATAATAACCGTTAGATATGAAGTTTCTCCCATCTAAGTACTATGAGCGGCTTAGAAATTGATGTAGTTGGGATAAAGTTCTATCTTGCTCAGTTGCTTAGAGACCATGGGCCCCACCAAGTCAATAGTTCCTCCCCGAAATGTAGAAGTATCACGGTAATCCTAAGGCATGTTTCAAACACATGGAGGCCAAGTGTATGTTACATGTATGCAATATGACTAAAAAAAATACAAATGTTCTAAAATTAAAAAGTGTATAATTTGAGAGAAAATTTTTCAAGTCTCACCCTCTTTTAGTCCCCAGTGGAGTCGCCATTGTAGGGGCCTCGGATTTTAGGGTCCTAAATTTTTTGGTCACCTTTCCCAAACCATCCATAGGTCGAGTTAGACCTAAAAAATTGGCTTAAGGAAAGGTGAAATGGACTTTTTTAGAAGTATTTTGCAACAAAACAGGAGCGTAGGAATTTCAGTCGCGCTAGCGTGGTAGCGTGACAAAGTTTGTCATGTTGACAGTGCAGCGCTACAAAGTTTGTCACGCTGCGACGTTAGCGTGACAAAGTCTGTTGCGCTACGCTATTTTAGTGTTTTTTTATTTTTAATTATCTTTTTTCGAGTGAGACAATATCAACGAATACAGACGATGCAAGTAAGGAGTCGCCAATGAGTTTTAGGAATCAAACTCATAAACCCTGTATTTAGATTGATTACGAATGGGACACGAATACGGGACGATAATCTAAATTGCACGAATAAACCTTTCGATCCCATGGGATGACTCCAAGTTATGATCTTACGAACCAAAGGTTGAATTCGGGGGTGAAGGTATTAATATGGCGGAGTGCGTCATATTATCCCGTAGGCGGCCATTACTAGTTTTCTCTCAATCATACACAAGTTATACAAAGAACCAAGTAATTGATTTACAACCTAATACAAAATTACTATTATTATGGTGAAATCATATAAAACTAATTAATTTAATCAAATTGTCGTCAAGATTAATTCAAGGTTCCTAGCATGATACAATTTTGTCCAAAAACTATCTTAGTTTAATGTGATAAATTAATTCAAATTAAGTCCTTTAACAAAAACATTGTGAAAAATTGAAATAAATATACAAGTAAATAAATACAACAATAAATATTTAAAGTTTAATTTAGTTGTTTTGGTTGGGTTGCTAGTTATTGGAGGTGCTTTCATACTTTGTACTTAAAGGTTTCTTTGGAGCCATGGTGGTTTGTACTTTTATTGCTTAATGGTAATAAAATCCCCTAAAGTTGGAGGAATAAGCGAGGCTGCTAAAGTGGTTGGGGTTTGAGTGGGTGATTAGGACTCATTTGTGGAGAGTCTCAAAATTTTTGGGTGGTGGCCGGGTGGTTTTTTAGGTGTAGTGTCGGTGCGTTGCGATTCTGTGGGTGTTGCGTGTTATGGTGGTAGTTGGGAGGTGGTGTAGGTGGTTATGTTGGCATTTGGGAGGTGGTATAGGTTGTTGTGGACTAGTGATGGCAATTGAAAGGTGGTGTAGGTGGCAGTTGTGGTGGTTTAGGTGGTTGTGATTTCAAACAACAACAATGGAGAAAATTGTATTTAATTTTTTTTATTTTAGTCAGTTTTAGTAATTAAAAAACAAATAAAAATGAAAAACTAGAATAAGGTAACCTGAAGTGAAGGTCACCGGTAAAAAGGACCAATAAAAGAAAATAATATAGAAAAGTAGGACTGTTATGAGATAATCAATTGGTGGAACTGTTATTTTCGAATGTCTAAGGTGGGACTATTAAAATCAAATTTTCCAAAATAAAAATTCAAAAATTAATAAAAATATAAAATAAATATTATAAAATAATTTAAGTTAGTTTCAGTTAAATTTGGTTCAGTCAGAATAAGCTCTAAATAACTAGGCCTTATGGCTACATATTAGTTGGGGACTTGGGATGTTCATTGACTCATGGGCTATTAAATATTAATCATCACATTTAACTCTAATGGTTTAATTTTTGAAAGTCAAGGTTTGCCAATTTGTGAACCACTAACCCTCTAAACGGTTTACCGTTAAACATTATTCCTTTGTATTTTTTTTATAAGAGCAGATTTTGACTCAAAGTATACGAAATTAATCTAATTACAATTCAATAGTACTCACTACTAACATTTCAAATCAAGCATAATATAGAATAATTTTGAGTTTTATAGAATTTCATTAACAAAACAATGAAACAAATAGACTAATGGTGAGCCAGTGATTATTTATCAATCATCAAAACATTCATTCTTTAATTTCATTCCAATATATTGAAACAAATTAGAATGAAAACCTGCACACACTATAATACATTAACAATTTTAAGTCATTAACACAATTTATATGATTTAATAGGAAAAATATTAGAAACAATCGTAGGTCTCAATACTAATAACCCACAATTTTATAGATTAATTTATCTGATACAGTTATTCGGTACCTTTTTTTATTATACTAATTAAGGTGTTGAAACTAATAACTTAATAGTTGAAACTAATTAAGGTGTTGAAAGTCATATTTTTTATTATATACTCTCTCTCTATTTTTGTAGATGCAACAATTTCTCTTTTGGAAAGGTTAAAAATAGATGCAGCATTTTGCTATCTTTCCTCAATTAGCAAAGGTCTTTGAATTAAAAGACTATTATACCATTAATTATCACTTATCAATGTTATCATCCATTGCCACCCTACTTCATCATCTATCACCACTGACCTCGTATTTTCCATTCACCACCATACTATCTATTCTCGATCTTAGTTCACCATTTTACCGTCTTTTTCCATCAACTAGAATGTTCCAATAAGTGGTTAGTGTTTTGGATTGTTTGATTTTTGGTGGCAAGGGTTTTTAATTATTTGAATTATATTGTGTGGTTGATTTGGGTGATTAGAGTTTTGAAAAATTCTAATTGTGATGGTTGATGGTTGATTTGCTTTTGGAAAATCTTGAATTTTGATGGTTGATTTGGGTGATTAGAGTTTCGAAAAATTCTAATTGTGGTGTTCGATTTGTGGCTGATTAGGGTGGTAAGGGATTTTGAAAATTCAAATTATGGTGGTTAGGTGAATGGTGGTGGATAAGTTAGTTTTATCATTTCTTTCTTAGTGTAGTATTTGATTCTTTCTAGTATAGATTTTTTATAATCGTTGCTTGGTTTGTACCGACAACAAGGGGTGGAAGTTTCGTTACAACACCAAAAAATAAAATAAAAATATACTACTTTGTTAGCTTAGTTTATTACTTTCCCAGATTACTTGGTAGATGATTGATTGACCGATTGTGAGATTGGATTGATGATGAACTCCTAGTACCCCTCGCATTTTAAATGAAACGACTCTTGCTTGACTTAGGCTAGCGTGTGATGAATAGTTGCTTGGAGATTTGCCAATCTCAATTTGAACCTGATTTTTCTTGATGCCTTGTTAAGGTAGTTGAAACGTGAACTAATAAAAATTAACAAAATTTGATAGAAATAACTAGTTCGTTGAGACAAACAATAGAAAAATAAAAACATTTCACCCCTACTAATAATA
Source organism: Suaeda aralocaspica (assembly GCA_016808085.1). Lineage (NCBI taxonomy): Eukaryota > Viridiplantae > Streptophyta > Magnoliopsida > Caryophyllales > Amaranthaceae > Suaeda > Suaeda aralocaspica. Next base: position 1,081,516 of record PYUH01000180.1, read on the forward strand.
AAAACCATGACAAGGCATACTTTTTGAGGCTATTTAAAGGTTTGTGTTGATGCCTTGTCAGGTTTGAAATGTTCATACATTTTATTCACTATTATTGAGCATATGATCGAGCGAGTGCGAAGGATCCGAAGGGGACAAAGCAATGTGCCGGTCGGCCACTCAACTCTAGCAGCGAGGCTGGCTCAAAGTTTAAATTTATTTTGATTTTTATTTAAAGAGTGTACACACACATTGTGACACCCTCAAAATCCTTGCTTTTAAAAACATAACTTTCAATACGAACTTTGAGGATTATCTGAGTGTTACCGCCATGCTATAACTAACTATGAAACTAGCTATAATGTTAAGGCTAAGGGTACAACAGTAAATTTAAAATAACCATCAAGCAAAACACATGGGGAGCCTTTTATTAATTACTAAGTGAAACAATTATATTCAACTCTTGTACAAAAATCATTGAGGCTCTTACAAAAACCGAGTTTGAAAACAACTATCTTTAATTCAAATGATCTTTCATGAACACCCATCGTCTCATGCATGCATGCTTGAAAACGTGCGCTTCATTTTGCTTTGAAACAAAACAAACAAAACACAAATGAAGAAAGTAATGTTGCAGAGAAATGCTGAGTATGTACAAGCTAGAGAAAACACAACAAAATCAAGATATGACATTAAGAACACCAACAAGACACACAATTAGCACATGACACAAAGACTCCTTGTAACTCGACCATACTTTATAACATAAGAATCGTAAATGAATTTGCTTTTTAACTTGATTGCTTAATAACTTGCTTGATAACTTACTTGCTTTAAGATATAGGAAAATGAACGGGCTCCTGGAAAGTCAACCACCAATAAAGTACTCCCTCTGTTTTTCCAGTCGCAATAATTGAATACATTATCTCTCAGGAAAACACCTAATTGTTGCATAAACAAAAAAAATGGAGGTAGTAGATTGGTGCTGCCGAGCGATTCTCTCTAACTGAAAGTTTGCAAGTCTTTCGAAAACGGCATACGGTCTCCATCCACCCCATGTCCAAAACATAACTCATAGGAATTCCTTTTTTAAAAAGTGAAGCATGGTCACACCCCACTATGAAAGTACAATGTTAAAGCAATTCATACTTCCCCCATGTAGTAACCTCATTTGACGAGGGCTGGTCTTGACATTATATAGGCCCTAGGCAAAAAGAGAGCCGAGGCCCCTTATACTTCGTATCAAAATGAAAAAACTCACATTCTATAACGAATGTTGTTATATAATAATTGAAGCATTTCATTAAAAAATAAACGACGAGTACATTTCATTACATTATCCACTGTTTTATCAAATTACAAAAAATATCATAGCTAAGTTGTAACTAAATGTACTCGACACTCTTCCAAGTACTTCTATCATCACAAGTCTTCTCTCATTTGAAAGTAGCCAGCCCTCACCTACAATCACAAAAAGAAACTTTTAAGAGGTGGTTTCTACTAGCATTTTGAGAAGCAAAATCAAGAGTAATGTCATTGTCATAAACATCAATGTCACCAATCATGTCTTTCTCAATGGCTAATGTGGCCAAACCATTTAATCTTTCTTGTGACATTGAGGATCGCAAATAAGGTTTGATTAATTTTAACTTTGAAAAACTTCTTTCGACCGAACCTACAGTAACTGGTGCAGTTAATAAGATTCTATAAGCTATTGAAACATTGGGATAACAATTTACAAACTTCACAAACTTAAGAATTTCTACAGCATATAAGACTTCATCTGGAAAAGTCACTTGCAAAACTTTCAATTCAGAGAAAAGATCATGTAATTTAACATCTGGTGATTTGCCAAGAGAATAAGTGGAGTGAAACTGAATGCAACACTCATATAACTCGGCATCATCTGATGACTTTAGCTTCTTTGAATCATATAGAAATCCTAAAATAATTTCAAATGTTTTAAACTGCTGAAACCTGTTCTTTAAAGAACTAACTGCCATGTCTGATACAACAAAAAAAAATAATTAACACTAAAAGACTAGCTCTTTAGGAGATTGAGTAGTTTCATCATTTCTGATATTCTCTCTAAAACGTTTTTTCCTAATCACAATACGTTTTGTGGGAAAGACAGGTTCTAGATTCATATCAAGTGTAAGACTCTTGGTAGCATTCGTATCTGTTATAAATCCTTCCACCCCATACTTATAAAAGTAAGCTATTACACCTTTTATTTTTTTATGGTAGTGTCAATGCACATAGATTTAGACTGTAATTTCTTGCTCACACTATTAATAGTAGATAGAATGTCATGCCAGAATATCATACCAAGTAAGAACTCAAAACTTGAAAGTGCATTCACCAAACTCTCAGCTTCACTTTTTGACTTTGCATCATTATATTGTCACAAGATTCATACATTTCACGCAAAGTTGTTCTTATTTGGGGACATTGCACTACAAGAAAACGGCCAAATTGCGACGGATATTTGCGACGGAATTCACTCCGTCGCAAAATTTGCGAGGGATTTTTAAATTTTGCGAGGGAATTCCCATTTTTTGCGACGGATTATTTCGTCGCAAAAAAGTGACAAAAACAAATCAAAGCAACAAGGGTTTTTGCGACGGAATTTTGTTTTTTTGCGACGGAATATTCCGTCGCAAATTTGCGACGGAAATATTTCCGTCGCAAAATCCGTCGCAAATGTCGTCGCATATATCAAACAGCAAAATACCTGATTTTCCTTCAAAAAAAGAATACAACGCAAACCCTTCTCCTTATACCGTCCTTCTGCCTAACACTCCTTCTACAAAAACACTCCTTCTTCTTCTCCTTCTTTTCCGGCGGCCTTCCGTCCTTATTCCGTTGCTGTCGTTTTTTTTTTAATTTTTCCGTCGTTTTTTTTCTTTTTTTCCGGCGGACTTCTCAACTGTTTTACGGTTATTTCCGGCGGTCTTCTTGCAAATTTCCGGCGCTCTTCTTCCTTTCTTATTCCATTGTAGTGATTGTGGTAAATATACTTAATTTCGTGTTTTTAATTTCGTTATTTTAATTTCGTTTTTTTAATTTTTTGTTATTAATTTCGTGTTTTTAATTTCTTGCAAACTCAATTAATTTCGTGTTAGGGTTTTAATTTCGTGTTAGGGTTTTTAATTTCTTGTTTTTAATTTCGTTTGTTTTAATTTTTATCTTTTTTTTTTTAATTTCTTTTCGGATTTTTGGTTGTTTTCATTTTCTTTATGCGAATTCATTTGTGATTTTGGTTTTTGATTTGGTTTTTTTCGAGCATTGGTTGTATCGATTTGTGATTGTGGTTTTTGATTTGTTTGTATGCTGAAACAACTCAAAGAACAAAGATCAACTTGTTACTATAATCAACTTGAAGTTGCGAATCTGGGTTACTATAATCAACTTGTTACTATAATCAACTTGAAGTTGCTAATCTGTGATTGTGGTTTTCGAGCATTAATCAGCAGGAACTACTAGTTACTGTAATGAACTTGAAGTTGCTAATCTGGGTTAATAATATGCTACTTTCTTTACAATTTAATTTAAAGTGTCCTTCAATTCACTTCCCATAAATCATAACTACATTCAATTTTAATATCATCAATCTAATTATGTTATTGCTTGTACCACTCTATCTGTTACTTAATTGGATTAACTACGTTCTTCTATATGTGGCGAATCGACTTAACAAGGCCAGTTTATAGTTTTTCATACAATCATAAAAACTAGTGTGGTGTATGTTTTAAAAATCAACATTAACTAACAGAAATAGATAGTATTGCCTTAGCTACTTTCTGAGATGTACCTTATTATTTTGATTTCAGACAAACTACGGACTAAGATTATAGAACAAGATTTTTTTTACTATAAAATCTTAATTATTTAGTAGATCATAACTTAAACTTAACTTGACTTTGATCTAATATTTAAGATTAAGAAGTAAAGCGCCATTATTTATGTGAATTCATGTATACTTTTAGTGTAAACGTATGTAGTACCTGTCTAATGACTACTTATTATCCTCTTGTTAGCCCTAAATCTAACAGATACGTTACGAACCAATAAATCGTAATCTATAACGAACTAGTGGTCGGAAGATAAGTTCCCCTGAAATCGGTGAGAGTAATGTGATAAACGATAAGTTAAGCAGATCGACTAGGTAATGTAGAGCATGATAGATGAATTTGCAGTGCCATCCTCCTCCTACCTTTAGCCTTCTCCAATTCTGTAGCTACTGTTTTTATTCATGACTCACAGTGCCTCTATTGTTTGATATATGTACATATAGGCTATAGCAGGTGCCAACATTGAAGCCTAATTCTCTAGCTACCAATTCTTCCCCTTTTAGCTGCACAAATAATCCAACAACTGGATAGATGGCTGCTTAATTATCTAAAAATCCCCGCTCCATAATTAACTTGCCCCCCTTTTTAATTAAATCCCCTACTAGCTAATAATAATTGCTTACAATGTACAACAACAATTAAAACAATCTAGCAAGCACTATTAATCTCGCCGCTTTAGTAGGGTAATTTAATGGAGATATCGATCCATTCATCTATCCATCCATCCATCCATCCATTCATCCAGGTTCAGATGTCGTCGAAACACTTAACTTATTATAATAATAATAATTATTATTATTATTATCAGCTTACGACCAAAAGTCCCACCATTGGCAGCTATCAACCGCTTGATCGAACAACCCATCAGGGTGTAGATCATCCCAGCCTTCAGCTGATGTGAAGGAACCATCAACTGTTTGAACCATTGCTAATATATCAGCATCATCTTCCATCCCAAAATAATTGGTGTTTTCACTCAAACCCTCGTCTGATAATATGCTGCAAGCTCCATATTCTGATCCTTCCATTGATAAAGTTGGTTTTTCTTCACAGTCTTCCATCTTTATTCCATTTTTATTATCATCCTCATAATTCTCACTCTCTGATTTCTCATCTTCTTGTTGACTTTCACTTCCACTTGCACTTCCACTCTTTGTTTTACACTCACTTTTCACCTCTCCATCCTTTTCTACTAAATCTTTCAATTCTTCGAGCTGCAGGCCATATAATTAACACAACATTAAACTTTAAACTAACATGAACCAAGTATATATATATATATATATACGACAACCGGTTGTACAAAGAATTGAAAAAACTCAGAATCAAAGTAAAGTAAATAATAACATACCTGTTGAACAAGAGATTGTTTTTCTTTCTTGAGATCTTCGAAACGTTTAGCAAGAGCATTAAAATTAGACCTCAAGTTACTATAATCAACTTCAAGTTGCTTAGACTTGTAACGAGCACGCTTATTTTGAAACCAAATAGCAACTTGTCTAGGTTGTAACCCAAGCTCTCTAGCCACTTGCACCTTCTTCTTAGGCTCTAACTTAGTCTCATTCTCAAAAATTGATTCAAGTGATTTCACTTGTTCATCGGTGAACCTTCTTTTGTTCATTATCTTTGACTTCTTCAAATTCGGAAGCGAGTTAATGCAGCTAAACACCTCTGATGGTGAATAGCAATATTCAGCTTCATCAAACATCATCTTATATATATTTGAGGTATGTATATGCTTGATATTTTTATAAATACATGTATTGATGTTTGGTACTATATGATATGGGTTTTTTTTTCTTAAGTTGGAATTGTGAGAGTAGTAAAAATGGAAGACAGACAGAGTGTTTTAGTAGGGAGTATTAGCTGTGTTTTAATGGAACAAACATGGTTTTTATATTACCATATAGTATGGACATTCATTTTTGTAAATGTATTAAAGCCAATAAGGTTTGGTAACGTGTGGTACTTTTCTTCTAGTGCCTTGTAAAAGTTGTCCATATTCTTCCTTCTCCAGCTCTCTCTTTTTATTTTTTTTTTTTTTTATTTTTGGGGTTTCCCTTTGAGTAATATACTAACCCACGTTTAAATGGCTTTGCTTCAAGCTGTTAAATTGACTATGTACATTTCATATTTTTATGCAACGTCTTTTGTATAGCTGTATAACCAAAACATAATATTATAATTTAGGAAAATTAGGTATTATTTGATATATGTTTAGGGTTAAAGAAAACAAATGTGCCAACGTGTAAGAAAAAGGGTGAAACTCAATTGTATATAATTCAATCTTCGTTAATAGTATTAACCATTTTCCGGCACTTTTCATTTTCTTTATGCGAATTCATTTGTGATTTTGGTTTTTGATTTGGTTTTTTTCGAGCATTGGTTGTATCGATTTGTGATTGTGGTTTTTGATTTGGTTGTATGCTGAAACAACTCAAAGAACAAAGATTATGAACAAAGATTATTAATCAGCAGGAACTACTAGTTTTTCTTTTCATTTTAGATTGTTGTCTTTCTAATTTTGCTGTTTCTTCGTTGTAATTACTTCATTTTGAACTTTTTCATTTTTCTTCGTTGTAATCAAGTACTATTGTTCAATCATTATAGAATAATTATAATACAACCCTATGCAGTTTTATTTGTTTATATTTTGCCATTTAGACTAAAATAATTATATGCGTGAATTGTGTAGAAGTTTTCACTATGAAAAGAAGGGAACGTAGTTGGATGTATTGTAGGAAGGTCGGATCTTCTATGAACCCTGCTTTTAAGGAAGGAGTTGAGGAATTCCTTCAATATTGTAAACATCATCCGCAGACAACTGACCCAAATGAAGTTAGGTGTCCGTGTGTTAAATGCAAGAACAAACGCATCTATGATCCGGACACAGTAAAGTATCATTTGTATGCCAAGGGGTTTACACCGGATTATTATGAGTGGCATTGTCATGGGGAAGGGTTACCTGAGTCCTCCGACCGGCAATCCAATGACTATCGCGAAATGGTTATGGATGCTTTTGGACATAACCAAGATCAATCGGGTACCCAATCAGAGGAGGAACCTAACCCCGAGGCCAAGCAGTTCTATGATATGCTAAAGGCTTCTGAACAACCTTGGGTTGAAGGGAGTTCAATGTCTAGATTAGAGATGGCCTCTAAAATAACTAGTATTAAATCCGAGTTCAATATGCCCCAACGGGGTGTAGATGCCATTGTGTCTTTGTTTAGTGATTCGTCTCCTAAGAACACCTATATAGGGGAGACATTCTACGAGGTAAAGAAAATTGTTCAAGGGTTGGAGATGCCTGCTAAGAAGATTGATGCATGCCCGAAAGGTTGTATGTTGTTTTGGAAAGGTGATGCTCACTTGTCTAAGTGTACTGTTTGCGGCAGCGACCGTTACAAGAAGACTTCGAAAGGGAATGACGTTCCTCATAATGTTCTCATTCATCTTCCGATTAGTCCTAGGCTACAAAGAATGTTTGCCACCAAGGACATTGCGGAGGAAATGTCATGGCATGCAAAAAATCCTCGGTTGCAAGGTACAATGGCACACCCTAGCGACACTGAAGCGTGGAAAAGGTTGGATAGTTGCTCACAGGAGTTTGCGTTTGAACCTCGTAATGTTAGGCTCGGTTTGTGTACGGATGGGTTTGATCCTCATGGGAAGTTTGGGGGTAACTATTCTTGTTGGCCAGTCATATTGACCCCATATAACTTGCCCCCATCGATGTGTATGAAAAGAGAATTCATGTTCCTATCATTGATTATTCCCGGTCCCAACAACCCCAAAGGAAACCTAGATGTTTACATGCAACCACTAATAGAAGAGTTCAAACAGTTGTGGGAAGTTGGTGTTACTACTTACGACATTTCAAGTAAACAAAATTTCAATCTTCGAGCTGCCATCTTATGGACTATTGGTGACTTTCCCGCTTATGGTATGATGTCTGGTTGGTCTACACATGGTTTTAAAGCTTGTCCCTATTGCATGGAGAAAAGCAAATCATTCTGGTTGAAAAATAGTGGCAAGGTGTCTTGGTTTGACTGCCATAGGCAATTCCTTTCACCGGATCACCCGTTCAGGAACAGCAAGACAGCTTTTTGTAAGAACAAAGTTCAGAAAGGTGATCCTCCCCATATCATGTCAGGAGATGAACTATGGGAATGTGTGAAAGACCTTCCTAAGGCGACTGATGGGCCAGAAGCACTTAATTCTGTGAAAAAGGCTAAATCTGGTTGGTCAAAGAGGAGCATTTTTTGGGACCTGCCCTATTGGAAGCATCTTATCCTTCGCCATAACTTAGACGTGATGCACATTGAGAAGAACTTTTTTGATCAACTCATCCACACTATTATGGATGTCAAAAAACAAAGTTGTGATACACCCGCGGCTAGACTCGACATCGAGGCTCTTTGTAAACGTCCCGAGCTACATCTACAGCAGGATGACCGAGGGAAAGATGTCATGCCGAGTGCACCATTCACTCTTGATAGAGATCAAAGAAAGGTTCTGTGTGAGTGGGTTAAGCAGTTGCGTTTTCCTGATGGCTATGCGTCCAATTTGAGGAGATGTGTTGATTTGAAAAGTTGTAAACTAACTGGAATGAAGAGTCATGATTGTCATGTTTTCATGGAAAGGTTGTTGCCTGTTGCTTTAAAAGAATTTCTCCCTACCCATGTCTGGAATGCTATTACAGAGATAAGCCAATTTTTCCGAGATCTTTGTTGTTACACAATCAAAGTCACTGACATGGAACGATTGGAGAGAAACATTGCAGAGATCATTTGCAAGCTTGAAAAGATTTTCCCCCCTTCGTTCTTCAACTCTATGGAGCATTTGCCGATACACTTGCCTTATGAGGCCAAAGTGTGTGGACCTGTTCAATACCGATGGATGTATCCATTCGAAAGGTAAGTAGTTGTTAATGTGCAAAATTTCATAAAGTTTTTTCCTAAGTTGTATAAGCCGCTACGAATACTAAACCTGTGTTGATGCTTTTTAAAAACCATAGGTTCCTGAATCATTTAAAAAGAAAGATTGGTAACAAAGCTCGTGTCGAAGGTTCAATATGCAATGCTTACCTAATTGAAGAGGTAGCAAACTTCTGCTCCCATTACTTTGACCCCAAGTTCGACACAAAAGCAAGAGATCTTGGTCGAAATGTCAACCCTGATATTGAGGATGACGTAGACAACAACGAAGTCCCGGAATTGTTTAGAGTTGATAGGGGTCGCGTAACTACTCAAGGGAAAGCAAGATTTCTAGATGAGAAAGAACTCCTATCGGCGCATTATTTTGTGTTGTCTAACAGCGGCATTTTAGGAGACTATGAAAGGTAACCCCGTTTCTACTAAAACTTAGCGTGTGGAACATGTAAAAATAGTAGCTTATCACAATGTTTAACCCAAACTCATGCCATTTTCTAGGAAGTTTGAGGACTATATGAAAACAATTCATCCAGCTTTGCTTGCAGAAGAAGTTCATGTTAAATTTGAAGGTGAATTCCCAAATTGGTTGCGTATGAAGGTAAAAAGAGTAAACAAACAATTTGAATAGGTTCATGATATCCCTTTTGTATACTTAAGCAGCTGTAATGGTCCGAAACATTGACAGGTCCATGAGGAGAAACCAGATTCTGATGTCGTACAAGCGTTGGCTATGGGCCCTTCCAAGCGGGTTCGCACTTTTAGTCAAATTGTAGTTGGTGGCTTCAACTTCCATACAATTAAGTACGGCAGTCACAAATCAACCATGAATTACGGTGTTTGTGTTTCGGGTGAAGATGGTACTGAGTATTATGGAATTTTAGAGGATATCATAGAACTTGTGTACACCGGCGTCAAAAAAGAATACAAGACTATGTTATTTAAGTGTTCATGGTTTGATTGTGTCAGGGGTATGAACGTACATCAGCGCTACAAGCTCGTCGAAGTCAATCACACTAAGAAGTACCCCAAATATGATCCATTTGTGTTATCTTACCAAGTTACCCAAGTTTACTACACATCTTATCCAAGCCGTAAACGGGATCGAATTCAGTGGTGGGCAGTGTTCAAAACACACGCTAGGTCGGTGGTTGATGCTCCAGTTGACATGCAAGAGTTTTTAGCACCAGAACCTTCAACCCTATGTCCACCGAATGAGATTCCCGACTATACTATTAGTGATGATTTTGTTGTCTCAGAATCCGAGGACGATGAAATAATGTCTGATGATGAGGACGATGAACCTGAACTGACGTCTAGCAATTCTGAAGAAGATGAAGATGAGGACAACATTGCATTTCTGGATGACAGTAGTGATGGATTTAGTAGTGATCATAGTTGTGATTAGCGTGTTGTGGTCTTGTTTCCAAGTGTTAATGGATAAACATTGTTGCTTAATAAATTGGTAAATATATTATTTGGTCTTCCATTTTCTCACTTGTATTAATTGTTAAATTGTTGCATCGCTTTGTTTATTAGATTATAAATTCCCATATTTTGTCTAGCTTAAGTATTATTCTAACCTTTTATCCCTTAACCTTTATTATTTTCTTTGTTTATTATGGTGTTTTGTACTTAATTCAATTTCAATCACCAAATTCCTTGTGAATCTACTCAAATCACATGAACTATTACATAAACATTAAAATAATACTGGGATTAAAAATTATTTAAAGATCCTTCTTAATATTTATGAATTTAATTCTCAATATAATATAAAAAATTACGTTATAAAATACAAAATAAACTCATTAAATACAAGAAAAAGTATATATATTATATATATATATATAGATATATATATATATATATTATTATATATATATATATATATATATATATATATCTATATATATATTATATGTTGGAGCATGGTTAGAAGACAAGGGTTCATGGTTCTGGTGATTTGTGGCTTGGGCTGGTGCATAACGATTACCCCTGCCTAAAGACCATTTTTCCTCAAAGTGGAAGGTGGGAAAGCAGTTCGGAGAACGTGGCAGCACCTCCAAGCGGCGTCAAACTCTGGAAGACATGCACTTGATGAGAACTTCATGGGTGGACTTTGTGGATGTGGAATCTCACGGTACCAAAGCAGAGGCTTTAGGTAGCCTCCGAAACGAACTCAATAGTGCAGGGTGAGGAAGTTCTTAAGCGGATGGAGATGGGACCCACAACAGGTTTCATTTGTGAAATAAATGGAAAAAAAGACCAGTTGAATTTAGTATGAGGAAGAAGGTCAAACTGTAGGCCATGGTACAAGGCGTTAGTGTACCTGAGAGGGACCACAACAGCGTTAAGGGAGGGGGGGAGGGGGGGAACCAACTATCAGAGGTGATTCTTATTTACAGCAAGGGGATTGTTGGACGATATAGTTGGAGTTGCGGTAGACGAAGACCCTGCTTCCAAGTGTATTCCCTCCGCTTGTGGTTTACCAGCTGCTGTTGCTTCTACTGAGCACGAAAGGAGTTAGGAGTTGAAACTTGCCAATCACGAGTATAGCATCTCGTTCTTACAATAAGCCTCTAGTGTACCCACTTGTGCTTTCCAATGCATCGTTTGATCAGAGGAGCTTGACCGCGGCCATAAAACCGCCATTAAAGGGATAATGAGAGGGAGAGAGGGGATAGTTTCTACAATACTCGGCCTCCTAGTTGTAACCATCACGACAAGTGAACTCGTGGTGCCTCACTTACACAAAACACCCCTCAAGCTGTCTCTAAAGCCTTGCTTAGAAACAAATCTAGTTTACACTCGTCGATTGTAGGATGGTCAGAGGGTGATTGGTTGAGGCTCGTTCTTGCAATCGGAAAAAAGCTCCTAGTTCAAAAAGGCATCAAGAACCTTGTCTCATTAGTGACACGACTGAAGAGGGAAAACCGTTTGCATCACAACCCCATCATAATCCGCCGCAATCGTAGTGACATTAAAAGGGTGGTGAAAAGCCCAAAAAGTGAGTTCCACCTGTGGTTGAAATGTCCATCCACAATGCAATATGGAGTTGAACCCTGTGATTTGAACAAGCCGTCGATTGAAATCATGAAATATCTTCCCATATTGGTGGGAATAGGCAACGTACCGAGTAGGCCGCTGGGCTCTGGGTCGAAGCTTGTTATTTTAGCAAAGGGGGACATGCCGAATATATTTAGAGACCACTTTTGCGCATAGCCATACCAATACATTCTTGAAGCTCGCTCGAGCATCCAACAACAAGATACATGAGGTGGTCAAAGCACTCGGGTGGATGATGGGGCAGGACTGTTATGCCTTTATAGAAGCACCGTGCATTGCTCAAGCGAAAAACCCTTTTGTGGACTATTGCTTGTTTGAGATCCTGAACCAACCCTGTATGTATTAATCCTAGGCCAATTAGACTTACACCCTTGCCAATCAATTCCTTTGACGGGTTACAGTTCTGACGTTCTGCATTTTCTGGTTTGGGCCCGTTGAAAGGGCATCCGACACCCAGGTTGAGGCTCCCACGCCTGTATTTGAATCAACAAAAGTGACCCCATTACTGGACACCCATCTTTGATATTCTGAGCTCACCCTTTACGTTCAAGAATTATTGAACCTTTTTTGGTTGGTTCTAGCCACAAAACCGGTTGACCAGGAGATAATGCCTCCACCCTGATACAACTAACACTATAGTCATCACCTCCGTCATAGATCGACTCACGCGTACATTTGCCCCCAATGTGTGGCGGACTAGTAAGGCATTGGCCTTGACCTTGGATCAATAACGCACACCAAGCATAACTCAAGGCATCACTCCATAACAAACTCTTTAGAAAGAGTCTGGTTTAAAAGCAAGAATAGGCACGGTGGTCCATGGCAGATTTTAAGTATTCGAAAGCCTTGTTGCCCTCCTTATTCCACACAAAACGATCTTTCTGAAGAAATTCTATTAAGGGGGCTCCCTTTTACCATAAGCCTGAACAAGCTTTTGGATACTATCTAGTGAAGCCCTATGAATAGAAGACCAAGTAGCTGTCAAAATTGTTGTGGGGTGTGCCAGGCGGGATACCATGCCGGATTTTCCCATGATCCACGGCCACTCCTTAGGCAGATATTTATGCCCAAGCAAGCCACTTCTAACCTTCCCAAAATCATATTGCTTTTTCTAGTTTTCATCCAATTCATGGGATAGCAAGGTGTCCAAGACTAGAGCAAGGGGGTGAGCATGAGGGTTTTCATTGGGGCTACATACAAGGATTGGCGCTGAAAAAAAACAAGAACGAACTTCAAAGATAAGTGTAGAATACTTCATTCATGAGTGATGCATGGCCAGGGGCGTCTTTAGCGTGGGAGTCGAAAGGTGATTGAACAGAATCGTAGTGCCCTTTGTGTGTGCAAAGCATGTTTTAGGAATTTCCTCTGGACTTGACCAAGATTGATGTACCGGATTTCAAAACCAGCTTACAGGTATACTCTAACCTTACAAGTCATCAATGACCGAAATGGGGTGTTATTGGCCGATCAACCAATTAAGTGCATAGTAGTCAGATAAAATCTTCCACGAACCACCTCTCTTTTTAGCAAGGACCAGACTCGAAAAAGGCGTGCGAGAATATTGATTGGGGGGGGGGGAAGGCGGGGGTGGTGGGGGAATGATTCTGCCAGATAGCATATCTTTGATGAGTTTTTCTATTCTTACTTTGTCCAAACTGGGAGGATTAACGGTAGGGCTTGGGTTACTACCCTCGTTTAAGCACATTTTCCAGGAGTCCTTGTTCTAGGGTGGTAGGGAAGACCTTCGTGGTATCGCAAAAGCTTGACTGGAAATGTGCGAAAGGCCCTTGCGGTCTAGGTATATTTAGAGAGTAGCGCGCTTCTCCGCTACTCATTTAGGTTAGATCACATCTCCACCAAATACCCCTTATTCTTCCCTTTAAACGCCCACAACATTGCCTTTAATGATTCTGTTTCATTGCTAGCTGCAGCACTAGGGTCCCCTTTTAGTTTACACCTTTTGTTGATCATAAGAAGAAGAAGCTATGGATTGATTTTCAACCATTGACATCCCGAGTATCCATATTTGAGTTCCCCAAATTGTATAGTGGGAAGGTGGTCGATGATGTCCACTCCTAGCAAACTCTCAGCTTGACAACCCTCATACACCCTTTTTCGGAACTTGCTTCCATTTCCCAATAACCCCACCCCCAATTTTGTGTGCTTTAATATCACCAACCGGCCGGATGCCTAGCCTCTCACTAAAGAGTGGAGAGGAAAGGAAATTTTCTGTAGCCACGGGTCGATCACACCATCACCAAAATCCATTTATCCTCCCTATAGCTTAATATTTCTAGGGTTTTCAATCACCACCCTGGCATAACGGACATTCCACCGTGTTGACCTAAGTTTCCTTCTTCTTCTTCTTCATCGCTTACTTTCATGTCCGTGACTTCCCGTTGCACCCAACCAATCCCCTCATGCAATCATCATGCTTAATTCTCCTATTTGGGCACTTGTGTTCAGCTCCTCCAATTCCGTCACACTTGTAGCAAAGTTCATTCTGCCATGTATTGTAGTTTCTTTGTTGGAGAGTCGCCGACCTCCTCTGGAGTGTTAGTGGAAGGAGTGTTGTTTTCTTTAGTCGTGGTATGAGTGCAAATGGCAGTGTTTGTAGGAAAATTTTTAAGGTTGGGGGTCATAGTGTGTTTGGTGAAGGTTGGCTGGTTAGTAATGGGTGGGTTAGGCATAGGATTAAATTGGCGTCGGCCTTTTATTAGGTGTGGTAACTAGTCTTGTTTTTTGTTGATAGTTTTTTGTGGGTTGAAGGTAGTTGTTTTTCTCCTCCCACTTGATGGCTACCCAATAAGCTGGGCTCCAAACTTCTAGAGCCCATTAGCCTTATTTCAGGCCCACACGTCTTTGTTCAGCGCATTAGTCAACTGCTGGCTAATGATACTAGGGGGTTAACTTCTTATCAAAGGAGGTTATGAGTTTGATGACACTCCGTAGGTACTACACCACGCCTACAATATGGTGCATTACTAGCCACTACCTCATGACAGGGTGGCCCGCTGACGTAGTTTAAAAATTTTAGCGTAGAATAGACCCAATCAATTCTTTCTGTACAACAAATGGGACGTACAGTGCGTTTCTTCCATTAGTACCAAGAAGCACTCCCCGTCGAACGCCACCACTGGTGCATCCATTTTCTCATTCTTCTGTCAGTTTGCTTACAAAGAGAAGTAAACATTCAACTTAATATCCACCCACTCCATGATTTTGTGTATCCTTAAAGGTTGGATATCTAGCTTTCTTAGGCCTCTATTATCGACGACTGCCGCCGTCAAAATCAGGTTACCCCTAACAAGAAGCACCCTCCTTCCGTAGCCGCAAAAAGTTGTGGGATTTCGAACCTAAAGGAGGTCCCCCTATTGGATGCGCCCCCAAGGCTGCGCGAGCGCACAATATATTACCTAGAGTTCCTGTAGTATTGAGAAGAGCGTCGCACAGCCCGAGACTTTCTCCTTCACTTTCGATCTTTTATTATCGATTCCTTGGTATTATTAGTTGTCTGAGATTTGCAGCTTCATTCCGACAAACTCCAATTACTTCGTTCAAACTCAAGTCGAGTGTGTGTAGTTGTTGCAGACCTGAGTAGGGGCACCATGGTTCCCCTAGGAGTGGTGGCTCTGATACCAAGTTTGTTATTGAATGAGATTGGAAAGGTTTAGCTACTGTAGTTGCAAGTCATGACACAATATTTGAGGAAGCTTAGGTTGTTTATTTCGAATAACTGTCAGACCACATACAATTTTGAGTGTTTAGTTACACTTTAAAATAAAGAACAAAATACAAAGTACTTTTTTTTCCTACCATATAACCCCACAACCACTACAACCTATAATATAAACCCTATCTAATATATCATATTCTTAGTCCTTCTCCCTTTCATTGGCCATCAAACCCCAACTTTGTTGTTATTATTGAGGCTTCATGGATACTGTATTTTATGTTACAAACATGATAGTTGGCTGAATAGTGTGGTTTGGGCTGATTTGTAGCTACCGTGGCTGGTGCATGACGAACAAAATTTGACCCCCTATTTTTTTGCTTATAACCCTTTGCCCCTTAGCATTTATGCATAGTATGACTTATAGGATATAAAGAGATGATGGTGTCAGAGATTGAGAAATTTCATTTTTGATGCATATAATAACATAATTGAGTTTTTTCCCCAGAACTAAGGCACATAAGCTTGAACGGATGATTTTCCTCCAGCAATACTTTAAAACGTTATGATACTTTTAATGGCAATAAGACAAAGACTATCTGCTTGATTCAAAGGTTTACAACAAAGACAGAATACATTGATACATTCTCTTTCGAAGGAGATATATATAACTACTTGCATATCTATATTAACACACTATCTACCTCAAACCTTTCGATCTTTCTTCCCCAAAACCAACTCCTACAATGCACTGGTACGATGAAAATTGGTCATTTGCGGTGTGGGTTCGGGTACGACACATGTATATAGGTTGTCAACAACGGCAAAATCCGGTTTGGTTGTTATGGGTTCCAATTCGGTGGGTGAAGGTTAAGTGGGGGTATGGGAGCTACCTTGTATTATGGGCGTGTCCTTTCTACTTCTCCCAACAAAATCGTTGCAATTATGCAAATATAATACCAGCCGCTTGATGCTACTGTTCTTTCTGTCCCCTTCAAGTTGAAACCTTGTCCTAATTTGTAATCTAAAGTTCCATATTTCCAATTCTCCTAAATTTTTTTAAATTTATCCCTTAAGAGGTTGTTATTTGCTACTACTGAAGTGAGTGTTCATGTTGCTACACAACAAGAAACTCAGTTCCACAATCCCGGACTGTTTGTATCATGTGAGCAATGTTGATGATGGTGCAGTAGAAAGTATTCTTATGAGACCTTTGAATCACAAATTGAAGCTTTCGCCTCATCATGAAAAAAATCAACTCTTCTTCAATCACACTATCTAGGCACAAAAGTTGTTTGCCTAAGCTCCGATTATTAGCATAACCTCTTGTTAATCTCACGTGTAACAAACGAAAGTCAAGTGTGTAGGTTTTCAGTCTTCAGCAAGTTGTTGTAGTCTCCTAGTTTATAAGCTTTGACTAGCTCTTTCCAAATTATAGCTACCATTCAAGGTTAGTCTTCTATCTGTTTATATATACCTACGGAAGTTAATTATAAAATCTATCTTGCTTCCTAATCTTATATGGTATCAGATTCGAAGAATCTTTCTGCATTATCTCCTTATTTTTTGTTATCATGGCCTTTCAAAATGACATCGTATTCCCAACTCACTGATCCCTGATAAACCTTCACACCATGATAAGTTCACAATTGCATTAAACTCACTTCCACAAACTATGTTGCTTGGAAAACACAAATTCAACGTACTCTTCTGGTTATGATTTGTGGAAATTGTGGATGGTTCTCATCCTTTTCCCCCTACATCTATTATGATTATAAAGGCCACATTGTGCCAATGATGCTGCTCTTCCTTGGTTTCGTCAAGACCGACGTGTGTTCGGTGCTATTGTTGGTACTCCTCACAAGGACCTAGTACCCCTATCTCTCAACACTGTTCTGCTGAAGATGCTTTGAATGTCTGGCAAAAACATATGCTAATCCGTCTCTGTGGTCATCTGAAACAAATAAAACAACTCTTGCTAATATTCACTCACACCAACTCAATCAATTCCTCCAATATGCAATCCATCAAAAAGGCCACGATCGTCTTGCCAGCTTGGGAAAGCCCATGGATCTGAAGATGTAATGAGAACGTTTTGTTGGTCTCGCTAACGAGACAGGACAAATCTGTCTGATGAGGTCAAGCACGTGATATTACCATCTCCTTTGATGAACTGCCATGAAAATCTTATAACAAAGAAGTTACGGCATCGTTCGCTTTACTGTCTCTCTTCCGGCGCTACGTCAACTTGGCTCACACACTCCGTACCAGGCATTACTACCACAACCACTACTATGGCAATCCATAGTACGTCCTTCTCATGCTTATGCTTTGGGCGACCCCTTCTCTTCCATATCTTGGCAAATGTCAATCGGTGCCGAGAGCAAGGCCATTCTCTTGGTAATTGCTGGGCATTCAAACAACAACATCCCTCCAATTGTTGTCCTGCCTTTTTCTTACTCCTCGCGCTCCTAAGAAGGCTCTCAAGCCAACATGGCCACTGTAACTCCTCGTCCTCTACTTCATGGCTTTCGATAGCGGAACATCGCATTATGTCACTAATGATCTGAATATTTGTCTCTCCATTGTCCATATAATGGTACCGAGGAACTTGTTATAGGTGATGGCTCCTATACCTATCCATAACAAAGGTTCGTTTTTTGAACACTATTATCATATTCACTTTAAAAATGTCTGCTGTTCCTCACATCTCTAGAAACACTTCTCTCCATTTCTCGTTTTGTAACGACAATAATATGAGCATTGAGTTCTACTTCTGTAGTGTGAAGGAGCTTTCCAAGGGTGTAGACACCTAATTTAGTCCCCTATCCCGCGGCAGGACTCTATGATGATTAAAAAACTCATTTTCTAGAAGATTGGATAATCGAGTATCTTGGTCTTAAAATAAATCTCATTCTTATTTCACGGACCTTTTTATCCAAATGCCTCTTGTTTACTATTTAATAAATAAATAAAATAATAATAATAAAATAAAATTAAAAAAAAATGTTTCAAAAACGTAGCGCGGTTAATTTAGTCACGCTGACAGCTCACGTGACTAAGCTAACAGAACACTACACTAGCAGCGTTTTAGGGTTCCCCCGCGCTACTGGGCCAGCGTGATACGGCGTACCACGCTAGCTGCCCAGCGCGATTAGGGTTCCCACGCTGTTATAAAAACCCTCATTTCCTACTTTCTCGACACATCTTTTAACACTTACAAGAAAACGACCAAATAGCGACGGATATTTGCGACGGAATAAATTCCGTCGCAAATATGTAGTTTGCGACGGAATTCACTCCGTCGCAAATTTGCGAGTGTGATTTTAAGTTTTTGCGACGGAAATATTTCCGTCGCAAATTTTGCGAGGGAATTCCCATTTTGCGACGGATTATTTCGTCGCAAAAAGTGACAAAACAAATCAAAGCAACAAGGGTTTTTGCGACGGAATTTGTTTTTTTGCGACGGAATAATCCGTCGCAAATTTGCGACAGAAATATTTCCGTCGCAAAATCCGTCGCAAATGTCGTCGCATATATCAAACAGCAAAATACCTGATTTCCTTCAAAAAAAGAATACAACGCAAACCCTTCTCCTTATACCGTCCTTCTCCTAACACTCCTTCTACAAAAACACTCTTCTTCTTCTCCTTCTTTCCGGCGGCTTCGTCCTATTCCGGCGCTTCATCCGTTGCGTCGTGTTTTTTTTTTTAATTTTTCCATCGTTTTTTTTTTTTTTTTTTTTTTTTTTCCGGCGGACTTCTCAACTGTTTTACGGTTATTTCCGGCGGTCTTCTTGCAAATTTCCGGCGCTCTTCTTCCTTTCTTATTCCGTTGTAGTGATGTGGTAAATATACTTAATTTCGTGTTTTAATTTCGTTATTTAATTTCGTTTTTTTAATTTTTTGTTATTAATTTGTTCTGTTTTAATTTCTTGCAAACTCAATTATTTCGTGTTAGGGTTTAATTCTGTTGTTAGGGTTTTTAATTTCTTGTTTTTAATTTCGTTTGTTTAATTTTTATCTTTTTTTTTTTAATTCTTTTCGGATTTTGGTGTTGTTTATTTTCTTTATGCGAATTCATTGTGATTTGGTTTTTGATTTGGTTTTTTTCGAGCATTGGTTGTATCGATTTGTGATTGTGGTTTTTGATTTGGTTGTATGCTGAACACTCAAAGAACAAAGATTTTATGAACAAAGATTATTTAACATGCAGGGGAGTGGAACTACTAGTTCTATAATAACTGTGAGTTGCTAATCTGGGTTATAATATGCTACTTTCTTTACAATTTAATTAAAGTGTCCTTCAATTCACTTCCCATAAATCATAACTACATTCAATTTTAATATCATCAATCTAATATGTTTTGCTTGTACCACTCTATGTTACTTAATTGGATTAACTACGTTCTTATATGTGGCGAATCGACTTAACAGGCCAGTTTATAGTTTTTACAATCATAAAAACTAGTGTGGTGTTGTTTTAAAAATCAACATTAACTAACAGAAATAGATAGTATGCCTTAGCTACTTTCTGAGATGTACCTATTATTTTGATTTCAGACAAACTACGGATAAGATTATAGAACAAGATTTTTTTACTATAAAAATCTTAATTATTTGTAGATCATAACTTAAACTAACTTGACTTTGATCTAATATTAAGATAAGAGTAAAGCGCCATTTTTTATGTGAATTCATGTATACTTTTAGTGTAAACGTATGTAGTACCTGTCTAATGACTACTTATTATCCTCTTGTTAGCCCTAAATCTAACAGATACGTTACGAACCAATAAATCGTAATCTATAACGAACTAGTGGTCGGAAGATAAGTTCCCCTGAAATCGGTGAGAGTAGTAATGTGAAAACGATAAGTTAAGCAGATCGACTAGGTAATGTAGAGCATGATAGATGAATTGCAGTGCCATCCTCCTCCACCTTTAGCCTTCTCCAATTCTTAGCTACTGTTTATTCATGACTCACCAGCCTCTATGTTTGATATATGTACATATAGGCATAGCAGGTGCCAACATTGAAGCCTAATTCTCTAGCTACCATTCTTCCCCTTTTAGCTGCACAAATAATCCAACAATGGATAGATGGCTGCTTAATTATCTAAAAATCCCCGCTCCATAATTAACTTGCCCCCCTTTTTAATTAAATCCCCTACTAGCTAATAATAATTGCTTACAATGTACAACAACATTAAAACAATCTGCAAGCACTATTAATCTCGCCCTTAGTGGGTAATTTAATGGAGATATCGATCCATTCATCTATCCATCATCATCCATCCATTCATCCAGGTTCAGATGTCGTCGAAACACTAACTTATTATAATAATAATATTATTATTATTATTATCAGCTTACGACCAAAAGTCCCATTGGCAGCTATCAACCGCTTGATCGAACAACCATCAGGGTGTAGATATCCCAGCCTTCAGCTGATGTGAAGGAACCATCAACTGTTTGAACCATGCTAATATATCAGCATATCTTCCATCCCAAAAATTGGTGTTTTCACTCGAACCCTCGTGATAATATGTCAAGCTCCATTCTGATCCTTCCATTGATAAGTTGGGTTTTGTTCTTTCACATTCTTCCATCTATTCCATTTTATTATCATCCTCATAATTCTCACTCTCTGATTTCTCATCTTCTTGTTGACTTTCACTTCCACTTGCACTTCCACTCTTTGGTTTACACTCACTTTTCACCTCTCCATCCTTTTCTACTAAATCTTTCAATTCTCGAGCTGAGGCCATATAAAAACACAACATTAAACTTTAACTAACATGAACCAGTATATATATATATATAGACAACCGGTTGTACAAAGAATTGAAAAAACCAGATCAAAGTAAAGTAAATAATAACATACCTGTTGAACAAGAGATGTTTTTTCTTTTGAGATCTTCGAAACGTTTAGCAAGAGCATAAATTAGACCTCAGTTACTTAATCAACTTCAAGTTGCTTAGACTTGTAACGAGCACGCTTATTTGAAACAAATAGCAACTTGTCTAGGTTGTAACCCAAGCTCTCTAGCCACTTGCACCTTCTTCTTAGGCTCTAACTTAGCTCATTCTCAAAAATTGATTCAAGTGATTTCACTTGTTCATCGGTGAACCTTCTTTTGTTCATTATCTTTGACTTCTTCGAATTCGGAAGCGAGTAATGCAGCTAAACACCTCTGATGGTGAATAGCAATATTCAGTTCATCAAACATCATCTATATATATTTGAGGTATGTATATGCTTGATATTTTATAAAACATGTATGTTGTGTTGGTACTATATGATATGGGTTTTTTTTCTTAAGTTGGAATTGTGAGAGTAGTAAAAATGGAAGACAGACAGAGTGTTTTAGTAGGGAGTATTAGCTGTGTGTTTTAATGGAACAAACATGGTTTTTATTTACCATATAGTATGGACATTCATTTTTATAAATGTATTAAAGCCAATATAGAGTTTGGTAACGTGTGGACTTTTCTTCTAGTGCCTTGTAAAAGTTGTCCATATTCTTCCTTCTCCAGCTCTCTCTTTTATTTTTTTTTTTTTAATTTTGGGGTTTCCCTTTGAGTAATATACTAACCCAACGTTTAAATGGCTTTGCTTCAAGCTGTTAAATTGACTATGTACATTTCATATTTTAGGAACGTCGTCTTTGTATAGCTGTATAACCAAAACATAATATTATAATTTAGGAAAATTAGGTATTATTGATATATGTTTAGGGTTAAAGAAAACAAATGTGCCAACGTGTAAGAAAAGGGTGAAACTCAATTGTATATATTCAATCTTCGTTAATAGTATTAACCATTTTCCGGCACTTTTCATTTTCTTATGCGAATTCATTTGTGATTTGGTTTTTGATTTGGTTTTTTTTCGAGCATGTGGTGTATCGATTTGTGATGTGGGGTTTTTGATTTGGTTGTTGCTGAAACACAAGAACAAAGATTATGAACAAAGATTATTAATCAGCAGGAACTACTAGTTTTTCTTTTCATTTAGATTGTTGTCTTTCTAATTTTGCTGTTTCTTCGTTGTAATTAATTCATTTTGAATTTTTCATTTTCTTCGTTGTAATCAAGTACTATTGTTCAATCATTATAGAATAATTATAATCAACCCTATGCGGTTTATTTGTTTATATTTTGCCATTTAGACTAAAATAATTATAGCGTGACTTGTGTAGAAGTTTTCACTATGAAAGAAGGGAACGTAGTTGGATGTATTGTAGGAAGGTCGGATCTTTATGAACCCTGCTTTTAAGGAAGGAGTTGAGGAATTCCTTCATATGTTTAAACATCATCCGAGACAACTGACCCAAATGAAGTAGGTGTCCGTGTGTTAAATGCAAGAACAAAGCATCATGATCCGGACACAGTAAGTATCATTTGTACGCAAGGGTTTACACCGGATATTATGAGTGGCATTGTCATGGGGAAGGGTTACCTGAGTCCTCCGACGGCGCAATCCAATGACTATCGCGAAATGGTTATGGATGCTTTTGGACATAACCAAGATCAATCGGTACCCAATCAGAGGAGGAACCTAACCCCAGGGCCAAGCGTTCTATGATATGCTAAAGGCTTCTGAACAACCTTGGGTTGAAGGGAGTTCAATGTCTAGATAGAGGCGCCTTAAAATAACTAGTATTAAATCCGAGTTCAATATGCCCCAACGGGGTGTAGATGCCATTGTGTCTTGTTAGTGATTCGTCTCCTAAGAACACCTATATAGGGGAGACATTCTACGAGGTAAAGAAAATTGTTCAAGGGTTGGAGATGCCTGCTAAGAAGATTGATGCATGCCGAAAGGTTGTATGTGTTTTGGAAAGGTGATGTCACTTGTCATAGTGTACTGTTGCTTGGCGGCAGCGACCGTTACAAGAGAGATTCGAAAGGGAATGACGTTCCTCAAATGTTCTCATTCATTTCCGCGTCAGTCCTAGGCTACAAAGAATGTTTGCCACCAAGGACATTGCGGAGGAAATGTCATGGCATGCAAAAAATCCTCGGGTGCAAGGTACAATGGCACACCCTAGCGACACTGAAGCGTGGAAAAGGTTGGATAGTGCTCACAGGAGTTTGCGTTTGAACCTCGTAATGTTAGGCTCGTTTTGTGTACGGATGGGTTTGATCCTCATGGGAAGTTTTGGGGAACTATTCTTGTTGGCCAGTCATATGACCCCATATAACTTGCCCATCGATGTGTATGAAAAAGAATTCATGTTCCTATCATTGATTATTCCCGGTTCCAACAACCCCAAAGGAAACCTAGAGTTGTAAATGCAACCACTAATAGAAGAGTTCAACAGTTGTGGGAAGGTGGTTGTACATACTTACGACATTTCAAGTAAACAAAATTTCAATCTTCGAGCTGCCATCTTATGGACTATTGGTGACTTTCCCGCTTATGGTTATGTCTGGTTGGTCTAACACATGGTTTTAAAGCTGTGCCCTATTGCATGGAGAAAAGCAAATCTACTGGTTGAAAATAGTGGCAAGGTGTCTTGTGTTGTTTGACTGCCATAGGCATTTCCTTTCACCGGATCACCCGTTGCAGGAACAGCAATGACAGTCTTTTTGTAAGTTGTTCGAACCCCTTTTTTTCCCCTCTCTTTCTCTCTCTAAAATTTTGGAATCGTAAATCACCAAGTTGCAAAATAAATCTGAAAAATCAGGATTTTAAGGGGTATTTATAGGCC
This sequence comes from Suaeda aralocaspica, assembly GCA_016808085.1. NCBI lineage: Eukaryota > Viridiplantae > Streptophyta > Magnoliopsida > Caryophyllales > Amaranthaceae > Suaeda > Suaeda aralocaspica. Next base: position 1,105,736 of record PYUH01000180.1, read on the forward strand.
CCAAAGTAGGATTTGGTGCAATTCCACAAATACCCTTAATCCTCGAAATTACTTTTATGCCCTTATTTTAAAACAATTTAGGAAACTCTAAAAATTCTATTTTTAGAAATTTTTTAAAATATTTAATAAAACATAAAATATTATTTATAAACATAAAATAATTACTTTAGTTAAATTTTATTTAAATTTCCTACGTTTAATATTATTATTGAATATAATTTCTCAATAAAAATATTAAAAACATACGTATTAAATACGAATATAATTTCTTAAAATATGTGAAATTATGGGGTATTACATGGGCAAAAAATACAAAATGATTTCATTATTTTATTTTCCCTAAATGTTAGAAATTCCATTATTAAAATCATTAAAAGAGCTAAATACTTTTATATTATTCTTGATTGTACCCCTGATGTGAGTCATCAAGAGCAAATGACCCTTGTTATTCGATTTGTTAATATGTTATCCAACAAGATTAAGGTTGATGATTTTTTTATTTTATTTTTATTTTTTTTATTTGGAAATTTTTATTAGTAAATGATACATCTGGTTTGGGACTTTATGATAAACTACGAAATGTGTTGAAGTCTCTTAATATAAATTTTGATGATGTGAGGGGTCAAGGTTATGATAATGGTTCTAATATGAAAGGAAAACACCTAGGTGTTTAAACACGTGTTCTTCAAGACAATCCAAAAGCATTATATGTGCCTTGTGCTTGTCATAGTTTAAATCTTACTCTTGGTGATATGGCGCATTCTTGTGTAAAGCAATTTCCTTTTTTGGTGTTATTCAATGCATGTATTCCATATTTTCAGGTTCTACCAAAAGGTGGAAAATTTTGACCGATAATATTTCATGTTTTATATTGAAATACCTGTTTAATACTCGTTGGGAGAGTCGAATTAAAAGTGTGAAAGCCCTTAGATATCAACACTACGAGAAAACCTCAATTTTGCGACGGAATAATTCCGTCGCAAAAACGGTTAATTCCGTCGCAAAATGTAGTTTGCGACGGAATTCCGTCGCTATTTTTTTTGTCGCAAACTTACATCTTTGCGACGGAATTACGTTTCATTTGCGACGGAATTTTCCCTCGCAAAATTTGCGACGGAATTTCCGTCGCAAAAAAAAAGACTTGCGACGGAAATTCCGTCGCAAATTTTGCGAGGGAAAATTCCGTCGCAAATGAAACGTAATTCCGTCGCAAAGATGTAAGTTTGCGACAAAAAAAATAGCGACGGAATTCCGTCGCAAACTACATTTTGCGACGGAATTAACCGTTTTTGCGACGGAATTATTCCGTCGCAAAATTGAGGTTTTCTCGTAGTGTTGATATCTAAGGGCTTTCACACTTTTAATTCGACTCTCCCAACGAGTATTAAACAGGTATTTCAATATAAAACATGAAATATTATCGGTCAAAATTTTCCACCTTTTGGTAGAACCTGAAAATATGGAATACATGCATTGAATAACACCAAAAAAGGAAATTGCTTTACACAAGAATGCGCCATATCACCAAGAGTAAGATTTAAACTATGACAAGCACAAGGCACATATAATGCTTTTGGATTGTCTTGAAGAACACGTGTTTAAACACCTAGGTGTTTTCCTTTCATATTAGAACCATTATCATAACCTTGACCCCTCACATCATCAAAATTTATATTAAGAGACTTCAACACATTTCGTAGTTTATCATAAAGTCCCAAACCAGATGTATCATTTACTAATAAAAATTTCCAAATAAAAAAAATAAAAATAAAATAAAAAAATCATCAACCTTAATCTTGTTGGATAACATATTAACAAATCGAATAACAAGGGTCATTTGCTCTTGATGACTCACATCAGGGGTACAATCAAGAATAATATAAAAGTATTTAGCTCTTTTAATGATTTTAATAATGGAATTTCTAACATTTAGGGAAAATAAAATAATGAAATCATTTTGTATTTTTTGCCCATGTAATACCCCATAATTTCACATATTTTAAGAAATTATATTCGTATTTAATACGTATGTTTTTAATATTTTTATTGAGAAATTATATTCAATAATAATATTAAACGTAGGAAATTTAAATAAAATTTAACTAAAGTAATTATTTTATGTTTATAAATAATATTTTATGTTTTATTAAATATTTTAAAAAATTTCTAAAAATAGAATTTTTAGAGTTTCCTAAATTGTTTTAAAATAAGGGCATAAAAGTAATTTCGAGGATTAAGGGTATTTGTGGAATTGCACCAAATCCTACTTTGGGGCCTATAAATACCCCTTAAAATCCTGATTTTTCAGATTTATTTTGCAACTTGGTGATTTACGATTCCAAAATTTTAGAGAGAGAAAGAGAGGGGAAAAAAAGGGGTTCGAACAAAAGGGGGGGGGGGGGTCGGATTTTCCGATGGAAAAAAAAACTTCTGTTCGTTGATCTTCTGCCGGAGCCGCCCTCGCCGGATCCCGCCGCCTGCGCCTGTCGATGGCCACCCTCTTCTTCCCCTTTAGTATTTCGGAACTTACAAAAAAATTCTTCCTCTTTTCTTTTTGATTCAATCTCGCAAATTCATGTTTATAAATTATAATTATGATTAATCATGTTTTTATAAGTTTCAATCATGTTTTTATGAAGTTATGATTTATTTTAAAGCATGAATTTAATTGTTGTTCTTGATCGAAATTTTAGATTAGGGTTAAGAAAATTATGGAATTCTTGATTTTATGGGTTTTAATGACTTAAACTTCAATATAATGATCATGAATTATTGTTGGGTGAATTTATGATGATTTTATGAAGTTTAGATTGATTTTTAAAGGCTTTCAACATAAATTATATTGCTGTCCAAATTTTGTTGTCATGAAAAATCAATGGAATAAATATTATGAAAATGTTTTAGTTTATGAAAAATTATTCTAAAGCATAAATTTGTTTCATAATGATGTTAGTAGATCGTAAAAGAGTATTATGATGAATTTATGATGTTTTTATAAGTTTTCAATGGGTTTTAGATGAATAAATAAAGCTTTAAATTTTTATTAACACTTACTTATGCCCAATCAAAAAATTAACATGTAATATAGTAAGTTATAATTATTTTTAATGCATCTAAGTATTGTATATTGACCACAGGACATGACTATAGTGTTTTATGATCAAAATATGATATTTAGAAAGGCTTTAGAGTATTTTAAAGAAGGTTTACAAAGCTGCCAATTTTGGAAAATTACCGAAAATCAAGTATTTTGCAATAGAAAAATTAAAGTAAAGTATGGAATTGAATAGAGACCATATAGAGAATGTTTTGGACAAGTTTCCAATGTAGAAAGTTAGTTTAGAGTTGTTGTAGAACTTAGTTAACAAGGTTTTAATTTAGTTTCGGTTTTCACTATGTAGGAAACTTCGAAATAGTCGACTTTTAAAAGTTGTGGCGGATTACCACTATAAGACAAGGTACGTAAGTACTAAAGAGAAACATAGAAACTAGAATCCATGCTCGGTTGATCTTATATGATTTATTGTTGTGCTTGATTGGATTGTGAAACTCACATGCATGACAAGTTTTACTAGAAGTATGATTTTACACTATTTTGACATTCCATGTTTTAGCAATATAAATTCTTCAAGATTAAATTGGAATGTTATGATAAGTTTAAATTGGCCAACGACTTATTAATGAAGAAAGGAGGTTATTTAAGTTGGTTAGTTACTTAATCAACAAGAAAAGTAGTTTGTGAATTTTTATTCACATAGCTCAAAGAAGTTAATGAGCAATTATTTTATACATGTTGCCACTCACAATTTAATGCGTGGTCATGAAGAAATTAAATAATTAGCCACTCACATAAGATAATTAAAGGACACACATAAGATTATTTTTAGAATCATTTTAATTCAAAGATAATTGATCCGGGTAGAAACAATATGATCCAAAGAAGAATCTTGATTGAATGGAAAAGGAACAAAGTTAAAGAGGTGCAAGGTCCGAAGGAAAAGTCCGAAGGTCTTGCGCAAGTAGAAGAGATTACTAGCCTCGGGGGTGTGTCCGAGGAACGCCCCTCCGATGCTAAAGTAAGAAATGTGTATGTGTCAAGTCTAAGAATGTATTAGCTTGAGAGTATGTGTAAAATGGCGTAGGAATTGAAGACCTGTAAGAGTGTCATAAATGCTTGTATTTATAGACAAATGTCATTTTTTGTATGGCGGTTTGATGCCACTTGGCCAAGAATGCCGAAGGCCGAAAGGCCATGTAGTGGGCTTGCTGCTTGGGCTTTTGGGTCGCTTGTAATAATCATTGTACAGTGTACGGGCTAGCCGATATGTTCATGTGGGCTGGGCCTTGATATTTAATATAAATGTGTTTGATTGTTTGTGTTTAGTTGTTTGGGCTTGGCCCATTTGAATTCCATTGGGCCCAACTATAGTTACTTGGGTAACCAAACAACTTGCCCCCCAATACCGGGCTTTGGATGAAATTCGAAGCAGGTGTTTTTTACTTCAAAAGAATTTGTGTAATTTTTTTGGCGGGAATTTAAATGGGTTTGAATATGTGTGAGGTGGCAATTTTGAGCATTAACTTTCTTTGAAGTTCGCACATAAAAAGGTGCGGTTTTCAAAGGGTGGATGTTCAGATTCAATCATTGCCCCTATAAATAGTGGAGGAGTGAGAGAATTAAAGGTTTTATTCACAAACTCTCACAAAAACTCTCTCACTTTCTCTGTACTCTGAAAATCGCATTGTAACCTCCATTGCAATTTCCAAAACTCTTTCCGAAAAACGAACTCCAACATTTTGAACGTCTTCGACTTATTTAATAGACAAAGGTAATTTGGTTCGGTTTCGTCCTTCTTTACTGGTACTTTAAGTTGTTTATCCACTCTGTTAGTTCAATTGAACTTTTTTCTGGACTTTTAGGCTTTAGTTTTAATTTTTGACTTAAAATGGCACCCAAAACTAAGAAACAATCTTCGTCTTTGGATCCTTTCAAACGTGACCTCACCGAGGAGGAGCTCCGCAATGCCCGAAGGACCGAGTTACTATGTAAACCCTGGTCGGGAACTTCTGAGGAAGGAGTTAGTGTTGGTGGGAGTGGGAGTGGGAGCTATGAATGTCCCATTCCTGCCATTCCGATCCGAAGTGTTAGTCCGAGTGGGGAGACCAGCACTTCAACTGGTTTCGGGGATATGGCCCCCGAAAGACCATTGTACGAAAGGGAGTTACCCTGGGACTCGCCTGTAAAAAATCGGGGGCTCCTTTCGTCCAGGGTCAACCCGAAATGGCTTAAGAAAGCCACTGATGAGGACTATGTTGCGGCTACTGAGCACTTGTATGGGATAATGGAGTCCGATGGATATTGGCTTCGTCTTCCGAAGCCTTTGGCCTCTATCGCTTCCCCCCAACTAACGATGATTATATTACAATATATCTTCATCGGTTGGAACATGGTCTGCGCTTCCCCCTCCATCCTTTATAGTTCAAATTTTGAACTGTTATAACATAAGTCTTGCCCAACTGACACCGATGAATGTAAAGAGGATGGTTTCGTACATATGGGCATGTACATTTTACGGCTTTAGCCATCACTCGTGGTGTGGGACCACTTGATTTTTCTGTCCCCCAACAATAAAGCTGTGGAGGGTGGTGGTTGGTGGAGTTTCGCCAACAGGGATGAGAAGACAGTCCTTCATCCTTACCCAGATTCCGATAAGGAATGGAAGAAGGCGTTTCTCTTCCTGAAGGTTCCAACAAAACCAGGCCACCCGAAACGCTTTGGGGCACCCCGATGGCTGGTAAAGCCCGATGCCGCCGCCTCCTTTCTAAATGGGTCGATACCGACCGAAAGTGAGATGGTGCAGATTAGATTCTTTTCAGGTGACAGACCTGGTGACACCAAACACTCCGTCCCCAAATACTGGCTTCCTGACAGCAACCTGATAATGAAGGAAGAGTATTTGGCCGTATGCGGTCTCAGCCGAAAGCTTAAAGGTGATTACTTGAAGGCCAAAGCTGGGGCCGTTTATATTGCTCCATATTCTTTCTTCTTTGTCATCATTTTTTTTGTGTCGGAAACTAAACGTTTCGTCTCTTTTTTGCAGTTGCCGAAGCTGAAGCCGGTTTGGATTACTGACTGCTAGGAATAAGAAAGGACAGAGTAATAACAAAGGTTGTTCCCTCTATCAACAAATGATCCATCGACATTCCCAACGTCCGAAAGCACAGGATCCTACCTTCTGTTCTGGAAAAAAGCTGACCGTGTTGGGAAAAGATTGACCCCTTCGACGCTCCAGAAGCAGACGTTCTAGAGATTAACCTTAGTACGCAGGTAGGAGTCACCCTTTTTCCCTAACTGTTTAGCTTTATTTTCTATTTTTAGCTTTATAGTTTATGGGGGGTTTCGGTTTTCTCAGTTTGATCGGATGTATCGGCTTTTGTCTATGAAGCGTGTCCGATCTGTTTCTGCTGCACAGGGATCCTCCATCCCTGTAGAACGTTATAACGCGCCAAGTGTGGAAAGGCTTGTCAATCCCACACAAGGCACTGCATCAGTAAGTGCCGAAGCTATTTATGCTTTTATTTCTGCTAGTGTTGCCTTCGGACTTCAGTTTTTATTGACTATGCATTTGTTTTTGTAGGGTTCTGGTACTTCTGTCTCTTCAGAAGAACTAGATTACAAACCTTCTCCCCCCCCCCCCC